>OX578273.1:79999619-80387768 GCA_951217065.1 Baccha elongata | reverse complement strand
TTTCGAAGTCAAAAACACACTTGAATACTTTTTCAAAAAACAAGAAACAGAATTAAGAAAAAAAAAATATGCCATACCTACCATTCAGCCAAAGACAAACATAGAAAACAAAAATAAAATAAAAATGAAACTCATAACGTATACGAGCAAGCTAAAGAGCATTATAAGAGCCCGCAGCCTAGACTAATATGGATTTCCACCTTAATAAAGTATAAAAGCAATCGTTCTAGAAAAGCACGCAATTTAAATGCATAACACACAAGGCCCGGCCTAATACCAATAATAGAATAGGAAATCCCCGATAGATCCTGTGGAATATTTTTCCTCTTATATGCTTTTTGTTCTCTCTCTCTTTCTGTCTTTCACATTTCGCTTTAATAATCTTCCTTCTGGATGCTGCTGCTGTGGAACATGTTGAGCTTAGATGAAATTATCTTCATCCTAACAGGATGAGATACGCACGTAAATTGTAATGCATGTATAGACTAAGGGTCTAAGGGGACTTGAAGTTCCTCATCTTAAGGGGGGAAATAATATGTGCACATACATGTTCCTAATCTGTATCCATATAAATACACGAGAAGCGTAAGCCTACTCCATCTTCATACTTTTTCGTGTTTATCCTTGTGAATTAGCTTTTCGTGGATAAAGAAGAAAAGACATCAGAGGTGGTCCTGATGTTGTCGTAGGAATATTAATAAATTCCCTTATTTTTCTTTTTATTATTTAGCTCTAGAAATGTCATTGTGATGAGAAAAATATGTAAATGAAAAACAAATGAAAAAAAGAAAACGTTTTTGTTTTACGACAATTATGACATTCAAACAAGTTAATATCGTCTGACCAAATGTTCTGATTTTGGTTAACATTGACCTAACCCCTATGTTAAGGAACTAATTACAAACGTAGACGACATTAATATGACAACAACTGGCTGCAATGGACCAAGCATATATAGATATGGCAAAATTATGCAAATTTTTTTAACTCAATTTTTGAAACATGAAATGTTTTCAGAACAAGCGGTATAGGGTGCGGGTGATGATTTTGAAGAAACGTATATAGGTATTTTCTTTTTTCAGACTATAATATTTTGTTATAAGATTTATTTACAGGGTGATTCACATATAAGGTGTGCCAAAAAGAGAGATCTATTTATCTATTTGTAAAGTAAAAAAGGACTGGATAAATGCTATTATACCACGTTGTTTTTATTGAAAAACAACTAAAAATCGATGGTCATTGATCCATCAGATGAATACAAATGTATAAGTCCTTGTGAACGTTTCCCATGTGGAATCAATGCCGAGTGTACTCAATAACAGATCCACCTCAATTAATGTCTGAAGTGTTGTACAAAGGAGATCCTCTGCCAGGCTGCGTGGATGAAGATGAGTGTGCAAAGACTCCATGCGCTTATGGTGCTTACTGGTGTAAACAAAAAAAGAGACTATCAATATGTTTTTGCCCGAAAGGCCTGACTAATGGTGATCCTAATAAGAATATGGATGCATTTTCTTGAAGAAGCATCAGTGAAGAACACCTGTAACGTAAACGAAGACTGAGTGCAGATAATTTAGCCTGCGATCGTGGAAATTGTGTAAGCCCTTGCACAAGTTTACTTTGTGGCCCGAATCTGTTTTGTGAACCGAGTCGGTTACTTTGAAAGTCCCAGTGGAGACTGTGTTTCTCAGTGCAAGGGAATTATGTGCGGATGAGTTCAAGCTTTTACTCAATATTTCTGATAACTTTTTTATCAGAAAAGTGAGTAAAAGCTTGAAATCTTTTTGCATATGACCCCATGTAGTGACCCACAGGTATGTAACAATGGACGATGCAAGGGACGCCGTTGAGAAAGTAGTTTGTGGAATAGGAGCGACTTGTGATAAGACAAGTGGAAAATGTGTCTTTGAAGAGAATTTTGTCGGAAATCCAGTATGCCAAATCTGAATCAGATTGTGCCGAGAATGCTCATTGTGAACAAGATGGTTATGGGGCTAGCTACTGCGCATGTAATCCAGAAACCAGCGGAAACCCTTAGGAAGGCTGCGGAGCACAAAAGAAGAGCACCAGCATGTGGCCCATATAGCTATGTGGTTCGAACGCCGAATGTTATTCTAATGGAGCTCGAGTCGTTTGTGAGTGGCCATATGGCTTCACATGTAACGGGTTATATTAGATGCCGCATGATTAATCAAGAATGTTTAAATAAACCTTGTAGACAAAACGCTGTTTGTCAATGCTCCCGGCAGTTTCGACTGCTATTGTCGGTTTTGCTCTGGAGATCCATTTATACCAGCTGTCAAAGAGTCGACACAACCTTCCTTTCCGAGACTTCAGGTAGCGAATTTGAACCAAATGTGGAATGACCTGATGGCTTTAGTTGTGACAAAGGCAAATGCAAACATTTGTGCGCAACGGCAACTTGCGGTCCAAGAGCCTCTTGCAATGATGGCCAGCGTTTGTGTCCTCTTGGCTATCAAGGAGATCCATACATTAAGCAAAGTGGGTCTACACTCTCGGGCTCGGGTTCTCTAATATATAATACAATCAAGCAATTTTGTGTTCCCTTCACAGTTCGTTATAGAAAAGTTTGACTGTATTTGTTTTTCATTAAACTAATGTTTGATCCTCAGAAAGATGAACTATTCGAAAAGATGAACGCATATGATCGGTTTTGTATCTGTTCATCTTTTCGAGATGCTACTGTATTATTAAATTTGTTATTTGCTTCGGAAGCATGATCAAACATTTGACAATCCATAAATACATTGATTTTTATAAATTTAAGAACTCCAATAGCAGTAAAAGTTCTTACAAAGAAACATAGATATCTATAATATGCACAACACCCAGTCCCCAATTTACAAATAATTTATCTATACCTATACTCTGCCCAGTCAATTTTCTGAAAATTCCACATGCGTTTTCGTTTTAGTAAAACAAATTATTTCCACCTTTGCACAAAATTAATTATTTAAGCCTCCATTCAACCCTAACCAACCTAATTGATTAACTTCTGCAGACATTCCCATGCGATTAGCGAAACGCCAGCAATTTTTTTTTTTAAATCGTTATAAACAATGACAACAAAAATAATTTTACAATCAAAACATGAACTCGAGGAATTTTACCCTTTGAGACCTTCCCACCCCCATTTGTGTGCAATAATGACACAATTTTCTTTAAAATGAAAAGGTTAAGTGGCGTTTTAGGCTAACATCAGTATATCTCGTTCCCTTTTTTTTATAATCGAGCAAAGTAGTGCAGCATTAAATTGGTGCATTATGGACTGACTTTATAGAGGTTTTCTACGCCGCACACCACAGACATCCCTGTGTGGCACAATCAAATTACAAACAGTTCCTTCTTAACTGGAGCTATACACAAAGGTATAGTATGATGAAACAAATGCACTCTTTTCACGTGGAAAACAATGAATTAGCGCCATGCATCCTGGTTTGATTGGCATGTGAAGCCTGCCAGGTGAATTTAGTTTGCTGTATAGCTAAAGTACGTCCTGTGCCTGTGTGTACTTGCACTGCACTCCAAATGACTTTTAGCCAATTAGTGTCGCGTGTGCTTATCAATGCGGCTACAGTTGTTCTTGTTGGTGTGGTTCAATGGATTGGAATGCAATGGAGTTCCAATTCGTTTGTGCCCCAGAGGCACTATCTTCTTGGAGAGATAGCTTACACAGCTTGAAAATATGGTTATGGACACATTGTTCCATCAAGTTCTCCTCCAAGCAATTTCTGTAATTAGTTTGAAATTACTTTCTGATGATTGCTCATGTTTTTTACACTCCAAGTGAATGTAAGTTCAGCAATTCCATATGACAAGTGCGTGCACATGTCATGATTTTTTTTAGCCTGTAATTTTACAGAGTAGGAAAGGAAAAGCTGCAAAGCCTTTTGGCATTTTTCCAAGTTTTTATATTTTTTTTTTACAGAAGGAATTCCGGAAAAATAAGAAGTATTTAAGGATCTACTGCAGGTATCGGTGTTATCAATCACTGCAATATATTTGAAAAATGAAAAGATTGAAAATAGCTGGTAAGGTCACCAGATAGTCGAACCTGCAACCAAATTGACATCGATGAGCAGCATCATCAAACGTGTGTATGCAACACTTGATTTATTTGTTATTATTATTACCTACTATGTATGACTCAAGGTGGTCCCGCAGCTTAACCACTCGTCAAAATAACGCTGGTGTACACCGCCGCACAGTGGTTCCTTTCTATGGAACAGGCGGAAAAAAATATATAAAAGCTAACTGCATAGTCCAATCTTTGGAATTTAGTGTGTAATACTAAGGGAACTTGGTATCAACGTGATACAAACAAAATGGGTACTTATTTCTCAAGAATAACGTGTACTTACCAATTATACTTTTATTGAAAAAAGTGATTTGTCACATAGTCTGGGCGCTAGTCCGTATCACGTGAGACATTATATGCCCCTGAGCTATGGTCATCATGGCACTTTGGCTGCCATTTTGAAAAATGGCGCCCAAATTGATCGACTTAACGTTTAAAGATATTTCCGTACTCAGTCAACCAATTTTAATTTTTGAAGACTCCTTTTATCTGTTTTTGAAAGTCAAACAAATTTTATTAAGACACATTTTTTGCTAAATCAAATAATTCGTAAGATATTTAAGATACGATTAAAAAAATTTCTTCGAAGAATTTTTTTTTTACTTGTTTATATGTATCCTAAATATCTCACGAATTACTTGATTTAGCAAAAATGTATCTTAATAAAATTTGTTTGACTTTTAAAAACAGATAAAAGAGTTTTCAAAAATGAAAATCGGATCTCTGGGTACGGAAATATTTTTAAACCAAAAATCGATCAATTTAGGCACCATTTTTCAAAATGGCAGCCAAAAGTTCATGATTTTGACCATGTGCCTATTTATAATTATACCTATGGGTTTGTGACTCAAGATAAAATTTAGCGGCTAATTGTTCTAAGCAAATATATTTGCGTACTTATCTTAAGAACTTTGAGTGAATGCACCGAGTTGCCTTATACCTCTGTTTAAAATGCGGTAAAATACTTTTGTTTTAATTCTGAAACAATTTGTAAAATTTGATCATGTTGTAAATTAGGGTACCTTTCTTGCAAAAAAATTATAAAAAAATCACACAGCACTTTATATGACAAACTTAGCCATTTTACCACTTCCTAAATTTATTACACTCTCAAATAAAGCTAAAACGCAACTGTAACGATAACTTTATATATATATAATTATTTAAATAAATAAATTAAGCAAAATAGCATCGAAAATAAAAAAACGGTAATGCAAAACTCAATTTTGAGTGCTATTTGTGCATTACCCTCTCATGCGCTCAAAAGCCTCTTGCGAGCAAATTGATTAAAAGTGACCTTTTGTTTTGACAGGATTCTTAGCATATTGTGTAGGCTAGCCAACGTGGAGCAACGTGGAGCTCATTTTCTACAGACCAATAAACACGAAAAATGGCTCGCTCGAAAGGTAGCTTGACGTAAAAGCCGTGTTTTCGTGATTAATAAACAAGTTAAATAAACTGATAATGCATTTTGAAAGCCAACAATATTACTTATAAGGTTTAGTTGTTTTTTTTTTTTTATCAAAAAATAAGTTATTTAAAAAAGCATTAATTTCAAAACAGCAAGCTAAGACCTTTTTATTACTTAAATCTTGAAAGGCGCCACTTTAAGTTATAAGAAAAAGATGGAACAAACTTAGAAATAAAATAAAAATAAAAAAAAGTCATAAGTTAATATTTTTTTATGTTAAACAATTTTTTTACAAAGACTTCTCGGCCCATTAATAACTGGAATTGCCCTCCCAAATGAAACTTAGTCCGAGTAGGTAAACCTAACAAAACAATACTAATCTTTAAATCCAATTACATTTGTTTATTACTAATTCACCAAGTGTTTAAATTAAGTTGTGTTTTTTTTTTTCTGAAAATCCCCAATCACATGGCGTATTGACGTGTATGTATAGGTACGTATATCACAGAAAAACAAACCCGCCCTTATAAACCACATCTTGACCACATATCATTAACTTATTTATTTATTCTCATTTTTTTTTTTCATGCTCCACAAAGTATTACGATGGGAAGCACATTTTTTATGCGCTTATGCGATTATTATACGCTCCTGGGGCACTTTTTTGCACCCACCTCGTCATTGCGGTCGGGCCTTTGGTGAAATCCACCGACAAACGAATTATAAACGCGCGGGCTCACAAAACATCATGTTTCCAAGTCGGATTTGAGAAATAGTTATATACGCCAAGCCATCGGTATTATTTCACATTGTGCCACCATCTATATACTCTTCATCCATCCTTCAGATACATTCGTCCCGTTTTATGCACTCTGCCACTGATATGACGCGGCAGTGCGACCAACGATGACGACAATTTCTGGATGATGATGGCAGCAGACTCCATCATGCAATATCTTTAACTCTCTGATATGTCCACTCTCAGTATGCACTATAAAATATATTAAACAATGACACCAGCTTCGAGAATCACGACATCTTGTAGACTATAAGCTTATAGTGGTCACAATCATTCAAGAAAAGTACACTGTTAAAAAAATAATATTTATTTACAAAAAAATGCGATCTTTACCTTTATAATTTGTTGTTGGTCAATTGTGTAAGGTATAAGACTTCTGAAGATATTGCAATTATTCAGCTATTCCGAACTTTTTTCAATGTTATAAGTTACTAATAATTTTTTAAAGCAAATCAAATAAACCCCCCTTACGGTTGTCAATTGATAGTTGATAGGTATTATAATATTGAAGTTTTGAACTTTAATATAGCTACTCACTTTATTTATAAATTGTTCAACTTTTAACTGATAATTATAAATTTTAATTTTTAAGTATCATTTCTCTTCATTTGTACTTGCTCTATACATATGTATAAAGGTACTAGATATAAGGCAAGTTATGCATTCGTACAGAAAAAAAGTTTTGAGATAACAAACAAACATGACATTGCGATGATAAGGAAGACAAAAAAGTAGGTCCAGCAATTGTGTCTGTCTGTATGTAACGACACCTACAGCCTCAATGGTTGCCCCGATTTTCTTCAA
This sequence comes from Baccha elongata, assembly GCA_951217065.1. NCBI lineage: Eukaryota > Metazoa > Arthropoda > Insecta > Diptera > Syrphidae > Baccha > Baccha elongata. The sequence continues at coordinate 80,380,652 of OX578273.1, read as the reverse complement.
ACTTGGTACAATGTAATCTTATGTATAAAATGCCACATTTTTTTAAATTTTTGTCCTAGGTCTTGAAATAACGGTACCTTACCATATAAGCGTAACCGCAATGTTAACAACGGTGATGTCATTCGTCAGAATTTTTTTTTCTATCATAGAACAGCTTTTTATTACACCGATTATCTTTTGAACGAGTTCACCGATTTTGACGAAATTTAATGTTCTACAACTACTGTTGCTAAACTTAAATAATACTGCAATTTTTCTTTTAAAGTAATTTTTGAAAAAGTTTTTTTGCCGAAAACCGATAATTCTAATTTTTTCGAAAAAAAATCCGATCAATTTCGATGGTGATTTTTGGCTAATGGTGATGTCCTTCATTTGACTTTTTTTCAGAATCGGCTTATTAACTGATGGTACATGCCACAGAACCAATTGTTTTAACATCGACTATCTTTTGAACAGCTTCAACGATTTTGACGAAATTTAATATTTAAGACAACTGCTTGCTTTAAATAAAAGGTACTGCGGAAAAAAAAAATTGAAAAAATTAATTTTTGTAATTTTTTTTTTTGGAAAAATGAACATTTTTACAGAATTTTAACTGCACTAGATGGCAAAAAAAAACATTTTGTTTTTCTAGCAATTTAAAAAATGGATAACGATGTAAAACATTCATAACTACTTAACGGTAAGTCCAAAGTACCAAGTCATACATTGGTTTTTGTTGCAAATTACAAAATAACGTACTTACTTTTTTTTTATTTAAAAAAATAATAATACCCACAAGAAAAAAAAACAATTGAAAAAAATCCTATTTTTCGCAATTTGTTAATAACTTTTTATGGCTAGTAAAAAAAAAATTTGTGACAGGATGAATTCAAAGGTGACTGGACAAATAAAATAATATTAAAATATAATAATAAACAAGTTTTCTTTAAATAGAATATTTAATAGCTAAGTCAGTTTACAAATAATAATAAAAAAAATAGAAATTTTTAGAGGTGTGTTGTCATTATATTTAATTTAATAATGAAAGGAGACTAGGTATATCATTTTTTATTTATTTTGAAAATAAAACTTTTTATGGACTAAAGGCCATAAAAAGCTAATTTGAATTTTGTTAACATCTCGGAAACTATGTGTCTTTACTGAAATTTTACCACAAGAAAATTAAAGACCATTAAATTTCCCACAAAATTCACATATATTATTTAATTCTCAGGTGTACCATTAGCGTGTTAGAACGCGTTGAAATTTCAACAAAATTTCCCATTTCTGTAAAAAAGGAAAAAACAATTTGTTTTAACATATGATTTTTTAACGGTTTGTTTTGTTTGTTTTTTTTTACAGAAATGGGAAATTATGTTGAAATTTCAACGGACTCTAACGGGCTAACGGTTCATCTAAAAAATAAACAATATGTATGAATTTTTTTGGAAATTTAATGGTCTTTAATTTTCTTGTGGTAAAATTTCAGTAAAGACACATAGTTTTTGAGATGCAAGCAAAAAACCGAAACCGCGTTTTTTCGCGGATATCTCAAAATGCAACAAATTTTTCTTTGGATTTTTTCAGATTCAGATTCAGCAACCCAAAAAACATAGAATTCAAAAAAAAAATCCATTTGTATATTTTTTGTAACATGAAGGCGATTTTAACCACGCTTTGACTGGTCTTGTTGTCTTCTTTTTTTTTTAACGACAGTAAAATGTGTCAAGTTAAGGTGTACTTGACATAGGTACACACCCCGCAAACAATTTATTAATTTATTCCACTTACCTATTATATTCAAATAATTTTGTCATTAATTTTTTTACCGTGTATCAATTCTGACTGAAATGATATAAAAATTTACGACGAAAATCTCCACCAAAGCAAACACATGCTCCACATATTTGCTGGACATTTATTGGAGATAACTTCTTAGAGTACCATAAATAAAACATAATCCTCGCGCGGCTTTGAACTTCGTTTCTTTTATACAAATCTACGAAAAAAAAGCGCAACATTGCCGGAACAAAAGAAGAAGAAAAAATATTGAAAAGCGAACTGGTCCGATAATGGTTCCTTGGGCAATCCAATTGACCGTTTTCATCTTCTGGCATAATTTTCTACAATCAGAAGGGGTTACAGCAGAAGCGGCACGACCAACGCAGTTTATTGCGGGATAAATTGTGCCGCAACAGTAGTTTCGGTCGATATTTTTGTACTTATATATATATAAAACAAATTGGTTGTAAGAACAGGATGCATTTGAGAAGCTGCCAGAGATAGCTAGGTACTTCATAATAATTTCTAATCAGCAAAAAATTCCAACAAACCAATCGACTGTCCAACCGACAGACTGACCCATCATAATCGTATATCAGGAATCGTAAATCCTTTCGAAGTTATTTTCTGCGTTATGCTGGGGTGAGCGTGATTAGGTATTTTTTTTTTTGCTACTCAAATTTCATAAATATGTGTTGGCCTTTCACAAACAGAGGGGGGGGGGTTCTGGGAAAAAAATGTCCTGTGTATGTTTTATTCAATTAAGGATAAAATTCGTTCGGGGGGACAAAGTGAATTACAGTTGAACTCTAATTAAGAGCACCGTAAACCTTTTTTTAAGTACACTTGCCGACAACAACAAACATAAAGCCGCTCTTTCTCCAGACGGCCGTCAACCCTTTTATTTTGGTTTATGACTTTGATGACACTGTACGGATGTCCTTAATTGACGAACTCTTTTTCGACCATGCTCTGGAAACGAGGTATTGGGTTACATTTTTATGGACTTCAAGTACATATATTTAAAATAACATACACTTGAAAGCAGATGATAATGTGTAGATAATGACTTATGGAAGGAGAAGAGTTCATAATTGTTGGCTTAAATGTTTTGTTATTTTGTGAGGTAAGCAAAATGTGATTTAAATAGCGAAAGTAGTAATTAAGGACAATGAAAATTTAAGGATAAGAAACAATGCTTATATAGCAGTTAACATAATTTTAGAACAGTTTTTCCTTGGCTGTGAACTGTGAACCATTTTGTTAAATAATTCAATTGTAGAATCATTGGGGTCGATAGAGTGAGACTCTATATTATCATTGCTCTTAAAAACTTATATATGCTTTCTTAACTCACCATTTCAGGACTGTACATACAAAAAATGAATTTTGTTTTTAAGTATAGGTTCCTACTGCCTTAACATTTGTATCTCTGTTTTGATGTTACGGCAAATATAAATATACAAAACATTACAAAATATACAAAACAAATTCAAGTACCATACTGATTTAATGTTTTTTTAAAATAATTTTGATATTCTGGAAATGATTAATGAATGTTTTGAACAACAACAACAACTATCATCTATCTATAGCTCTATGTATATGTAATATTTAAAAAATGTATAAAAATAAATTGTATGATAAATAATAAGTCAACAAATAATGTTAACGATCTAGAAGAAAATGTAACGCTTGGCATTGAAAAACAACGCATGTACAGAAAAAAAAAAAAATTACAAATAAATTCTAGAATTAAAATTATAACGATTATAAAAAAAAAAATTGTAAAAAAAAAAACCTTATTCATAAATAAATAAATGATGATCATCTATTCGTCATCTTCTTGCGCGCCTAAAGCCGAAAGATCTCACTCGTTGCCTCGTACGCCTTTCGTATTTTAAGGGGGGGAGGAGTGTTATGCCCTCAATCCCAGAGACCACACAGTTTCCAAAATTCCACAAATCGTATTCAAAACACATGACAAAACACATGACATAGCTAGTTCGATTTTGACCAAGTGTTCCGCATGTGACATGCATTGTTATACAATCATTACAACGGCAATCGAACTATGTCAACTAAACAAAGACAATAATACAGGGATCATATTGCAAACAAAGGCAATACTGAATGACTGACCAATCGTCGTAGTCCAACTACATATGTCATATGTGCGACATATGTTAATGTTGCACTATTGTATTGTTAAAGAAGTAAACTGTGTCAAGCGAATGGAAATAGAATGCGTGGTTGACCTGGAGGAGGTGACGATCTAGGCAATAGAAGAGGTGGCGTAGGAAATGATGAGTAGAAGTTCGATCAGTGTGATTCAGATACTCAAATAGTGAAGTTGTGGTTTTTATTCATTTTCTATTTACTAGCACAACAATACTTAAAGGCGCTTAGAAAAATCTTGAAGCTCCAAATGCGTTTAAAAAACAAACAAACATAACATCCCGACCTGTGTCGTCGGTGGTCATAAGCGGTGGAATACGACTTCGAAGACTAAGCAAATCTGATAATGCGTGGTTTCGAATCTCATGATGTGCATGTCAAAAAGTTTTTCATAATAAAATTGGATTAAAGCTCGGCACCACTAATAAGGAGACTGATGATAGGAATTGGCACTCCTTGAAATAGCTATATCTCCAGCCAATAAAAATAATAAAATTCGTAAAAACGAGTAAATAAAATTCGTTTAAAAATTGGTGGTAGCGCCTTTAAGATGTTGTTGTTTAAAACATTCAGTGAAAAATTAACAGAATGGTCAGTGATAAAACTGACATTCTATAGTACGAATAGTACAATATAACAACAATAGGAAGTGATTAATGATAATTTGGAACATTCATCAAAATTCGTATTAAAGATTAAATAAAAAAACACTTTTGCGCAAAATACAATCAGAGACACAATTTATAGAACTTATCGTGAAATTTATTAGTAATGATCTTTTATCTCCATAAACAATTTTTAAAAAACAATATTCTGATTAAAATAACCCCTTATCAACAAATATTTTTTTTTCTCGCTACATCCGATTTCAAAAAGTAGAAGAGAGCCGGGGCAAGGAGAAACAACCTGACAACAATTTGAGGAAAATTTTGTTGTTTAGTTTTTTAAGTTTCTATATACGGTAAACGACAGTTAACACCTGAAACATATTTTTCAATGGCGCTTAATAATAACAAATCGCTAACCACGCGTGTATATAGACACGCGGTTTATATTTTAAAGACGAGTTAACAACCAAGTTGAACACGTCTTTTACAAAACGCCTCTCTATTACTAAATCTATTACATTCGCTTGGCTATGTTCTCATAATTTCGTATAGCCGCCTTTTTCACACCTCAAAACTTTATAGGAGCCTTCAAAATATATTTGCTTGTTTTGACAGATTCTTAAAAAGGGCTATGACATCAAAAACAAATAAATTGATTTTAGAAAATTATATTCATGCCTATTACTGAATCCGCAAAATTTCACTCCCCGGGATTCGGTTGGATCCGCAGTGGATCCGCATTCGCATAAGATTCTATTATTGAATCCGATGAATAAGCTGCATTATCGATCCGCGAAATACTTTTCCATTTTTGAAACTGCATTATCGTGGATGTCAAAAATTGACATTGGGCGCGTTCAAGTGCACACGAGAAAAGCTATCTAAGATACTTTAGTATCGTAAAATATCTAATATCTCAAATTAAACCTTTTTTAATGATTTTAACGACCAATATTAATACGTCAGTGTTTCAGTAATCACTCGACCGATTTACTAGGTAAATATGCTCTTGGATAGAGGAAATGTCAAATTTGGTCATGGGGACATATTTCTGGACAGATTTCCACGGTTTGGCCAAAATACGACACCAAAGTTGTACTTTGTATCCTGACAGATGTCCACGGTTTGGCTAGAAAACAACACCAAAGTTACACTTCCTAAAAAATATGATATACATATGCATATGATGTTTTCGAAAACGGCCATTATTGTCAATTAATTATAAGACTACTGTAAAAAAAATGTATGCGTTTCAACGATCAAAAAATTTTATTTTTGTTTTTAAAAATTCAGATTTGTTAACTATCTGCTTTTCTTGATTTTTTTTGCATAAAAATCTCTTTCGGATTTGCTTTTCCAACATTTGTATACAACAACTATAAAATTTAACGCGACGCACGATAGCGTTAAGCTCACTATTAAATCGAATATTTTTGTAATTAATTACAGTCCACTTAAATATTTAAGTCAGGTCTAAATTTGATTATTGGTAATAAGGCATAATATATCGACTATTTTAATCTTTCGTTAACTCCAAGTTAACACAAAAAGTTTGGTGAGTTAACTCGGCATTAAATAAAAATGTCATGCAATTGACAGATGAATGATTGAATGAAGCAATTGAAAACATTTATTTAATTGCTTTTATAAAAAATATTTTATTATTTTGTTGAAAAAATAGATTTTTCATTTAGCCAGGTGTGTTACTCATTTCATCTTTATTTCTGCATACTTATAAACACTATAGCGCAAAAATCATTCCACAAAATATTTTCTCAGTGAAGCACAAATGCGAAATGGTTTTATTATTTAGCTCAACATTGAAAACTGTTGTGAAATCTTATTTTTTTTTGGTTTCCGTTCTTACTCTTATAATAATGGTAGTTTTTTTTAGTATTTAAAAGATCCTTTTTTCTATGTTCCAACCATCTTCAATAAAACGAACAAAAATCACATCTTATTGGAATACAACACTTTATTTTCTTTCTTAGGTAATTATAAATATGTAAATTTTAATAATATTTTTATTTAAATGAATAAATAATACACAACCTATTGAATTCTATAACCACCGTTAACCATATCTCTTAAAATTATTCTATCAATTTTACAGCAATTAGTCTGTGGTAAATATTCTATAATTTTAAAATACTTCACAATCTGCATTTGTTTTTCTGTCAATTTTTTTCTTAAATAATCTCTTAAATCATTTACAACATAAATAGAATTTTTGTTATTTTTAAGAGTCACAAAAATTGTTCCACAGTCTTGTTTGGAATTGTTTACATTGACATGTTTAACCAGTGCTGACGAATATACATTTTCAAAATTATTTACAATATTTTCCACTTGATTAGGCATTAGAAACGTACCATCAGGATATTGTAAAGCATACTTTTCTCGGGTAGATAAATTCAGCAAGTTATCTGAATCCATCATGCCCAAGTCTCCTGTATTCAACCATCCTCCTTCGATAAAAGCTTCTTCGTTGGCTAATTTATTTTTCATGTATCCCAAAAATGGTGCTGATGTCTTTAAACATACTCGACCCACTTGGTTTGGCCCAAGGGAATTTTTATCCTTGTCGATTATTTTTACCATGCAACCATTTCTCAAAACACCCCCGTTAACATTTTTTCTATGTGTTAATTCTGTGGAAGCAATGCTACCTGCCATTTCGGTCATTCCATAAGACCTTCCCATCTCACAATGTGGAGTTATTCTTGAGAAAAATGCTAAAAATGCCTCACCAACGCTTTCGCCACCCATCAAAGCAAAGCGAAGTGAACTCATGCTCGATGGATCATTGGACATCTCTGCTGCTTCCAAAACGGTCATATACATATTGGGAACCTCAAAATAGTGTGTGACTTTATGGGTGTCGATTAATTCCCTTATGAATTCACCAGTGAGTTCTTTTGGTGGAGTTCTGCAGTAAATCCGTTTGACATCAAGAAAAACAGGTTGCATCATTATCGAAACTTGACACAACCAACGGATCTCACTTAAGATCGTAACTACACTTCCTGGCTTTGCTTGCCATCGGCTGTACACACCTTGCCTCATCATCGAATGGGACTGCATGATAATTTTCGGCATTCCTGTGGTTCCAGATGTGAATGCCAATATCGCAGGTGTTTCAGTTGGATCACCAATATCAGGTACTTGAAAACTTTCAATATCAACCGTTGGTTTAAAAAGTAGCTCATCAATTGACTGTTTTTCTCCATCTATGCTGAATATATGTTTAAGATTTGGCAGATTCAGGACCTTCAATGCTTTGAAAATCTTAGATTTGAATTGCTCTTCATAGATAATTACGGTGGGATCAAGCAGTTCAATATAATGGGAGTAGTTTTCTGAAAAAAAATTATGAAATTTTAATAGCGATTCTTAAAACTCAAAGAAATCTCTATAATCCTTACCTTCTTCAAGATACGTTTCAAAGAAACAAATTGGCGCCCCAATTGTGTAACACGCAAATGTAATTGGTGTTATTTTTAAGTTAAGCATTGAAAAGACAACAACGTTATTGTACTTTTTCACACCCAAGTTTATCAAATTTTGTGCAACTGTGATAGTTTGTTCACGTGTATCTTTAACTGTGACGTGGGTGCCACTTTCATGAAGGACCTCAAGAACTCTTTCGGGATCAATTTGTTTAAGTTTCTCCAAAATAGCTTTACCAAGTCCTGAATCCTCGACATCTAAATCTGGTGCTCGCCAAAACTTCTCAGATTTTACGTACTCAATATTCATGTTTCTAATAAATTTATTCTCTTGACTCACTAACTGTTCAACGATGTTGTTATCACGTTTGTGTTCAATAATGGAATGATGCGTTTATTTATATGAAAGTGGTTTTTCCCTACAATTTTTGAATTAATCGTTAAGGGTGCTGTATATTTATTTATTTTTATTTTTGTCGTATAAGCCAGTACGATCTATCTAGATAGGTAATTGCTAAACCATACAAAATAACAAGAGATATTGATTTGATCTTTATATAGGTATACAAAATTTATTAAACGTTTATGATTGTGTTTAGGTTTGATGGTAACAAATTTAGATATTTTTAATTTTTTTGATTAGATTGAAAGATACTACTTGTTTTGTTCACCGTAAGATCACCTATTTTATCGCATACTTTAATAAAATGGAAACTAACCGATAGGTATCGATGGAACGTACATACATGCAAAACTGATGGTCTGACAAGCTTTTTCAGGTACGCTTAGTCAGAAAACGGCCACTTCCGGTCTCTTTTGAAGCTGTTCTATAGAAAAATATATTTTATAATGGCATTGGACTTATTTGCTGCTAAAATTTATATGAAAAAAGTTATGAGCATTTAAATTTTTTGAGTCCCAACAAAAATTTATTATCTTCATTTAATAGACTCCTACAAGTATGCTATGTTTTTGATCGAATATTAAAAGTTAAATAAAAATCACAAATACCATCGTTCAACAAGTACGGCACCGGCACGACAAACTTAGCTGGCGCATTCACTTAGAATAGGAGAGACGTTAAGAACCCCTTCAAAAATACTCTTTCATACAACTTTCTATTATCAGTTGGCCTCAGAAATGGAATAATCATTAACCGGTAGATTGCCGACATTTTCTGAAGTAAATCCGGCGAATCACGTAACCATATCAGTACGTGGAGTTGAGAAGTATGAAGGGTGGCGAAGAAGAATAACGTGAAGTCTTGGGGAGCTTTAAGCTCGAAAAACTGATCAAGAATTGCACCTTATTCGACTTAAAATAGAAAAAACTTTCGGCGAGCGGATGTTGCTAAAAGTTTTGAAAAGGATACTAACTTTAAGATAGTTTTTTTTTTTGTATACACAACTCACTGCCTGAACACAATAGCGACGGTGCTGGAACTGCAGCTGCAACCGGAATAGCTGTCAAAATATTGAATACACGCAAATCCAATGTTACGAACACAACGCGACGCAACCGTACTCGGTGCTGCATGCATAACTTTCGACGTACAGCACTTTTGACGTTTCACAATAAATAAAAAAAAAAAACAATTTACCTTGCCTCGGTATGTGTTTTGTGAAGAAATATTTTATTTAATGTGTTAAAAAGCAAAGAAGTTAATTTAAGTGAATTTAATTGTGTTTTTTTTTTTTGATAATTTTGTAATCAAATTTTAATCAGCTGATACAAATGATATAAAATGTCAGAAAACTGGGCAAAAAACGAGACGTACCTACTACATATTTTGGTGATAGGGACAAAATCCCGGCTGGACAGATTGAAAAATCCTGACTGACAAAATCCGAATGTTACGAATAAAAAGTCTCGATTTCCAGCACTTTTATCACGTTTTAGTACTTTTTTATTTTTGCTTTTACATCACTAATTATTTGAAATATGAATTGAAAAGAAAGAAAATAAGAAGCGAAAAAAGGACACCCAGGTGCTGTTGAATATGAAACATTGGACTCAGGCGCCTGCCAGACGCCTGGACATACCCTAAGCGGAGCAACGAAGGTGCGTGAGCCGGACTGACTACAGAAAGGGAGTTAAAATTTCTTGAACCCGCGAAGCGGGCCATCCATGTTCTGCGGAATATGGAAACATTGGACTTAGGCGCCCGCCAGACGACTCGACATACCATAAGCAGAGCAACGAAGTTGCGTGAGCGGGACTGACTACAGAAAGTATATTGACGAACAAATATTTATTACTGATAACAAGTTAAATCATGAAAAATAACCGGTAAAAACGATACCTATACATGAAATTATGAAACATTTTTACAATTAATTTTTATTGAAAAATTCAGTTTTAAATTGCCTTTACCAATAAAAAGTAGTTTGTCAGTCGGGATTTCGTCGGTCGGGATTTGGCAGTCGGGACTCTCAGTCGGGATTTTGTCCAGTCGAGATTTCGGCAGTCGGGATTTCGTCGGTCGGGATTTTGGTAGTCGGGATTTCGTACCCAACCTCATATGTTGACATCTGTTAAAGCTCCAGCTCCAGTTACAGTTGCAGCAGTCTATTGCGTTCGGGCAGTCAACGGCTGCTAAGATAGATAGATAGATAGGTTGAACTTGTAAAGAAAATAATCTCCTAAATAGGATGACTAGCGACTCAACATACCACCAAGGAAAATAGTCTTACGGTGTTACCAACTCAGAGGTTGAAAACGCGAAATTACGCGAAATCGGGATCAACATAGCAAATTTTGTCTCGATCCCATTCTCCAAATGTACCGTGGCTTGTAGTCATACGGCTTTACTGTTTAAACAGTGGTGTAGCTACAGCAGTATACACTGTATATTACTGTCAAAGTCGAGAACGCTAATTTTTATAGTACGGCCACAATGTGTAGCTGCTGAGCGTATAACATAATTCTGCAGCACAAGTTCACTTGATTTCAACTTTTAAAACAAAGCAAAGCTTGAAGGTAAATAGATGTTCAGTGATACACCAGTCTGGATCTGGACGCGAGCTTGCTATTTTCTGAACAACTTTTTGAGCTAGTTTTGACAGTGCTGCTACATCATTCTGTTCACCCAGGTAATTATTGACCAGTTCTTCAAACCAAACTAAAGATAAATAACATGGCAGCTGACAAAATTACTGTTTATGAAAACAGTCCAAAAGTGCCAACTTTATGTTCCAAATATCTTATAAAACACCCGTTATTTGTTGGGTGTACCATCGTGCATAGCAGGAAGTTATTATTGAATAGTCAGAGTCAGACTGTTAATAAATATTTTGGAGAAACAGTTTAATATTTATGTATATGCGGGAATATGAAAATAATTACGATTAAAAGATCTTTTGTATAGCCACTAAATAAAATTATTGATTTTATATATTTAAACAATATTTTGTAACTGTTATCAATTTACATATTTTTGGGAAAAATAGTCATTCGAAAAATGTTATTAGATTTTAAAGAATTACTATGGGAACTTTTACAAAAGCATTTTTTCTCTGAGTGGCAGAAATAATATTTCAATATCTTCACCATCGGCTGCAATTCTAAAAGGTACCAAAGTTACTATTATCAGCTTTTCAGGCTATCAATTTACCACCAGTTTTAGTTAGTTTTAGATATTGGTACTTCGTGTTTAACTAGCATAGCAATTAAATTCAATTGCACTTTGCTCTTTGTATGTTATCTATAATAACGCATGTGTGTCCTTTAGTATAAGTACCTATATTATATATCGAATTTTTATTATTATATATTCTTAACAAAAAAAATTCCATTAAGACCATTGTTGTTATTTTGACAATAAACATAACAAAATAAAGAAGATAAAACAGCTGTAGTCTTAACATTTTCTATAGCTGACATCAGTAAAACAAATTCTTCTAAAAATAAATTCAAACTTTAAAGGATATCTTAACAATAATAAAGCAATTAAAGATAAATATTCAAAATAAGATTTAATTACTTGCAGTTATAAAAATATTAGATAAGCTTAAAATATTAGAACGTGATAACTGACCATCGATATCTATAACCACTCGAAATAAAACGTTTCCATTGTAGATTACTTAACTACCTTGATATGCAATAACAAGGTAAAATTATTATTTTTAGAAAAATGATCAGGATTAATATCTTTTTATAATTTCCGCTGAAGTGAAGTGAAGTCAGGTGGGTTCTAAGTGATGGATGAATCAATCACATATCATTTTATTGAGTAATGACTAAGCAAAATCATTTTTTAAAATAGTGTTGGTAGAAACGTTTGCTAATAAAAGAACTTAATTATAGACTTGAAGTTCAAAGAGGCATTAGGAAATTTTGATTTAATTGGAAGATGAATTAAATAACTGCGAAGTAACCGTAATAATAGCCTGTGTAATGTCCAAATGACACGCATGAAACAGTCTTCCCCTATAATCAATGTAGGTATATAGAATTTGTATTATAACAAAACCATTTTATATATAACTTTAACCACACCACGGGTAAACACTTCCAGCTTAATGATTGCAATCGTAATCTTGTTGGATATAGTTCACTTTAGGTTTTTGTCAAAAAAGTTATGTAAGTTGAACTGAAACAAGCGGAAATTTGTGTATTGACAAGGTGCTCACTCGTCGTCAACTGATGAGTGCAAAGTGAGCATCCGCACGAAACGCCATTTTTCATGGACTAAAGGCCATAAAAAGCTAATTTGAATCTATAATAGTTCCAGGCATTTTAAAATATTTGAAATCAACAGACAACAACTAAATCATGAAAATTCTTTTAGTTCAAGGTTGATAGAAATGATCTGCAATCCGAACAAGGTTGGTAATGTTCATCATAAGATTAATCAAGATACAAATTACTAAACTATGTTCATAATAATAATAATAATTGGAAGAAGATGAATGTTGCTGCTAACATAAAGTATAATTACTTACTAAAAGACCATGAGAAAATATCAATAAAAAACTGATATATTTTTATATAAAAGTATTCTTTTTGTTTCTAATATAAAAGCCACCTCTATGTTTCATTTTAAGAACTATGCTTCTTAATAGCGCTAGTGAATATAAAGACATCGAAGGTCGCAAAAAATTACAGATCGAAGATTTTTTTGTGAAGTTGTTAGGATAGATACCAACTGGGTAAAACCATCGAGTTTATACACATAGAGGAATCAAGATGGTTTCAAACTCACCGAAGTAGATGTCGCTAAATGAGTGTATCGAGTAATTTGTATTGCAATAATTCCCTGTAACGAAAAACCCTCAAACCGAACCGAGCAAACTTCTTCTGCATACATTTGTATTTGTTTTTCTTTATTTGTCTTGCCTTTTAACTCAAGAATAATTCCTACAAGAGTAAAAAAAAAAAAACAAGTCGATAGTAACGACATCCTATACGAGCAGAGTTTGAAACTTCCACATATGATTTCTCTATGTGTATAAAATCAATGGTAAAACCAGCTTCGAAAAACTTGTGCTTATTTGGTGGTGGTCATTTTTTTTTCAGTTTTTGCCGTATAACTTCGTAAAATTGCATCCGAGGAAAAATAGTTGAATGCACTTTTAAAGCACATACAATTTGCTAAAAATTTAAGCTCAACGGCGGTTCTGTATTTATAATAAGTTTGAAAATACAACACTTCAAAGATTGACTATTTTTTCTAAAAAGTTCTTTGTAAATAGTAATTTAGCCCAGTTGATCTATTAAAAAAAAAAAGGAAAGGGGGGAGTGCAAGATTTTTGGACTTTTTTCAGAATCCGGCTTATAATCACATTGTCTGAAGCGGTGGTCGGTACTAGGACCATACTGGACAACATGCAAAAGTCATGCATAGCTTATTGGTACTAAGCTATGGTTATTGGCCATTTACCCGCGAACTATTACACAAACTGATTTTTTTCTAGGCTAAAAAAAAAAGCTTATTGAATTTTCTACAAGCTGAGACTACTGTAAATGGGTTGAGAACACTTCTTTCTTAGGATATTACACTACAAACATTGTTCAAAGCTGAAGTTAATGAGAGACCTTACTGTTCATCTACCATATCAACTTCAAGAATGACACCTTACCGTCAAACTCTATATAGACAACCACTGTTACTTCGATTTGGCCATAGAAATGGCAAGATGAAGACCATCCTCTATATATACAGAATCAGATCTAAGATTAGATGAGATGTATTCCCTAGAATTGATTTTATTCACGACCGTTTGGAACTTGAAATCTTTAAGTAGTTTCCGTTAAGATTTGATTTGAAAATACACGCAAATAAAAGTAATTACTGAAGAAGCATAGAATTTCGAAATCTTATCACCTTGAAACCATTTGTCATAAGACATTATCTAAAAGCAAAACTTTTCACATAGAAAAGATAAAAAAAAGATGATGATATGACATATTAACACATATAGAAATATCTAAAAAATATTCTTATCCTCCATACAGTCAAATCAGATCGGTCAAAAAACAGAAACAAAAAAAAAACAAAGTGGAATATCAAAAGCACAATCAATCCCAAAGTCAATCCATCCGCTTTGAGAGTATCTCTATAAAATTCATTGTCCAAAAGAGTGTTCCTATTTATACTTCTTGCATTGGTTTGTCCTGGTGTGCTGCTTCCTGCTCCACAATAATTGAATTACTTGGTTGGAAACGACAAATACTCGTTGTTTATATGTCCGGTGATGATGTTGCTCCACGCGATGGAGCTGCAGCCCCATCACCATCATCTATACTCTTGAACGACAACTCTCATGTTGCAGAGTCGTCGTAGCTTTTATTTATACATCGGCCAAGTCGTCGAACAACTAGAAAACATTCTGTGAGACATTTAGCTGTCGCGTTATTTATGCATTGCGAGAGATTGTTTCATAAATCGCTTATACAACAGGAGGAACTCTATCTTCCAGTGGATTCAGAAAAGGATGAGTGTCCTCCAAATGAGCAGAGTGCAGAGGCAGACTGTAAAGCTGGTCCACTTTAGTTCTTGTATACAGCAATTCTTAAGGGTTGCCATTTCAATAACAAAATAAAACTAATGGATAGCTCGAGGTCCCTAACTATAAGGCAGTAATTGCATAAATTGTTTGCTAGTATAAAAGTTTTGATATAATTAAGTTAATGGAAATCTTCCTAACATTGTTATTACAAAGGTTGGGGTCAAAGACTTCAAAATTTGGCTACGCTAAAATTTCAAGGAACATTTTTAAGACTAGCGAATAAGGTAGCCAATGAACGACTTATCTGCAAGATAAACTTTAACTTTCGGTTTTAAATAACTCGTTTTATTTATATATTTAGTTTAGTATAATATATGATATATTGAGTTACTGGATAGCCTAACTGTTCGTTCAAGTGGTTGTTAAAGATTTTTTCCTAAAGTTATAAGCTTAATATTTAAGTGAAGGGGCTGAATAATTTTAAGAGTATTTTTTTGTTGATAGAATTTGAATTTTTAGAAAACGAATTTGATGAATCTTACAATTATATTACATGGCCTTGTAGAAACAGACCCACCTTTAATTCTCAGTAGAACCAGAAAAAATCAACCCAGCACCTTTATTTCTTGGATCTTCAATCTATTCATCCGAAACCTTAAAATTGCTATAAAAACCTCTGATAACGACATCAATTGGCCCTTTTCGCACTAGGTATAGCTAAACTCCTAAAGCAAATTCTCTGACGTATATAATATATTAATTTTCCTAAACATACGAAAGAACTCTTTAAAAACATTAGCGGCAACCCTGGTTATCCGAGACGGTATTGTATAAGTTTTCTGCGAAATATAGAAAGAGACGATGATGAGATGCGCAATGTCCTGTTTTGTTTTGCGAAAGTGTGAATATATTTGCTTTGGACAGTTGATTGCTTTATTATTTCATGAAACCGTGCGTCGCGTTTCATACATTCATTGGACGGCTGTTGGGCATTTGGTATTTGGTATTATAAATTTTAAAAGTGTGACCTATGTATATATTATATATGAGATAGCTAGATGTGCGTGATGAGAACTACCTACATGCTGCATGTTAATTAATGTTTTTCTTATGGATTACCTAAGTAAGTAATCTTAATTGTAATTTTTATATTAAACAAAATTTGGTTCAATTATTTGATAACATTTTTACTGTATTTAGAGCTGAAAAGTGAATTGTCAGTATGGAAGATCTAAAATATTGCTAACAATATATGCGTATTGAGTGACTGCGTGCACTATATGTTCCAGTACAATATACAAATTCAAGTATATATTATGTTTTAGCCAAAAATCAAGCTTTAATAACACATTTAAATTAACTATTTGTTCTTCGACAGCTACAAAAATGAATGACTTCACAGATCGGAAATTGTAGCTTTAACTTTGAGAAATTTGGAGTTAATCAAGAAAAAAAAAAACACAATAACTTTCCCAATTTCCTTTTTAAACCAACTGAACTTTTATGAAAAATGTTCTGACATATTAACTTTCCATGTAAAAATAAAATCAAAAAATAAAATCATATACTTAAGTGAACGACTGCATTTTTTATCCATGCTTCGCCACTAGATTAATTATCTACGCAGATGAAGCCGAACTTCCGAGTAAAGTTCTATAAATATGTATTCCTCCACTGCTTACAAGAAAAGAAATGACTATATTTTGGCACAAACGCATACGAAAAGAGAGCAAAGAGAACGCCAAACGCGATCTTTTCCTTATGAAGCTCTTTTTTAGCTCCGAGCGCTCAGAGCGCTAAACTTGTGTTTCTTTTTTCGATCAGAGTTTGCTCGAAGCGCGCTCTATGAGCTCAGAATAAAATGATGGAGCGATGGAGTAGACCTAGCACAAAGTAGAGCGCGGCCAACTTCATGTAGTTTTCATGTTATTTGACAGATTGTGAGTTAATCTCTACTGATATGACAGTGAAGAGCTCAAGTGTGTTTTATAATTAAATTAGAGCGCCCGAGGCATACTCTGCTCAGAGCTTACTCGACAAGCTAAAACCTAAAGAAAACTCGTGGTTCGATTCGAGCTGTAAAGAGGCTATCAGGTTGAGAGAAGTAAGTTTGCGGTGTTACAAAGCCAACCCTACTGAGGTAAACCGGAATAAGTTTAAACAAGATAGAAAGACCTGCAACGGTCATATTCGATGAACTAAATTTCTACATGAACAAAAATTACGGCATAAAATACTGCAATATCCCAAAGGCAGTAAAATGTTTTGGTCATTTGTAAAAAATATACGAAGTTCAACTTTGTCTTCGGTTTTGAAGTTCATCTCAAACGACATCCCCGTGGTCAGCTCACAAGGAAAAGCTAATTTGTTTGCAGCTCAGTTCGCTCCACGCTGCCACATATATAGTGATATGACACCTTCTGTACTAGAGAACGTAAACGGTTTTAAGAGGCGAATCTTCTTTCGCAGTCGTACAGTTGCAAGAGTTCTCAAGGATCTCGACATACACAAATCCGCTGGCCCGGATAGTATTTCCCCCATTCTGTCCTATTCTACTGGTCTCTTTCCGGATGGAAAACTGCATTTGCCCAGCCCGTTCCTAAAAAAGGCGAATTTTCTTTCTAAGGTCATGGAAACGCTGTTAAATTATCAGCTTAAGAAATATCTCGAAGAACGAAAGCTTATTAATGACCGGCAGTACGGCTTTCGTAGCAATAGGTCCACAGGTGATCTGATGGCTTATCTCACCGAAAAGTGGAACCAATCTTTACATCGTTTTGGTGAAAGTAAGATTATTGCGCTTGATATTTCAAAAGCATTTGATAGAGTTTGGCATCAAGCTCTTTTTTCGAAAATGCATGCTCTCGGTATTGATGTATCTCTAGTTCGTTGGATTAGAAATTACTTTTCGGACCGTTTAATACAAGTAATATTTGATGGTTTCAAGTCTGAAATCTTCGATATAAATGCTGGTGTGCCCCAGGGCTATACGTTTTGTATCCGACTCTCTTCTTGATTTTCATCAATGACCTTCTGAGTGAAACTTCTCAGCTTTTCATATTCGTTTCCAGATTCACAACCTAGCTCTTCGGTTGTGGAACTGGAGCGTCAGCGTATGATAAGCTCATGAAATTCCGATCTTGACAGCATTGTCCAATGGGGAATTAACAACCGCGTGGAATTTAATGCTTCTAAAACACAATGTTGTTTTTTGCCGTCAAAGAGTAACATACCTCTTATGCCACTATCTATGAGTGGCACTTGTATAGAGAAAAATGAAACGCTTTCCATTCTCGGTAAGTGTGTTACTAACCGCCATCTGTGGAATGATCACATATTTGACGTCGCCAAAAACGCTGCTTAGGTCTCTTACGACGATGCAAGAATTTTTTTCTCCCAATGATTTGGCTGTTGTCTATAAGGTGTATATTCGTCCAAAACTGGAACAATTCTCATGTCTGGGCAGGAGCTCCTGTAGCTGTAACTTATTTCAATCTCCTAGATCGAATTCATAAAAGAGCCTTAAAAATTATAGGGCATAAGGGAAAGGATTATAACGGAAACATTTGTGTCACTTGAACACCGTCGAAATGTTTCTTGCCTCTCATTATTTTATCGCTTTTTTTTATAAAGAGTGCTCCGCCGAAAAAGTTCACCCTTGAGCCCAACTTCGTTAAGTACAAAGATTCTTTTTTTAGCCGCACTACACGAACGTGGAATGCTTTACCCGGCTCTGTTTTCCCCTCCATTTTAATCTTCAAGCATTCAAAACCAATGTGCATCGGTATTTCCTTTCAACCCCTATCCAAATTTCCTAAACGCTCGTACTGTGTCAATCATATAAAGGGTATTCATAATCCCTTGAGTGCGCGCAAAATATATAAAAAAAAAAGGTCAGGATCTACTCCGTGCTCTGCTCAGAGCTAAAAAAAAAAACGCCTAAAATATTACTCTTTTTTTAACTTGTGCACAAGTCTTTTGAAGTTACCACTCTCACCATCACTATAATCATTGAAAATCATGATTTTCTACACATGGAAACATGAACTAGGATCTCAAACAAACAAGCTAACATAATAACTGTTTAAAATTACCTCTGCAGGGGATGTAATGACGGGAATGAAATTGCTATCACAATACAATTTCTGCTCTCTGCAATTTTTTTTTGGAATTTCAGAGAAACACGCTATTTTGAAACCTTCAAGGAGCTTTATCCAGTGTTCAATGATAAGTGCTATAGAGATTAGCTAAAGAAACCAGATGGATTTAACAAACCTTCTAAAGTATCATGATCAACATATATGGTTTGATCTAGGTCTTCCTTATAAATTCGCAAATCAATACTTTGTTCAGCCTAATTATAACTTCGGTACCTACCTTGGACTCCAAAACACATACCGACATAGGTATCTTATATTCTCTCATTTAGGGCCAGTCTTTTCAGCTCTGGTTAAATTTAACCATTAGCTGGTAACCATAGAAACACATACAACATCTATTGTTAACAACTGAAATAACCAATGGTTACACATAACCAGAGCTAAAAAGACTGACCCTTAGATGGAACCGAAAATTTGTTTTTTTTTTTTTGCAAACATTTTCAGTACAGCCTCTGACATTTATGGTGTTCAAGTCTGGCACGTCCCTAAATGCAATCACAGTAAATCTTGTCAATTAAATTATTAAATGAATTTTTAGCTACACACACACACAGCTTTTGCAATTATCGGCCATTTTATCACCTTGTTCATGTAGCCGTCTTGCCGCCTTTTCCGGGCGAAGCGTATAGTGGTGGCAGTATTGCAGCTACTGGCTGCGCGTGTAATTAAAATGTCTGCACTCACTTAGTGCATTCCGGCGCCCTATTGTGGTAGCAGTAGCGTCCAAAGACTTTTTGACTCACACCATCCCCCTCAACCAAGCCTCAAAAATGCAGCAGAACAAAACAGATGAACGAGCAGACACAAATTGGTGGTCCTCTGAAAGTTCCTTTTGTTCCTTCTCGACGCGCATCCAACAAGAAGAATCCATAAATTTCCACCTTGTCAACTTTTGATATTAATAAATTACTAAAGCGCATAATTAATTAGTCCTACTCGAATATAAGTATATGCTTAACTCGTGTGTGCATACTGCATATACAGCTAGAACGTGTGTGAGTATATGTGTCTGAATTGGATGGCGTCTTTGTTGTCCTTGCATTTGGTGCTGCAGAATAATTCTACTGCTGCGCTGTTGCTGTGGTTGGAGCTCGAGGAGTCTATGCCTCAAAAACCGTTGACAACCGGCGGCTATCTGTTTGGTTGTAACATTTTCACTTAAGGTAATTAATGCTTAATGACAAATTAACACACATCCAGGTGCAACTGTTGCTGCCACCCCCGATACAGAGGAATGTATCTATATCTACCTACACATTTTGTATACAAAAACATGCTTACATGGTCCTATGAAATATGAAGTCCAAGTGGCTGGAAGCGGTTTTTGATCTATGAGTTGGAACAGTTTTATATCTGCCTGCCATTGGTATGTTGTTGACGGCGAGGAACTACTTGCATTATTATTTTACATATAGGTACGAGACGAAACGAAATGCCATAGGACAAAGAACTTGGACAGACCTATATAGAACTTAAAATAATATAAGTAATGGATGACAGAAGTACAACACAGTTGGTCTGGGGGTATCTCTGTTTAAGGAGTCATATGATGAATCATATTGTAAATATTTTTGCAAATTAAGAAGCGAACAAAAATAAATATGGAAAGTTGAATTCAGTTTACATATACCTTTACGTTTTACTCGTAGAAACGAATAAATACGTAAGTAATAGTCATGTCTTAAACCACAATTACATAATATGTTTCACAATATAATGATTTTTATAATTTTTTTTTAATAATCTGCACTTCAAATTTATTTCAACAGTAAAATTTTTTCCAATTAAAAGCTAAAATTAAATAATAAAAAAAACAGATATTAAAAAACGTTTGATCAGATCAGAGTTTTCTAAGAAAATTCGAGCATTTCATAAATATGGATTTTTTAAAACAACTAAAATTCTATACAATTACAAATCTTAATTGTTTTTTTTTTTTTATAAAATTATTGTTTTATCATTTTCAAATCTGACTCAAAATTTTAATTATTTAACGACTTTATATTAAAATAAAAGGGCATGACTGGGTCGCACAAAGTTGCTCTTGGGGAAACTTACTTTCGTGTTCACGACTGGCCAATTCACTGTGGTCTTTTTTTTTGTAACCCAGCTAATTTACCTCGCGTTTTAGAAAATTTGCATTTATGTTAACACATAAAATAGGTGTATTTTTCTTATTTCTTACATCTCAAATAAATAGATGAAACTTTTGAGAAACTAATAAAAAATTTAATCAAAATTAAAATCTTTTCTAACAATTTACCATGTTTGAACTCTATAAATACAATCGTAACCGAAATCTTTATTTTTTTTTTTTTTCTATAGCGGTAATGATTTAAAAAACAATATAAAATAATTAGCCAATTGATTAATCTAAAAGAAAGGCGTAAGGGCCAGTTCACTGTGATGGACAATTCACTCTTTGCATTTCACTGTGGTGCACTATTCGCCCGCGTGAATCTTAATTGCTACGAGCAGTGGCGTAACTACGGGTGGAGCAAAGGGACAATTGCCTCCATCAGAGCCATCAAAAATACATACATTTTTCAATACAAATATTGGATAAACTTGAATTTATCATTTATTCACAAATCAGCATATATAAAATTTAAATATGCTATAAAAACTTCAATATTTTGATTCGTAATAATAACTACTCTATTATAGCTACTTATATCTAATATGCTTTCCAAAATTGTGTTGAATAGTTTGCATTGAAAGTATCTTTTTGCCTGAATCATTTATTTATATCAAAATCAAATAGATAATAATCATTAGGACTTGCTGCGACATTTTGTTTATCATCACCGTGGCAGCATTGTTGGCTCTTTTGTATGCATGCCATTAGGTTAGATCCTAGAGTTAGAAAAATACGAATCGTGTAGTGCCTGGACTACTTTTTGCGATTTTTTGTTGTTAATCTTTTTCGCGAAATTTCTCCGATATAATCTGCTAATTACATAAATATGATCTTTAAGTCCAAACATAAGTAGAAAACACCCAAAATCTAGGAAAAAAGTACCTTTAATTTTGTTTTATTTTCCCAAAACTGAGACACGTATTAACATTGGGTTTTCAGCATTTGGTCTTAAAATTTAAAAATAACGTTGAGTTTTGGTGAAAAATAAAAATGGTGCAAATTTTTTTTTAAAATCAATTTTAAAACAAAATAAACAACATTTGTTTTAAAATTTCGACTGTGAACTTTCACTTGCTCCATA
This sequence comes from Baccha elongata, assembly GCA_951217065.1. Taxonomy (NCBI): domain Eukaryota; kingdom Metazoa; phylum Arthropoda; class Insecta; order Diptera; family Syrphidae; genus Baccha; species Baccha elongata. The sequence continues at coordinate 80,358,319 of OX578273.1, read as the reverse complement.
GGGCAAGTATCTACATTGGTTTCGTGTAAAAAAAAATCGACGTAATTGTGAATTATTTAACACAAAATGGCATTCAAAACTTTTCGACAAACAAAAGCTTAATAATAATAAAGATTCAAGCCAAAATCATAGTATGTAGAAAATGTTGGTGCGTAAATATAAGTTAACCAAAAAAATAGTTCTTAAATCAATATTTATTTAAAAAATTGTACAAAAATGTTGTTTACAAATTTTAGGTACGCCAATTTTAAGTGCTAATTAGTAGACATTTGTTGTACAATTTATAAAATGTGTTATTCAAGCCATTTTTTAAATATTGAATTTACAAAAAAATAAATAAGAAATATCAAGTCATCTACATACTAATATCTTTTTAAATAAAATAGGTAAAAAAAGATTAAACCATTGATGAGATATCTGAAGAAAAACTAAATAACTTGTTTTGATCAAAAGCCAAACTCTTAGCTCTAAGAATTTTGTTGGATATTATGCCGCAATTATACACTGAAATATTCGCACTTATAAAATCGCTTTTTTTAGTTTTTTTTTATTAAATCACAATCAAATTACACTTTATTATCTTGTTTTTAAATGCAAGTCACAAGTCTGACACTTTACAAGACTAGTTTTAAAATGTATAATATGGCGAATAAGAAGGAAACGAAATTGCTGCCTAAATATGTCTTAAGCTATTGAAATAAAAAAATCTATTCTACAGCTTAACAATTCAACATATATAACTATGGGCCCTTGTTGTAGGTTTCCCCAGGCAGAGCCTTTGTTACTGGAGTCGTACTCTTTCTTGGAAGAAACACTGGTATGCACTAACGTAATCGAAGCATAAGATAGGATAACAAAGATACATCTGAAAAGTGGCTGCCCTTGCTTATTACAAGGATTAACATTTAAACAAAATTTTTTTACTAAAAATTACTTTTTTTTTTTTTTAATTTTTGCAGCATTACTCAGGCTTAGCAGTCGTTTTTGAATATTGAATTTCGTCAAAATTAGTGTAGCTGTTCAAAAGATAGTTGGAGCAATAAATTTCTGTGGCAGGTACCGTTAGTTAGATAATAATAAGAAAACAATTTCAGTCGAAGGACATCACCATTGGCAAGTCAATCATGTAAAATTTTATCAAAATTGTTCGTAATTTTTTTTCGAAAAAATTTTAACTAGGTATCGGCTTATGCCAAAAAAAACTTTTTCAAAAGTTACTTTTTTAAAAAAAATTGTTTGGAGTATTATTCAGGCTTATCAGTAGCTTCGATGTTAAATATTCTTTACATCTGAGTAGCCGTTCAAAAGATAGTCGGAGTAATAAAAAACGGTTCTATGGCAGGTACCGTTAATAAGCTGATTCCGAAAAAAAAAACGAAAGGTGATATCCACCATTGGGAACAAAGTCACTCATGTAAAATTTTATAGAATTTATAATCGCATTTTTTTTTTTCCTGAGAAAAAGAAAATTTTCGGTTACGCTTATTTGGTAGGTAGGTACTGTTATTTTTATACATATAGGTCAAAAATAAAAAAACGTCCGGGGTTATTTATCTAAAAGTAGTTGGTACCAAGTTTGAAGCAAATCGGCCATTTAGGCTGCAGGGCAGGTGTCGATACATACACACAGAAAGCCAGCGAGACAGACAGACAGACAGAATTGAAAGAATCACTTTTTTCGTCTCTTCTCTATCATCATAATGTCATGTTTAATTGTTATCTCAAAACTTTTTTTTTCACGTATCCAAGACTTGTAGTACATATATCTATAATCGCAAGTAAAATTTTCATGACTTGCAAAATTTTGAAATATTAATTACATGAAAATTACAGAATTGATGATTTGTAATACGTAGTAAGAAAAATATGTTACAGAGGAAAAACCGGGGCCAAAAAGGCCCCTCCCCTCTTTTAACACAGGTTCCTGAAGGTCCAAAACTTGAGAAAATCTTAATTAACCATCCCAAAACAACATCAGAAAGTTTAATGGGCCTCCGACCCTTTTCCTAAAAACACTATTATTTCCATCCTGCAAATAAAAATAAAAACCCTACTGACTTTGTTAGTTTTTTCAAAAGCTTTTGTCATTGTCAAGTCAATCAAAATGCTATATACTCAAGAATTCAAGAAAGTTCTCTCAATGTTCCGATCCATTACTCATGTTAATAAAAGTATTTGAATATGAACAACATTGTTGTAAGGTACTGTATGCTGGTTCTGAAAAATGAAATTTTGAGTAGTAAAATCAATAAGTCTTGAACTTGGACGCCGACATTTGGAGAACATATAAAGATGACTTAATGCAAAAATATATTATGTGCTCTTATAGATGGATTTTGAAGATTTAAAGTGCCGTCATAAGTTTTGTAAATTTAAAGTTTCATTATAAGCTGTTGCAGTATAGACATTCCAGAATCGTTTTTACAGAGTGTGCGTTTCATAAAGCTTAAATAAATTTAATTGCATTTTCGTATAGTATTTTCTTACGAAGTTCTGAAATAAGTTCTTCACTCTATTTCTTTTAATAAAAGTGTTTCCTTTATCCAAGTGAATAAGAGTAGGTATAAGTAGAAGTAATAGCTTCAACCAAAATGAATAGTGGAAAATAGCAATCGAAATCAATTCTTCATTTTATGAACCCACATAAATGCAGCCGATGTTGGGTACTTATACTTTTTCATAAAAATACCAACTTTATTATTGCAACCCTTTTCTGAAATTCAACGCACGCGTGTACTTAACTTAGCTTGTCATCTTATGACTTCCATAAGAACTGTTTGCCAAATTAAAATCTATAGTGATACGCTTCCTCTGTCCAATGACCAATTTAAATTCGAGAACATGCACTCCTCTGAAATTAAAAATTAATTTTAATTTCACGATAATAGAAAAACTTTTGTCTCTCAACTTTGTCCGCAACTAAAAGGCCATCAAAGGGTTTTCCATTGGAAAAACCTCTTCTTCCATAGGCTTTTAGGCTTTGAGTGCACGCTTAAACGTATACGGTGCGTAACTGAAATATTAAATATTCACAAGGCGATGGCCACATTAAAACATCAACTCCTTCTTTTGCCACCCGGCTGTTCTCATTGCTCTCAGAAAGGAATCCTGCCTTTTCACGGACCAAGGATTTTCTAAATATTCCCGTGCGGCAAACTGTTGCGTGAATTTCTTTTGCACCCAGAAACAAAATGTTAATTTAGTAGATTTCAAGTTGGGCCTGGCGTCGTAGTCGTCATGGTTTGTGGATTACGATTGCTACTTGGCGCTTCGGTGTGGTTTGGTTATATAGTGGTGGTACCAAATGATGGTGTGTCCCTGTTCGGTTCATGCTGCTGCTGCTGCTGCTACTCAGCTGATAAGAAGCAGCCGATGACTGGTTATTAATGAGATTAGAGTCGCCTCTGGACAGCAACTCCCGATAGTAGAACACGCACAATGGCCACACGATGCGATAACCAGGATGGGAACCGTTTTTCCATACACCGCACCGACCAAAGCTGCATAATATTTCGTGTGTGATTAACGAAATGAGGGGTTTGTTTGGCATTTGCGTGCCAATACATGCCAAGTGGATAAGAAGGATATTAATTTCAAGACATTTTCACTGGCCGAACTTTCACATATAATTAAGTTGTAGTGATACTATCAACATGGGTAATGATGTTGACTTTAAGGTTTTATTTTAATTTTTTTTATTTAACTATTGTTGGGGTGAAAGAATTGTCGTTGTTTTGTTAAAAATGACATAGTGAAAGAGAAGGACCACCCGTGGAATCAAGAGGATATAGTTGTGAGAGGATAGATAAATATTGTACTTTGGTGTTTTTGAATTTAATATTTCAATATTTATATAGATATTTAAAAGAATAAATAGATATTTTATAATTGAATTCCTGATTGAATGTCAAATGATTGGCTGGTTTAGGTGATTTACATATAAAGGACTTTAAATAATTCGTTCATTTCCCAAAAAAATTGAAGTATTTTATGAAAGCTTATTAAAGCCCTTAACCCTTAAAGAAATACAATCCATAATGAGCCGGCTTTTTCTTGGCAGTTAACTACATAACTTTGCAATTTCCCGTCTATATATAGTTTCCTAAACGGTTTGTGTCAAACGCAAACCGTTTTCAAAAAAAGAAATTTACAAAAAAAATATTAAAAAATAATTAAAATTAAAACTAAGCAGTTTTGTAAAGTTTCTAAAATTAATGAAATCAACAAGACCGCTCTTAGATTTTTTTTTTGCTAAAATCCATTGAGCTGTTCACGAAAATAAAGATTTAAAAAAATAAAGGTTAGAACTGAATCGCATGAACTTGTTTATTTACTACGTAAAACTTTCAAATGTCTTAGATTTGAATGCTATGGTTGCCAAATATTTAAATATATTGTGTAAAAAAAAAGTGAGATTATTTTTGATTTTTATAATTAATGACTCAATCATTTCTGAAATGATATGTTTTTCTGAGGCCAAAGATATTTATTTTTTTTTATTAGCTAGATAATTTTATTAAAATATGGCATTTCTTTTGATTTGTAATTATTAAAAATAAAAAATGTAAATTTTCAACATACTTATGTAATATGTTTGTTATACATGCAAAAACTCTTTGCAAACTTGTCGCTGACTTTTATTTCTATTATTTTTGCCTTAATTAGAAAACAGTAATAAAACATTTTTAAAAAAACATTTTCTGGGGAAATTGGCCCGAAATTCAAAAATTGGTATGTTCAAAAAATTGGATGTGGCTTAGAAATGTAATATCTCAACAAATAAGATATTCAATATTATTTGAACGTAAAATGTGTATATGTATACTATTAACATAGCAATTTTTGTTAACATGGGTCACGGTACAAAAAAAGCATTTTATTAATTGACAATAAATTATGGCAACTCTGAAAAAAAAATTTAGGTTTGTTTGTCAATTACATTTACTTTTGTGTGAAAAACTTAAATCTTTTTTCAAAAATAATTTTTTATTATTTTGTGTGCAGTTTAGCAGTGCTTTATATGGTAGGTTCGATAATTTCAACCTCTCTAGGTAAAAAAACATTCATCCAGGGATAATTTTTTAAGAAACGTTAATACCAAGTTTCAAGATAATCAGCATATATCCCGTTAGACTGTAAAGAGTAGGTCTAGACACATCCAGACAGATAGAATAGAACCTTTTTTTATCATCGTAACGCCACTTTTTTCACGAATCCATAACTTCTAGTTTTTTAGAATACGTTTAAGCAAACTTCTTTTAGCCTTAAACTAGTTGTTGGTTCCTCTCTCTGTCTTTATTAAAATGTTTGGTTCGTTGACTTCCTGTCATTTAACCGCACAACAACCGTGACTCCGAAAATGACAATCAACCATAATATTGCTGCAATCATAGTCCATAACCCATGAAACACCTCGTTTCTCATTTTTTAATTAACATATCGCGCCAACGAACCCAAAGATACTGCATAATTAACGTAATTACACGCAGTGTGCAAAGCATCGCTCCATTGTGTTTTGTATGTCGAAATGGTAACAAACCTCATCAAGACTCCCTCATTTCTTGTACCACCCATCAGCCCACCGAAAACCACAAACAATCGCTCTGCGCGAGACGAAGCACCATCCTGCGAAACGCGCCCGCATATATACACCTATAGTGCACCATCCTGGAGCAAAAATTGCGTTTACGTTTCCCATTAACTCCAGTACTTCATCATAACGAAAAGTTATAACAACCATCAGCCCCGTACCTCCTGCCTCCTTCCGAGCCTATCGTTTTCCCGTTCGCAAATTTTCATACTCTTCTTTCCTCTCTTACACTATACACCGAAAAACCCCTCTGAAAAGTCGAAGGAGGTAAAATGGTTTCTCAACCACATTCAGGAGCAAAATCGCAGGATCACAGAACCACACATTCAACATGCGGCACAGCACTGTGTTGCCATAAAGCACATCGAACCAATTTCTTTTTGAGGGGGGTCACCCCATCCTATACCTTAACCAACATGATTCCGTTGTACAGAAAGCAATCTAAGCTTGGGACGTGTGTTGGGGCACAGAACTAGTGATTCGGCCTCCCACCAGACTCGTCCTCGCCTCATTTGCTACACATCCTGGCAGAAGTAATTTCTTCTGCTCCAGAACCGAAATCGCTTCTTCGAAATTCTGATCACACGCACGAAAGAGTTCCCTCGTTTTAGAGCCTTTCTAACAATTTTTTTTTGTTTCTTTAGTTAGTTACCAATTTCTTTGGCATGGTCTTGTGTTGCCTTGAAGTTGCTCTTCGAAGCCACTGAGCAAATAGGCGTAAAAGGATAATTTTCCACATCGAATGATGGTGCATTCGAATGCACAACAAGGATAGGGGGTGAGTATGCTTCGAAATAGATTACGTGGAAAATTGTGCTGCTCCACATTTTCTATCACTGATGTGAAGAAAGAGGGTGGTTGGGAGCAGTTGGTATGTGGGCGAATTGAAAAATATGAGCAGCTCTTGGAGTCGCTGTGAATTACAAATTTTGCGCTCTGACGTGATGCACTCAACGTTTCTTGTTTGGGGGTTCATGTCACGTCCTTTGGGGGTGTGCACGTTTTCCAACTCCAGCTCTCTCACTCCCGCACTAATAAATTAAGTTTGCTACCATGCCGTACCGGAGCTACCCTGCACCGCGTTTATAGCTATTTTCGTTGAGTTTTCCTCAATTTTCTACGAGTGTTATTGGATCCGTTGCGGATTTGTGCAGAAAACTCAAAACCGCTAAGTTTTTTTTTTGCCATTTTCAATTTCATGGGTTGCCACAGAATTGTAAGTAAAACAAAAACACACACTCTGGATTTTAGATTCTAAAAGCGGATACAGTTTGGAGTTGGGCAAATCTTCGTGGGAACATATATTTTCAATTTATACCCAAGCCCCACCATCAGTGAGTGTGTGTGTGAGGGTGAAAGGGCTTAGATTTCATCCTTGCTGTCAAAGATTCTGTGTTTTTTTTTTCTTCTGTGTGTTCTCCGAAATTGTATTTGCTGCACGTAACCGAAAGACTGGCATGGAATTTGGTTTTTCTTGGAAATAAAATTTTTCCTATTTGATGTCTAACATGGTGTTTTTAAACTGACAGGGTGATCAAAATTGCAATTTTTGCAGGACTGGAATGAATTTTAACCAATGGGAAAAGGTTTTAATTTGAGTATATTATTTCATAGGTGATAGAATTGAAATTTCAATAGAAGTTCATTTTTCCAAAGCTGTTAATTGCAACATTTACATATTTACGACGCTGGGTATTGTTTTTAACCGAAATTTATTTTTTTTTTCTTTTGCTTCAATTCGAATTAAAAGCTTCCTTTTTCTTAGATTAAGTATATAACAACCCGCAAAATAAAATCGAAACGAATTCAATTTGCAGGAATTAAAAACGACACGATTAAACTTGGAATATATATACATCATTAAAAAATAAAAAAAACAAAGTATTGCTTTCGTAAACGAAAATTAGAACAGGTGTGTTTTACTATTATCTACCTTCCAAATTGATACCCAAAATTTATAAAGAAAAATGCACAAAAGTTTTCCACTTTACCCAATCGAAAATTCATAAAGTGGTTTACTTATAGAATGCTTAATAATCCGGAATTAGGAATTCAAAAATGCCGAGACTGCAAAATCCCGAATTAAAAAATAGCACTTAGCACAACTTTTGGATTTTCGATTGGTGAAAGGCCTGTATGGACGGTGTATTTTTTTTTTCAAATAGGTATAGTTAAAATAAGAAATTATTTCTATTTTTTTTTGTTATTAAAAAAAAAAAAAAAACAAACAAAGCACACCCTAGTACAACTTAGTTTTATTTGCTATCTTAATTTTTTATATTTAAACAAAAAATCCAGCAAAACTTTATAAATTTACAATATTTTGATTATCAAAAAATATTTATGTCAAAAACTTTTTTAAAAGCCTGCGCGACTTACTAAAGATAGAATTTTCAATTTTTTGAATAATTATAACTAACTTAATTCACACTTTTTCAGGAGATAATTGGCTCTTATATTATTTTAATTATTTAAATTAGCTTTTAATGTTTAAATTATTTTGTATTTATTATTTTATATTTTCAATACTAATATTCAATTAAAAACGATGCTTCAAAACCCCCATTTTGAAATATTTTTCAAATTAAATTGCAGCACAAGCCGGTACAAATCTAAAGCATGACTTTACAAATTTCCAAAGTTTTGATTTTCATTCAATAATGGGGTAGGTGAAAAACAATTTTTCGGTTCTTAGGCCCGTTTGCTCCTACTCGACATAAGCTCTTAAATACAACTTCTCAAGAAAAATAATCTATTCGATAACGATTGGCAAATGCAATTATTTTTAGACCTACATTAACCTCAATTAACCTACACAAATTATTACGGGCATAACATCCTAAAAACACTACCTACCGAATTTTTAGGAAACGATACAAACAGACATTCACAAAAAATTGTGCGACAGAATTATATTTTATCGTTATTTATCTTAATGTCATGTTTGATTATTATCTCAATTATTTTTGCACAAATCCAAGGATTAAAGATTTTGTAATGGCAATATTGGCAATTAAAAATCAATTTTTTTTTTATTCAAATAAAAGGATGTCACATTGTATTAAGAAGACGTCCTACTAAAATGAAAATATCGAAACTATTGATTTAATGGGATGAAAGAATTTGTTTTAAAGTTTTTTTTTCTGTAAATAAAAGGATGTCCCATTGGATTGAAAAGACGCTCTTATCAAAATTAAAGTATCTAAACTATTATTTTAATAGGATGGAAGAATCAATTCTATAGTTTGATTTCCTTTAAATAAAAGGATGTCCCATTGAACTGAAAAGACGCTCCTATTAAAATAAAAATATCTAAACATTAATTTAATAGAATGGAAGAATGAATTCTATAGTTTTATTTTCTGTAAATAAAACGATGTCCCTTTGAACTGAAAAGACGCTCGTATTAAAATTAAAGTATCTAAACTATTATTTTAATAGGATGGAATAATGAATTCTAGTTTTTTTTTTAAATAAAAGGATGTCCCATTGGATTAAGAAGTTTCTCCTATTAAAATAAAAGTATCCAAACTATTATTTTAATAGGATGAAAGAAATAGAAAAAGTTATTAGTAAATAATAGTATTGCACAATTTAGTCCATGGGGAAACAACTATAGATTCAATATGAAACAAACTATTAAATTGTAAATTAATTTTACCAATACTATTATTTTTAATAATTAAAAGTATCGCAGCTAAATAATATGGTACAACAGAATTGATTTAATAGGACGCAAGTTATTAATAAATAATAGTATTGCACAATAATTAAGACAATGGGGTAACAATTATAGATTTAATATGAAAAAAACATAAAATGAATACGTTATCCTTCTGAATCAATAGTTTTGAAAAAATGGTGAATCACCCAAGTAGCATTTTGTACCTATTAAGTTACAAATTATTGTATGTCGTTTACAATTCATATACAGTTGCTGAAAAAAATGTTTTGTATGTTTACATTAACTAATTGGATGATTGGTAAACAAATTGTAACACACACAATGTTGTTGAAACAACACATCTTCAAGCGTAAACGTACTGTAAACCAAATTTCGTGAATGTAAAACCAATATCACAAAACATTTACATTTGTAGCACTTTTGTAAAGCTATTATCGAAACTTAACTGTTACAAAACGTTTACAGTAAATAGTCACAGTACATCTTCAAACGTAAACGTACTGTAAATCAAATATCGTTAATGTAAAATCAATATCACGAAACGTTTACATTAGTGCAGTTTTGTAAAGCCATTATCAAAACTTTACTCTTACAAAACGTTTACAGTGAATAGTCACATCACATCTTCAAACGTAAGCATACTGTAATCATTTCATTTACAGATAATGTAACACGTATAGCATTGATCGGCCATTATAATGTTTCCATTTTTTATCAAATTAGAAAACCCAAAACATTGAAAATATATTTTTGTTGATATTTAGTAAAAACAAAGCATGTTTAGGTTTTGATTGAAATAAGACTTTGAATGTTATCTTACAAAATATTGAAAAATATGGTTTTTGTGGGAAAAAAAATTGTCTCAAATATTTTTATTAGAAATCATTTCTAAAATAAGAAAGTTTTTACAGGCCCCTTATTTTTATCGACCTGTTTTACAAAACTGGTAGAAAATATTTCTCGCGTTCGATATTTTGCCTTTACTTGCACAACAAATATAATTATTGATTATTTTTATACCTCCCATATTATAATAATAATATCAAGAACAAGATGGAAATTGTTTGAGTTTTGGTTTGTATACATATAGTAATATGATCTCAAATGGCATTACGTATTTACCTATACAGTTTAATATTTTTCTGTAAACGATTTGTACCTAAGTTTGTTTTTATGTTATTTATTTCGAAGTGTTTTTGAACGTTTACATTTGTAAACGTTTATATACCTAGTCCAGGAATAGTATCTGTAAACGATTTGTTACTTAAAAGTAGTTTGTCTTGTATGTGTTTTGAAGAGTTTTTGAACGTTCACATTTGTAAATGTACAAATCAGGTACATCAAATAGAATTTGTTCATATACTGTCAACACGACATTTCATTCCCCAAAACCGTTTACATTTTGGGTACAGTGAGTAAACATTTCATATACGCCTGAAACATTACAGCTACGATGTTAACGTTCAGTAAATGTTATGTTGCTCTGAAATGCTCCTTGGGCAATAGTACATGAAACCATCAAAATAGTTGTTTTTATATGAAAATCCTATTATTTCGTGTACTATAAAATCAAAACTAGTACTATTAAATTTTCTTGTTTTGAGTGGTGTAACTTTGTTAAGAAATAGTGTCTAATATTGCTTTTAGTTTGGGATGCTAGAAATGTATTTATTTAAAGAATATGGATGGTTTATTAAGGGCTTGTTTCACAATATCTAAGTAAGTTTCAATTAAGCTATTCAGAACTTTTTGTTAACAGAAAATAACAAAACAATACACTGCAAACAATGAATTTAACTGCTGAGTATTTTACTTGAAACTTACTCAGTGACTGTGAAACAAGTCCTAAGGGAAAATTAAAATTATGTACTTTAATGTACATACCTACCTTGTTTTTTCTTCTTCTTTTATTTTGATGAATGTCGAATTTAAAAAAAAAAACTAGGTAGATTTTTGAATCGTTTAACGGAAGCACTCATTCCACTCAATATATGGAGGCTTCGTCCCTTACCTAAAAACATTGAAAACGAAGTGATTTATTGGTGGGTACCTATGTACCTATACTTTTTTTGGGCGTTTCGACTTAGACCAAAAGTTTATAGTCTTGCGATTGTTTACATCATTGATATACCAGATTCTAAGGGTATTTCCTTAAGCAAATAAATATATTTAAATTCACATTATCTAAGGCAATTACATTATGTTTTTTTTTTCCTAATAAGTCATTTTTAGTCGCGATGAAGCGCACCTCATAACATAAAAGACACCTCCCATTTGATTCTCATCCCTCTAACCTAACAGAATGTTAAAGCCCCCACTGTTAAAACAAATGCTCCCCATTCAGTTCGTTTACAAGCCCTAATGCGAGTAACACGCACATTTGTTTCTATCGTTTAGCCATTTTAATTTATTTCTTTTCGTCCTTCGGCGTGTGGTGGCTCTGGATCTCTTTCTATTTTCATTATTGTTGTTGTTATATTGTTGTTTTACTAGGTATACTATATTATGGGAAGGGGATGGATTGGTTTGTATTTTTATTTTTAATTTTCACCGTTGGAACTTAAAACGCCCGAGGACGTGTGCTTAGTATTCGTATTCCATTCATTCATTTCGCAATCATCCAACCAACCAACAGCAACAAAACGAGAATGTATATCTCACCCTTAAACATCGCGCGTTGAAGTCGCAAATCGCAATCATCTGCGAAATGGTTTTGTTTCTCTGGCGATGACGATGACGACGAGGACGACCGAACGACCGACAATGATGGTGGCGGCGACGACATTGGAAACGGGAATGTTTCAAATTAAAAGGGAGAGAGATAAAGAGCACAGGGATGAGCATATATAGATAAAGAAGAAAAAGAACGGGGGTTTGGGGGAGTTAGAATCACCTTGCACTTTAATTTCCCATTCCACCCGCGGGCAAAGTCATTTATCATTCTGCGACTCACGAGTTTTATCTGAAATAAGATCGCAACGCAACGGTAGCGTTTCGTTTTTCTTTTCTTTAAGTCAAGGATAACAACGGTGCGGCTGCCGTGCCTCTCTATTATCCTTCCTTTAGCTTTGGTATGCGCTCTGCGACAAGCGTCTTTTCTTTATCTAATACGCGACGGAGAGAAGAGGTCCTTACTCCTTGTTCCTCGTGTGCTTTTGAGAGCTCACGGGTGTTCATTATAAAATCCGCTTTTGAGGATAAAGTGAAGTCCTATAAGATTTCCCACAGAAGATTCTCTTTTAGTTAGATTGAATGGAAGCAATCGTCCTTCTAACAACCTGGGCGTGTGTTGGTTTTCTTTATTTAATTTTTTTTTTTTTCATTTTGTTGGTCTTATCCTCAAAGTCGCATGTGCTTCCAAGTTCTTTTCTAGGATCGCTTTATCTCCATGAAAGATAGCTTTACTCCTTTTGTCTGGCCGATTGTCATTATAAAAAGGAAGGGGTTTAGTTCTACACTCATCTCTTCTAGATTTGTCACTTAATAACGCGTAACAAAGAGCTCACATTTTCAAAAGCACTATAGATTAAATACACTATAATAAAATACGATGTTGATGGTATTATAGCTGCAAAGGATCTAGCCAGAGGTTGATGTTGGTGTTACTTAGCACATTGGTCCTCCCTAAAGTTTACAGAGTCTCAAACCCACTAACTGAATGGCGATGGCGTTGAAAGGCAATTAAAAAGTGTTTTTCATGTTTGCATCGGGTGCGGACATTATCATTTGCACAATATTCTTGAAGGCAAATGCGTATTTCAAATACCTCGCATGTCATTAGCTTAATTGCTTCAATATTTAATTAAAGTAGGTATATACACTCGATATTTAGTTATTAACAATTGCAACGCAAAAGGTGTCACCCAATGTTCCAAGACCTTTATTTTTTTGTATGAATGGAAAAAATTGGTTCTGCTTATGGATTTGTTTATTTGAAATCCTCATTTTTATCATTTAAGTCGAGAAAATGATATCATCCAAAAGACATTACCCAGAATTGATGACCCTTTGGATACGATTTATTTTCCACCACTTTTAATAGGTATGAGACTTGTTGCTATACAGACTCACGACTTAAAAAAAAAAAGAAGAAAACATGTAACGGTGAATGGACCTGATCGGCGCATATGTAAATCGCCATAACGGGAGATCATAGAGGCAACCTGCTCGTTGCTCTTTGGTCGTATGAGCCGTTGCGCTATCCTATTGGTATCCTATTGGTCTCTTTTTCGACATTTTGTAGTGTTTCTGACTTTTTAAATAGTATATAGTATTAATCAAACATAGGCGACCTATTATTAGAATATTAAATATCGCCAAAATTGGTTGAGTCGTTTTCTAGGCCGGACAGGTAACGTTAATAAGCTTCTCCGGAAAAAAAAATTTATATGAAAGTCATCACCATTGACAACTAATCACTCATATAAAATTTTATCGAAATTGATCGTATTTTTTTATATCGCGAAATTTGGAATTATCGATGGTAGGTAATTTTATGACCTACGATAAAAATAAAAAAACGTCTTTGAATATTACGCTAAGAATATTTTTTACCAATGTTTGAAGAAAATCGGCTCAACCGTTTAGGTTGTAGATGTCAATACAGACAGACAGACAGAATTTCCGGAACAAGGTTTACTTTTTTCGTGTTTTTTTATCATCGTAATGTCATGTTTGATTGTTATCTCAAAATTATTTTTGTTTACAAATGCATATTTTGACTTAGTACCTACCATCAATAATCGCAAGTAAAAAGTGAAACTATTTTCTACAAATGTTTACATAGGTTATGTGTAAGTCCCTTAAAGTTATCTCCCTGCACCTATGAAATAAAATTCTTGGTCAAAAGAAGGGTTCTTCGTGACATTATACCCCCACGAAGACAAACAATATTTTTTTTGTTCGATTTTGGGTATAGAATATACCTACATAGATACATATGTAGATAGGAAAGTTTTTGGCAACTTTGAATCAAAAACATAGCATACTTCTAGGAGTTAATTAAATGAATCAAAAGCGAATCCAAAATTTTTCAGGCTCAGTTTTTTGACAGCAGTAGTGTAAAATTTCACTAAGAAATTGTGTTTACATTCTTGAGCATACGGAGATCTCGGAGATCTTAGAAATATAAACTGTAGATTTAAAATTAACGACATTATTACTTATTTTCTTTAGACTTAACATAATGGGCCATATTCATAGTTGTTTTTAAACTCTGGTATTTCTTAAACTTTGTTCAAACAATGTAATTTAACATTCCCATACAAATTTAGGTGTTATTACAAATGAAGGAACACCTAAATGTTAGGTTTATTTTCATCAAAATTAGGACTTGTTGCATTGTTTATAGTTAGGAGTTATTTCATGATGAACTAACCCCTTAAACCATGGAAATGAAATAAATACTAATTAAGAAATATTGCGCTAAAAATTTATGTTAGGAGTTATTTCATTTCGTTTAAATTATTAAATGATGATGATGAGTACTTGTATATTATCTGCTATTCTGCACGACTAAATACTCTTTTATTGCCGTGCAAGCATTTAAAACTGTGTTCCGAATGCTTCGCTAACATACATCCGGATGAGGATCAGTTTATCGAATGCCCTGTATGCAGATCCATAGTTCTTGACAACATTAAAGTTTATAATTAATTGCTTTGTACCTACCTTTAATCGTTTGAATTAATTAAATAAAATTCTTTTTCCCACATTAGGAATTCTTTCACCTTTTTTTTAAAGGAATTAATTCGTTATGAATTAACTCCTAACGTTAGGTTTTATTTCATTTTTAAATTAGGAGATATTAAATTCCCAGTTAGGACTTATTTCATTTATTCGTGTTAGCAATTATTGCACTCATTGTAAGGAATTTCTTCATTAGGACTTATTTCATTAGGAATTAATACGTTAGGAGCTATTGCATAGAGCCAGGTAAATCACTTTCATATAAAATTTAGTTTGTTCTTATGTTCATCGAAAAGTGACAGGTTGTTATCAATTATTGGAAAAAACTTCGTCTCTACTTTTTGGATAGGAAATGTATACAAAATGCCCTTATACAAATCAATCTGATTGATCAATCATCATTCAAAATCAAATACCGTTTGAATTTCATCAAAATTTATACTCGTAGAATGTGTGTAAGCGGTCTTTATATTTTTATATTATTATTTGTCTGTTCTGTAAATATTATTGCAAGGTCGTGCAATATATTGTGGAAAATCGAAATGTTTTTAATACTTATTTATCGATTTATCGATTTATCTTTACGATAAAAATGATTCCTAACCCATTTTTGCATGGGACTTAATAATTTTCCGGAGTAAATATTAGGTTGTGAGACCCTGCTGACTTCTTTTTCAGTCTTTTCATGGATGGGATGACAAGGCGTTATGGTGGAGGAATCAGCTCACAATGTTAAAAATCTTAAATATAGATTGAATTCTTACATTAACAGTAACAATGTGATGCACAATGACAACAATTTCGTTGCTTCCCAAGTTTTGACAATTTCTTACTTATTTATACGTACATCTATATACAATTTAGCGTTTTCCCACACATTGTCATTGTCGCATTTAAAAAGCTCTGCTCTGAAAACTTGCCACCTTCAGTCAATTTTCTCAACCCGAAACTCACCTAATGATCTAATAATGCATTTTAAGATAAAAATCTTACCATGGTAGGTGCACGTGTACGCAAAAGATAGAAAATAAAATTAAAAATCTTTATCTTAGATCTTCTTGTATCTAAGACATTACAATCGCTGTAAATGCTTCTTGACTTCGTTTTGTTTTGGCTGCTATGACTGTCTCATTTCTAGAATATAAAAAAAAAAAATAAACCTTAGGAAAATGGTAGCATTGATGCATTTCCCCCGACACACAATGCTGCTTGGCTGGAAGATAGTAACTATACATTTATCTAAACTCTGCACAATTGAAAGATCTGTAGCTTCGATTGCACAGAGACACCATAGAGACAGAAAAGGCAGAAGGAGCGATGCACTATAACCACACACCAAACCAGCCACCATCACAGAAAGTGATTCTTATCAAAAAAGTGTATCTAATGATATCCCCCAGTGAAAAACAACAGGATTCGAAGCTGAAGATGGAGCTTCCTCATCTGATT
The DNA here is from genome assembly GCA_951217065.1 of Baccha elongata. NCBI lineage: Eukaryota > Metazoa > Arthropoda > Insecta > Diptera > Syrphidae > Baccha > Baccha elongata. The sequence continues at coordinate 80,341,907 of OX578273.1, read as the reverse complement.
TCACTGCAAGCCAACTAAACTGATCATCGTTTGCAATGCATATAGTATATAGTCGATGTGTGTGCCTACAAAAGCAGAACATAATTCCAGACCTGGAATCATTTTGGTATATAAGGTTGCTATTGCCGCCGAATTGACTTCCCGCTGTAGGTTGCCTATAAATCTTGCACTTGTTCTTCGAGTTGGTAAATTGCAACTTCTGAACGCAGTAGTGCCAGATTAAATTTTTTCTTTTGCAAAAATTTAAATTTCAAAAAAGTTTTACTTTGTAGATAAATAATTTATTTCTATCATTTACAGTTAACCAACAAAGTCGATGTTTTAAGCTTTTTTGTGAACTTTGACGTGCTTTTGATTTTCATTTTATATTGCTGACTAGCTGTTACCCGACGCATTGCTGCCAAAAGCTTTTTAGCCCATATGAAATAGTTTTCAAAAGAGCTACCCGAGTTCCATCTTTGCGATAACTTACTTCATAAGTTACTTCCTACAACAACAGCTATTTGTCAGTGAAAGTCCAGCTAAAATCGGTCCAGTAGTTTCTGATCGGTTCATATGTAAGAATATGCGAAAAAAGTGACCCAAGCGCCAATTAGGGAGCCCAAGTGCCATCTAGATTGTAATAAAAATAACCTAAGTCACTCCCTACAAGATTAGCTATCCCGTCAAGTCAAGTTGAGTTTTTATGAATGAAATTCTTTTTTAAAGGATTTGTGGCCTTTACTCCAAGCATTGCCTTTCGACCTAGTTTGATGGTGGACTTATTAATTTATCATAATTAAAAAAAAAAGTCCATTAAACAGTAAGTTCACAAAGATATAGGTTCCATGTAAATTAATGTGAAAGAATCCCTGATTGCTCGGATCCGGATACGGGTATCCGAAACTATCCGGATATTTGAAACTATCCGGATATCTTATATCCAAATATCTGACACTATCCGACACTATCCGGATATCGGATCCTGGATCCGGATCTGTTTCGGATATCCGGATATCCGAAATATCCGGATACTTTGAAGCACTATAGTCTTAACTGCTGGTCTAAACGGATGGTCTTAACCAATCAGGTTGTCCATGAAAAATTTAAGATAATTACAAAGATATGGTAAATAAGATGTGATGTGGAGTCAAGGAGACAGATTCCTCTGATTGGTATTAACAAGATGTTTTAGATTCCTTGTGAATGTTATACTGCAACCATATTTTCATTATAAATTGTTGCGTGATTTTTACCCAATCATTTTCTACATCTATAAAAAGCTCTGCTGGCCAGCTTTTTTGATCTTGATTTTGATCTTATTAATTCAAGTCATCAGTTTTTCCAGGTCTGATGATGGTCGGAATCGGTGTCTATCAATGTACAATCCAAATGATAGATAATAACTCTAACGAATGGTAGAATTTTGTTCACTATATAAACGACTGACTACGATTACGATTTCGATTAAGTTTATTGAACAAATAAAAACTAAAAGTTATCTTTAAAATATCTTATGATCTTAATATTATGTTGACACACAAGGGGCTAAGGTTAGTTTAACATTTCACTGAAATAACTAGAATAATTTATATTAAATAATGATCGTCTTCTCTGGTTGTTCAGATCCGGTTGTCATTGTTGCGTTGTTGGTTTGGGGTTTTCAGCCACGGTAGTGGTAAGTGGACTGGCCCCGGGTCACTTGTGGGATTCATTATAAGAGGCCCCAGTCTAAATTATCTTAAGAATATTTTCATCTGTTAAAATTGTTTCCGCAACCTTTCCTAAGCGTTTCTAGCCCTGAATTCCACCAACGTAGAAACCAAGTTTTCCTCTTTTGCATAAAAGGGCAAGAAATGGCAGGAAATGGCCATTTCCGCAAGTATATGGTATCTGAAGATTTGATTAACTTTCCTAGAGTTAGCCTATAGCTGCCAGTTGGTTTTCCGATAATTCCGTAAGTCTGTTTTTTCCCTTTTTTTTTATTTAGACTGATTTGGATGACATATGATCAGAGAATGAATCTTCCCTAGATACTTTCCAATTCAAAATTTTGTGACGACTCCAATCGGAGACAAAAAACTGATATCTAATACTTCGGCGGTTTTTGGTAATGAACTAATGAATGTAAGTTTATTTCCAATATAACTTACAATAAGTTTAGTACTAAGGATGAAATCAAAAAGAAAATCCCCTCTATCATTTATGTATCTAATCCCCCATATTGGGTGATAGGCGCTGACATCGCATTAAATAATGAGTAAGATATTTTCTGCCTATTTGCATCTAGGACGAGATTCCTATAAGCATGTCGCCAGGGAGTGAGCCGAGCTGGTCGAGGCTACCTGAAGTAATCCAGTACGGCTTTCCATTTTTAGTACGTAAAAGTACTGTAGTTACATCTCGATTGCTGTAATTAAAGAGTAAATATACATTAATGTAACTTTTTACCAATATGCAGGATCTGTGGTCACCTTTATTCGTTGCTTACAGCAAGTAATATCCCGCGGTTCTGAAATCTAGAACAATGGAGTTATCAATCTAATGTTCTTGAATCAGGACGACATCTTCCACTGTGTTGTTTAGCCCGAGAAGAAGGGTGTTTTGAGTGTTGGGTATTAATTTGTAGTTACTGCACCATCTTGGCTACAGCTCAACAGACCAACGCTCACCATGTGCGGTCAAGTTCTTTACTTTTCTTTCTTTATTCTTTATTTTTACAGTCTTAAATCTCCATCTTAGAATGATGGTCGACGGTATAAGTAGTTTCTTTAACAGAAGGCAGTTTTTCAATTGGATGAGATACTCGGTATGTTTTTCTGCATTGCTTGAATATTGATACCCATGTCCTTTGCATCCACTGGAGACGTGTTTTGAGTTTGAGGAGGCGGTGAAAGTGTGCATTCCTCATTCTTTTTTTCATATGTTTTTGGTGATGCCAACCTGCAACCTCAAAGGTTTTTGTCAGAATTTTGTTGTGAAATGTTTTCTTTCGATCTTAATGTGGTAAATCTCTTTGACCGTTGATTGAGCCAATGAACGCCATATGAACGCCATTATGAATTCAGAAATGTGGAAATACTCGAAATCTTTTTGGGTCTGATCCGATCATTTCTGCTCGGTCCAGGATCATTACTTAAGTGTCTCTTGTACATTATAGTATCCGCAAGTTTTCGACACTAGAACTTTCATTGGTTTTGTTTGATACCCTTTTACCTCCATCGAACATCTCCAGTCGCGCAACGCTTGCTGTAGGGAAAGCTTTAACATGTTATTGTGTCTCCACTAGCACTAGCTTCACCATGGTGTTATTTTCCTAGATATGATTAATCTCTTAGTCGCCTCTTACGACAAGCGGGAACCACTGCAGGGATATTCTGACCCGTCCCTGCTAGGAGAAAGATAGTTCCAAGTTAATTTACTAACATTTTTCGCCACGCTTTCAAAACAACACAATTAAATTAATTTTCATTTAATTCGAAAAATAATAAAAAAAGATTTTATAAAAAAATAGCAGGGACAAATATAATTTTTAAATTTAATAATTAAATCACAGAATTATTCTTATGCATTTTCTGTTTCGTATTTTATATCATTCTCTGATACTTCTTCCTTGCATAGCTGTAAACTCTGTGTCGGCGAATGTTCCGGTGTACTGTCGAGCTCAATATAAGTACCTGAAAAAGAATATTAAAAAGAAGGATTGAATGATTGTACATACATGGAATAATATGAGGCGCTCAGAATAATAATGTTCTAAGTGCCTTTTGGAAAAAATTGAGATTTATAACCTTTAAACACATAAATGTGTACTTGTCGAAAAAAAAGTTATTAGCGAAAAAACATTCTGTTACCAGTCGATATGACAGGATTTCTTTTTGATATCGTCGATATTATTTTCATTAAACATCAAATTTGTACACCAAAGTCGAAGTGCAATTATTCCACTAATATTCTGAAAGCTCATATATCAAATGATTACCCAATCTTTGGCCATCTTGTGGACTCTGTGGCTCATGTAAAGAAGACACTGAAGAAATTCCAGCAGAGGCATCAATTTCAGCAACATCTAGAATCGCGCTCTGAATTTTGCGACGAAGCAGAATCCTGCTATTCTCTGATTTAAGTGTTCTAAATTCAGATGCAATATAATCACCAAACACTTGATATTCATCCCTTGATAGTTCAATTATAGTCGCAGTTTTTTGAAGTTGTGCATCGTCATTTTTAGTACAAGTTTCTGATTCATTGTGATGATTATCGTTTTTATTCCTGATGAGGTCTTGACTTGTAGAAGGCGAAGGAGATGCTATGTTGATTTGGTTTTGACTCATTAATGGAAATAGCTCAACGTTTTGTGTTTCATTTTGATTCGAGCCGATCACCTGTGAAATAAAGTCATCAGTACAATAAAGCTTTGCCTTGGTAAGTAAAATGTCGATCGTAAATAATTGTAAGAAAAGTGAAAAGAAGGTCCTAAACAAGTGCACCAAAGATAACATCACAAATATTCAACGAAACAGGCAAGAAGTCATGAAGCCTTCAAGCCTTCCACGAGTGCTTCACTAGTCCGGTTATTATGGTTAAAACATTAGATAGAAGCCCTATAGACAAAGAGTGAATAAATCAGTAGTGACTTCTTTTTGCAAAAACCCATGAATTTAAGGAAGCAGAAATTTCGAACATGGCTAATAGCTCCAATAGAAGCGAAGCAGATTTAATATCGGATCGGCATCGGACGGACGCGAAAAGGTTTGGCAAAAAAATAGTGATCCATCGATCTTTCAGGAACCGCAAAGCTCGGTGGTGGAAACGTTATGGTGTGGGGCTTGGGGTGTATGATATGATCTTTTGTTGTAAATTTAGTGTTTATAGGTTCTTTGATGAATATATAGGTTTAACTATTTGAATGTTGAATATTGTATAGGGGGGCCTATGTGCCACCGTTTTAGAGGGAGCGGCAATTTTCTGAAAAATTGATATAATATGCAAAAAATATTAAAAATCTATAGAAGCTTATTCGATAATATTCTATTATTTTTGTTTAACAGATAAAATGCCTACCTTAAATTTAATGTTTCATTTAAGTAATTTAAGTTTATGATTTTTGAGAAATAAAATTTCAAAATAAAAATTAAAAAAAAAATTGGCTTTAAATTTTAATTTCATTTAATTTTAAATTAAATTTAATTTGAGAAATTAAAATTTAAAGTCAATTTTTTTTTTATTTTTATTTTGAAATTCTATTTTTCAAAAATCATGAATATAAATTATTTAAATGAAACATAAAAACAAAGATAGGCATTTTATCGAACATTATCGAATAAGCTTTTGTTGATTTTTTAATATTTGTTTTGGCTATACGAATTGCTACACGAATTGTTTTTTTTATAAAAACACAAACGTATAGAAAACGCAGAGGAAAAATTCTTAAACTTAAGATGGCGGCTGCTGCACAAGACCAAATTTCGCGCAAATTCAGTTTTATACTCAGAATTAACCGCCCTCCAAAACTGCATTCAAACTTGGAGACCTTGCAAACTTTTGTCAGATGACTCCCCATTGACTGTACTTGACAAGAGTCGTAAACAAAACAAAAATAATATATGTTTACGACTTTTGTCAGGGTTACAGAATAGACAACTATTAAATGCACGAACCTAAAAATGTATTTATCACAAGTTTCTCAAGATGGCCAGGCGGTGATTATTCAGCATGAAAATACTATAGAAATGTATATACAATGTAAAAACTGCAAAAAATCCACTACTATGGGCAGAGAAAAGACATTAACCAAGGAGGAAATCGTCCAAATTTGAACTTACCGGAAAGAAGAGAAATCCATACGTGTTATAGCCAAGAAGATTGAAAGAAGCAAGTGAGTTGTCAACAATTATCTTAAGGATCCGAAAAGGTATGAAAAAAACCGCAAAGAAAGAATCAGGAGATCACTTAAATGTAAGGAAAGGCGGGCGATACTGAGAACAGCTTCAAATTCTAGGTTCTCCGTTAGTAAAATCAAGCAAACTGGAGTTAAAGCTATAGATTGACTGTTTTTCGGGCAATACAGAAGGCCGACCATATTCGCCAACAAAAAATGAAAAGGAAACCACCATTGAATGCCGCAAAATAATTAAATTTGGACGGACCTGATGGATAGCTGTATCCATCAAGTCCGTCCAAATTATACTTATTTATTTATTTTCATGATTTGAGAGAACAAGAAATGCATCTCCAAAGGCGGCACAGCAAAGAAGGTGGTGTGATGGTATGGGGAGCAATAAGCTATTACGGAACTGTGGAGCTGGATTTACAATCACTTACAAATCGATACTGGAGAGAGCTTTTCCGCAGTTTTCGGAGAAATATTTGGTGGACATCGAATGACTTTCCAACAAGACAATGCACCGACACATACCGCACGGACAACAAAAGCCTGGATTCAGCAGCAAAATGTAAACCTACTTGCATGGCCACCATATTCACCCGACCCGAATATCATGACCATTACTTAAATATGTTGCAATTCTTGGAATAAAACTAACATTTATTTAAACAAACAAAAATGTTACTGTTTAATTGTTTTCTAAGCTTGAAACAGGTAAATTTGTCTACTGTCCTTAATCAAGTGAAACAAAAAAAGCAGGTAAATTTTGTTACATTTTTGGGAAGAGCGTCATAAATGTTGCAATTATCAACACAATCCTTTTTTTTTTACAATACAAACCTAATATATCCCTCATTCATTGTGCATTTGGTTTTTCCTAAAATACCGAGGGGTTTGAAAAATATCGAAAAATGAAATTAGAAAACTGCCTGTGATTAATCAAGTGACACGGAGTGTAAATCAAATACAGACATGAATTATTTAATTTACTCATTTCACAGCCAAGTTTAATATTGTATGCTCACAGAAAATAATACATACCTACCTAAATACATAATATGTATGTATATGATATAAGAAACAAAGATATTTAATATGGTTTTTCATTGGTCGCAAAATGTGCTTATTTATTGATCTAGAGATATTTTTTCCCCATCTTTTTTAGATTTTGTGTTTTATTGGTCAAAAAGGTCAAATCTAGATAACGTCTAGATCAAAATATCGATATCTCGATTTGAAGTGAGATTTTTTCATCTACTTTCACATACACAACAAAGTGTGAGACTTCAACTTGTCAAGTTTGTCAGTTTGTGTCCCTCTCACCAATTTATAAATGAGCAAACATAAAATGATACACAAGAAAAAAATCTTTTTGCGTTTCAATCGGCAACAAAAATCTGAAAACTTAGAGCAATATATCTGAAGTTTCCAATGAAAAACCACATAAAATAAGCAACGATTGAAAAGATGGATTTAACAAGGCATAATTTACATCTGGATTTAAGTTTTAAACTACTGCTTACCTGTGTGGCCGGTGTTGCAGGTTCAAGGGATTCAGATGCCGTTTGTAATGCAGCCGTAAGTATTTTTTTTGCTGGCTCATCGGATTGTTTAAATGACGATTTAATTTCTTCGATTAAGCGTCGCGCCGCTACTCTAGCAGAATTACCAGCATGATTGTGTTTAGAAACACTTAGTAATACTCCTGGAAATATTAAATAAATCATCAAATTAAACATTTTACATAGGTACCTACCCGTTTCGTCAGACGAAGATGTTCTAGCCCGTGAATTACATTTATGTTTTTGAGCTTCAAAGCAACGCCATATCACTATTCCACCAACTTCTTTAACTCTTGTAAAAATATACCCGTCAATCGTTAATTGCTTTTTTTTTCGTTGACTCATTAAAAAATTTAAAGGCATTTTTTGTCGATATAGCTACTGCTATTCAAAACAAGACAAATGACCACAACCATACAGATACAATATACAAATACAACTGGTTCTGAAGAAAACGAAACGAAACGAAGTGACGAGAACGAGAACGAGACGAGTTCAGTTCAGTTCAGTTCAGACAAAAATAACCAAGCCTAAACGGTGTTTGTGCAAGTATCTATCTACATTCTACATCGACACGTTCAATAGATACACATTATTTTGTTATTGATTTTCGTCTACCGTCCATAAACCGTTTGGTTTGGAATTGGAATACCAAAACGAGGCAAAATGATGTAGAATACTTTTAAGAGTATGTGTGTTCACACATGTAGAAATATCTGGTTTGAGTGTTTTCTCTCAGTCTCCATATACGCTCTGCGTCTTGATGTAGTAGTGTAGTCCGTAGTCCCCCTCCCTCACGTCACCAATGACCAGTTCGAAAAAACTCAACTCATACAACAAACTATCTCGATCTGGACTCGAATCGAATGTATGTATAATTGTGTACCTTGCCCACAGAAAATGAGTCATGCATTACCTACATAATGAATTATATTATGATAGGTATACCTATTTTCTGTCGTACGAGGGGAACAAATTCAAATTCATTCAAATTCATACACAATTTATGAATTTTCTATAACATGGCTTTCTGTTTGTTGGTCATTGTTTTTGATAATAATGACGATGAGGATGAGATTGTTAATGATGATGTGATGAGTTGGTGCAGCTCCATGATGTGTAGAAACTAAAAACACACACCACACACACAATATGAGTTTTCGTTGGGAATCGTTTTCGTTATTTACGGGTGAACATGGCCGCAATGGCACCTTGAGCTCGCCATTAATAATAATGACTTACCATATTCTTAGTTGCTCAAGTATTGGTTTCTTCAATAAAACAACGAAGTTTTAATTAAACCTGAAAAAACGATGATAGAAAATTCTAAACAAAAGTAGGTAGAGTCATCACGTCCGTCGCGTCGTCTGTCTGTCTATGAACAAGTGTGCGATTGTCTGAGCTCTTCGAAATACAGCTAAAAATTAGAAATTTATTGTTAATCCGGCTAAAACGGGCCCCGTTGTAATATACAAATTCTGAAAACAGTTCAGGAAATAGTCATAAAATTTTGAAAACATTTTACCTATTTAAAATATTAACTAAAAATTAAGTCTTAAATTTTTGGCTTAAGAAGTATTTACCTAAAACCTTATAAGTACACAACGAAGATATGTTTTTTTGACAAACTGAGCTAAAGTTAACCAGATTGTTTATAAATAACTTGATATATTGCCATTAAGTTCCATGCGTTCGGTTATGTAGTTATGCAGTACCTAAATATATTTTTGTTTTTTTTTTTATTTTTTAAATTTACTAGCCTTTTATCCAACCACGAAAGATAAGAATAAAGCTTTAAAAAATTAAATAAAACATTAAATGTGATTAAATAATTTTCATCGGTATCAAATTTCGACCATTAGACTCATGTCCTCTGCAATCATTAATGCTAATAAAGTTATGATCAGTTAATCAAGCCAAAGAGAGATAGAAATTAAAAATAAGTCACCAGGTATAAGCGCCAAGTGCTTCAGTGTGATGCGCCCCTAGGCTCCGGTATACTGGGTGACGGCCCTCGATTGCTCATATTTAAGTCGTCTCTGAGAAATACGAAACGAAGATGCCCGCCCCAGACTCAGTTCAGTCAGAGTCAGTGCTGGGGGATCGTGGGAAAAATCCCTTTTTTGTGGGAATTCCAACTTCAAAAGGGACAAAGGGAAAACCGACTGGTTTTGTGGGATTTTCTTCTTATCCGAAAAAATATATTTTTGCAAAAATTCTAGTCAGTTCCAATATTAATTTTGTATCTGTGAAATCAGTATTTCTATTCGCTTCAACTCATTGTGCTATTGACTTAGGTTTTCTTCTATCTAATTGTTCGATTAACACTTTTTACTAATATATCAAACCAAGCCCAATCTTCAGGTGTGAAAGAATCAAATAAACAAAATTATGAAAGTATAGCCGCCTGTTAAAAAGCCCTTGTCGAACTAAAATCGTTCGAAAGACCCAATTGACAAAGTTGAATTTGTTCCTCTAAGGAATCACAAAAAAGTACTACCTACACACGAAGTTTGGAGAAAATCCGTTCAACCGTTTAGGCTGTAGCTCCGTGAATATACAACCGCAAGTCCGACTAAACGAGTAAAACAACAATTTTAATCACCTTAATTTTCGAATTGCTCGCTAACATTTAGATTTAAAAAAAAAGATAAAAGACAGTTTTAAAGATTTCAAAAAAAAAAAAACTTAAAACTTAACAAAAATATTATCTTATTACAATTAGCTAGGGCAGCTTAGAAAAAAAAAATTAGTTATCTAGAAAGTCGAAATTTAAAAATACCGTTGTATGGTAGGTACCGTTAATAGAATTTTCTCGAAATTTTTCGTTTCTGTTACCTGATAGCCATTTGATGACTTATGACACGTTTGGAATTTGATTGAAATCGTGGGAGCCGTTCTCGAAAAACATAAGCTTTTGAATATTGGTTGTATGGCATATATGGCGGATCTCAAAGTTATTTTTTTTTTAATTTTTAGTGTGTGGAGTTTTTTTCTTTAGCTCAAATATTAACGGTAGATGCTTACTTTTATCTCGTGAACGGGTTAATCAATTTTAACAAAAGAAAAATGTTTTCTATGGCTTGTTGAAATTTCAATTTCAACATTTTGCATTTTATTTAATTTTAATTTTAATTAATACTAAATTTATTATTTTTTTAATTCAATATTTGGAAAATTTAAAAAATTTTATTTTTTCTACAGTGTTTATGATGTTGGCCTTATGAATAATCAAAGTTTTGAAGTTCAATGTTCCTTTTTAAAAAAAAAAGTGTTGTAATTCCTAGTTTTGCCAAGCTCTTTTAAATTTGTATTGCTTCTTTAAATTTTAAAACGACATTTATCGGTTGCTCCAAGCCCTATCAATTTTAATAGGCCAATAAAAGAGCTAATAAACTAAAGTGTCATTTTCTTTCTTTTAAAATATTAAAAGTGGTTTTAAGGAAAAATAAAAAATATTTGACAGACATTGAAGATTACAAATACAAAAAACAATGAACAGGTAAAATAAATCAGTTTTCATCTTTATTGTTCGTTGTTTAAATAAAAAAAAACATTCCAGAATTTTAAAACAGTCATTTCATTTTCTTCTTCGTCTGATGAACTTTTATCCAAAGAAGCCGCAAAACGTCCAAGTTTTATTCGAGTCCACAGGAAATAATTGAGTGAAATTTCTGCAAATCCGAATGTAACCAATACATGAATATTGTTAAAAAATCGTGTGAATCTTGTTGTTTTGTAACTACTTGTTTCACGTAGGCGAATCCAATTTTTTTTGTTTATTTAAAAAACACCGAAAATCAACAAAAATTACCAAACAATTGTGTGCACGAATATTTTGTTGTAACTTTTAATAAAAAAAAACTTGAACTGTCAAACTTTGTTAACTTTCTCATTCATTTCATTGTGATGCTTTCTCACTTGCACTCGTATACGATTTTCGTTCAGTTTTTAACGTACATAAAATTGTACAGCTGTGGCAAGCAAACAGCATTTTTGCTAAAAAATGCTGTGTGAGCATTGGTGCAACCCAAATTATTTTAGCAAGTCGATAAATTTAAAACCTTTTTAGCTAAAACCACTTTTAGTGTAATTTGGATCAACTGGCCATAAGTTTAACTGAAACTGAAAGCGTATTTACAAGGTGCTCACTCGTCGTGCTCACTCGAGTGCAAACTGAGCACCAGCACGAAACGCCATTTTTTGATGTACTAAACGCTAAAGGCCATAAAAAACTTGTTTTAATCTATATAAATTTTATAATATTTGCCGTAAGAATTTGATGGTGGCAATGCCGATACTTGGATATAACCCGCGGAATGAACATTTTTCGTGCACGTCTTTGAATGTGCTTGAGCTGTCTTCTACTCGTTCGTCCTCTTTGTAAATTATCTAACCAGTAGTATGATTGTGGACTCAAATAGTACGTTTAAACAGATAAATGGGACGCAACAAGAATCAGAGATTTCGCAATGCCGCATTGCCAAGCCGCCCAAAACAAAACGGAAAGGTATCAATTTTATTTGGAGGATTCTTCCACCATCGTATTCAGTGCAATGGTAAGAGTGTTTGCCTCTTTTATTTCAATAGGAATAAGCAACGTCCCTCGTCTTCGTTGCAATAGTTGTTGTCGACACCGTAACAGGAGCTGTGCTGTGCCGAGTATATGTTTTCCACTCTTTGAGATGCCGCTTCTGTTTGTTTATTGCTAGAATTAAACGATCGATTTCTTCAGCTGATATGAGACGAGGATAGGAAAGATCAACTCTCTAAAGAAGCGAGAACGGGATTCACTTATTAGCTATATAGCTTCCTTAGATTTGCTTTTGGAGTCCAATAGTCCATGAAATTTTCAGGTTCGTCGGCGTCGTCCTCATCATGGTCTTCCTTCTACAGAAGTTGGTATATACGTTACTATATTCTTGAAGATAAATAATTATAGTAATAAAATTAAAATAAGATTAAAATAGTAAATCAGGTTGTAACTCTGGATTGGGAATGACCTTCAATGCACAGTGGATAATAGGTGTTTAGGCAACTGAAGATGTTGTTTTTTCCTAGATGACTTTAAATTTATTTCCAAGCTTCCAGAAAATCCGATCAAAAGTCCCATCCCACCGATGCAGTTTTTAATTTCTCATTACTGAAAGCAAAAAAAAGGACAATAATTAAAACGTCTTCAATCATTGCGATATCTTTGGGAAGATTTTATTTTTTTTAAATGAAAAGCAAAGGACAACGAAAATAAAAAAAAAATTAAAACGGAAATGAATTCCATTTCCTTTCCGAACCCCATTTCGAATTAAATAAAGAAATAACCTGAAAAACAAACAAACAGATATGGTATCACAACAAAAGGATACAAGTAAGGGACCTTTTTAAATAGGTAAGTATTTGATTTTTTTTTTTTGTCCCAAAATATTTTTTTTTATTCAAGAATCTTTGTCTTCTTCATCAGATTGGAGTTTTCTTATTTTCTGTTCTTTGACTGAAAACATATCTTTAACTTTCCGGGGGCAGAAGAACAAAATAGAAACAAAACAAAATTAAATCGAAATGTTTATCAGTTTACTCGAATAATTAATGATTTATTTGCTTATCTCCCCCTGGGTTTTGCGATTCTTTGTCATTGTTTTGAAATGAAAAAGAAGAGAAAATGTTGGATTTCAAAAAAATCTAATCCTGCAGGAAAATGGAAATGAAACGCAATCACAGTTGAATATCTGCTTAATTTAAAATTTTTCGTTTTTTTTGAGAAAATGTTGCATATTTTTAAGAGTACATAAATCAGGAATTTTTTTGTAAAAGGGGCTTGCCAGTATGTATTTAAAGAATTCTAATATATAACTATATCGTTTTTTTTTAAATTTTGATAAAATTTTATATGAGTTCTTTATTGCCGAAGGTAAAAAGTCGACAAATTTTCTAGTCGTTATACAAAGATAACTTGCCACAAGAGCTGCTGCTTTATTTTACTTTGTCATAAGACGATTTTTTCAGACCGTTCAGATCATGACATTTGTGTTTCTTTTTTTCGTATTAGCATAGTATATAAATTTCTGTAGTACAATCATGGAGCAGCGCCATCTAAAGAAACTTGTCAACAGCACATTTGGAGGTTCTTGTATTTACTTAGTGTCTTCTGTTACCCTAACAATAGCCGTCAACAAAACAAATAAATAATATTTAATGTATTTTATTGGCTCTAAAATCCATATTTCCTTGACAAGAGTCGTAAACAAAATAAAAATCATATATGTTTACGACTGTTGTCAGGGTAACAGAATAGACAACTAGTAAATGCACGAACCTAAAAATGTGTTATTCACAAGTTTCTTAAGATGGCCAGGCAGCGATTATTCAGCATGAACAAATGATTTCCTCAGGCTTATTCCGGACATCTATTTAAATAGAACTGTACTTCCCAATTGCGAAAAGTTTAAATATACCATGGATTAAATATCAATACAAGCATCTTTGACATCTACCATTGCGTAAGCATAGGGTGATGTAAAAACTACGCCATTTTTTGTGACCGGAAATTGACCCCTAACTTTGCTGATAGGAAAATCTAAATTGCAGTTGTTCGTCTTGCGCTGATAAAAATCGTGAGCATTACAAACTCAGCTGGTATAATGCCGCGTACTAAGTTGAAATGGTGAGCATCATCCATTGACGTATTAGATATGGACCGCCAGTAGCCAACTTCACGCGTGTTCCCAAATAACTAGAGGCGCCATCAAATACTAGCGGGGAATCTGTGCAGCAGTGCTATGTTTGTTTCAATTAATTATCTAATTATGATATATTTTGGTGGAAATTGTTATCAAACTTCTTTTATTTTACAAAACAAATCCACTCCACATGTTATTGATTTACTTACATATGAATATGTCATCGTTTTCATTTAAATTTTATGTCGAAATAAGTACACGTATTTAACACTACTAGATGGTGGCGGCTTTAGACCGCTTTTAGCTGGAACATTTTTTTTCTCCGTTTGTATGAACATTTCAACCGACTGGCGGTCCATATCTTGTACGTCAATGGCATCATCATTCATCATATAACGTTTCGCTACAATCACTAAAGAAAGGCAGGCTTATGAACTTCTGGAAGAAACAGAATTTAGTTGGCCTCGCAGACATGTAAAAAGCCATACAACCACGAAGAATGCTGACGTTTTCTAAGGTCAATCCTAATAATATCACAAGCATATATGTATAGTGAAGTATTGAAGTAGGAAAGTTCTGATCTTATTCGAGATCATAAAATCGTCGCATAAGAAGAAGAGAGTTAGATTGGCTTAGTGCCTCCAAAAGTAAAGGTACATAATGTTGCTCATTTGATCTAAGTATACAGAGGTCTGCCTATTCAATACATACATTAGGTTGGGTGGAGTCAAAGAGGTTGAAAAACAATGCAATGAAAAAAAACAAAAATGTACTCTTAACTTAAAAGTAATATAATAACTACTCCTTATCTCAAACTTGTCAAGTAAGTAAAATGTAACTTGACTCACTAAAAATGATATGATATATTATTATTGTTTCAATAAATTAGTCTCCTTAATTTACCAATACTTCTTTCATTCTAAACCACCATCGCTTTACTAAAAATTGCAAATTATGGAGCTCTCCCATTAGCCTTACACATTATAGTGGCGATTGTCATATTGATATGCTGATCACGTTTTTCAAATCAATAATTGTTGTCATTCTTTATAAGAGACCGGCCTTAATGTAACCTAAATCCGAAATCACTGTGCCCGAAAATGGTCTCCCTCGACGACTTTAGCTACGAGCCTTATAGCCGGCCGATCTTTGTTTCTTATTCGACACTGTCCTCTGTCATATCGAAGATAATTAAAGTGCAAGTATTAACGTAGATATATAAGGTGGAGTATAAATGAAGTCCATTTCGTTTGCCGCTGAAACTCCTTGCCGTTTAAGATTTTGAAAATAAAAAACCTAAAGAAAATGTGATTGTTTTGAAGCTATAGGTATTAGGTATATACATATGTATACGACCGGACCGCTCTCACTTAACAGATTGGAAACCCTCGATCTTTTGACCATTACTGATACACATGTCCAACAATTGCGGTCATCATATGGATTGCCATAGCTTCTTGGTATCCAACTTAAAGAATGTGAATGCCAGCTGAATTTCACAGACATTTTAGTTTTTTATTTTTGTGAAAATATTAATTATTATTTTGACGGATAACTTAATAAATATTCGGTTTGACTTTACGTATATTTTCGCAGACTATTTTGTGAAATAAATGAATTTCAACATTAACGTGATCGGTCGATGATCGTAAATGTTTTTTTGAAGATAACTTAAGCTTAAGGCGTGTTTCGGCGTAGCGTTAAGTCTCTAGCTCGGTTAAATTTTACATGTTTATTAATTAATGGTTTTACTGATAAAGTAGGTACATATAGATGGCGCTGCAAGTGAATTAAGGAAAAATTCAAGTATTTTGCAGTGTGTCTGTCACCCATGGTTTATTCGAACTTCTCTTGTCGAGACACATGAGTTTTTGGTTTTCTATTTGTGAATTCGTGTATACTAACGATATAAAAATTTGACTACCACAATCTGTCAAAATGTAACTCAAACAACTCAGAAGTTCCTATAGTGACATACACTCTCAACCAGGCCTTTTATGTGCGTTGTTATAAGTTCTACCATTTTGACACATTGTAGTTTGACGGATATGAAGTGAAGTGACGTTTCCGTATACTAAGTCCGACTTGTCATATTCCACATCAACGTCGATTTATCAACCTATTCACAAATATATAGGAAGACAAAAATAGAGCGTTGTGGCAAGACGGGTTCGAGTCGAAGATGATTATGGAAGTAACTAAGTTTCCAGGAGCGAATGTTTTTCTCTAAACCATTTGCAGTACCATCTGTATACATAATAATCTTCAAAATTAAAAATTTGGTTAAAAGGGAACCGTTTTATTGTCGGCTGCGTACGCAACTCACGACAAAACAAGCCTATACAGCACGGTACCATTATACCGCACAAGTTTTTGAAAATTCAATTCCGTAACTGAAGGGCATATGGCAATAAGGACAACATTATGTAAATAAGGCTACAAAACAGTCGTTTAATTGCTTAAAATCGAATTTTCCAAATCCTTTCGCTCTGTCATTTTTGACTAAAGATCGATAGATTTGGACCCTCCTAAAATTCAGAAGGTCATGTCGAGCCACTTGCAGGCAGTTGAGTTCCTCCACATACGACTTATTTCATCAATTATCATAGGAGTCACATTTAAGCCAATATGCATATCAACAATTTATATTTCACGTTCTAATGAATCTAGAAAAAGTATAACACTAAACTCTTCTGCTGAAATTCACCATAACACATCATCCCTGAGGATATTTTGTCAATGGTCCACAAAAGTTTATTTGATGGGTGCTGCTGCTTCTTCGACTTCTTCGTCTGATGGTGCTGAGTCTGCTGCCATCCAACGCGCAATGTCTTCTTTCGCGGCACCAAATCGAGGTAAATACCAGAAGATCATTAATGTCAGGCAAATATATTAATGTCAGCCATAATCCAATATGGAATCTAATTATGTGTTGGTTTTGCCCGGAAGGGTATATTTGATGGCGTAGATTTTGTTCGGCCTCTTCTCGGGACTTTTGTCAGGGATATCAGAATCAGACTCAATGGTGTGTGTTTTTCGGTTGCGGTCAACATCAGCTTCTTTTTCGCCGTGTTGTATCTATCTGTGTGTCGTTGTCGTCTTAGTCGTCAGTCAGTATCTTTAATTCGAGTTAATTTATCTTTTTTGAAAGGGCAGAAATCGAAACAAGGTACGATGACACTGAGACCGTGCTTCGGTCAAATATGGTCATTTCTGACAGCTTACCGTCTCGGTTTGGGTATCAAGATGGTCGGCGGCGCACAGGATGACAACAACTCACCAGCCACATCAACAACCTCAGGGAACTCTGAAACAGCTCCAATTTTTTGCGTAGTGTGGTAACGCAATAATTCGATATCAGTTAGGGTTCACTCATTCCCTTTTCATATGAATGATCCAAAAGTATATAAGGATGGTGCAAAAAAAAAATTAATCTGAATCAAAGTGTTAACTACAAAGCGGTGAAGTCTATTTATCTACATTTGTTTTTTAGTTGTCTGATCGGAACTTTGTATCTATAGTTAATAAAATTTCACTCAATTTCTAGCCAAATTTGGATAATATGTGTACGTTAATATTATCTACTGAACAAAAGGTAATTAGACTTTGAGGTTACTTTTGTTGCGCCTATGGGGGCCTTTGGGAATAAAGTTGAAGGCATATGATGTACCTTCAGTTGACAGTGATTAGCGAGAACAGTTGTTGAATAATAATGAAGTTGTTAGGTCCCTTTCAATTAAGAACCGCGAAAACGATCTGTATAACGATGCAATTTCTCGTTCGGAAATAAACTTTTATACTAAATTCTTAATTAAGTAAGACAATATAATCCATATAGTATAGACCATATTAAAAAAACCGTTTTCGAAGAAACAATTGCGTTGGATTGTATTTTTTATATAATACTAATTCACGCGCCAAACTTGTTTTTTTTCGAAATACGAAAATGGAAATGAGAAAAGTCTTTCAATTTTCTAAATTGTCATTCGAATAACATTTAATTTGAGATTCTTCACAATCAAACACATTCCGTTAAAAAGTTAGCTTTGAGGTCGCGTTGCAAAATTGTAACTGAGCCCATTTCAAAATCAAGTTATGTGGCGGCAAACCAGAAACACCCAAAGTTGGTGGCTTCGTTTTCATCTATGACAGAGTTTAATAGTCTATACATTTTTTGTATCAAATATAACTCACCAGTTGACGTTTTAATTTTGAGTGACGAAATCCAAATGATTATGACAATTTCAATTGGGAATTTTCGGGTGACTCCTCCTGGGAATCTTATACATTTTTGCTTGGGCTTGCTCGTACACATGAATGATCAACCGATCAAAAAAAAAATCATCAATCGACATCATTATGTATTCGGATTTTTTTTTGCAGTCTGTTGATGATATGACACAAAACCTTTTTTATGTTAGAGATTAATGCTTTGCTCGGCTGCGTCAAGATTCTACTACTTGATCCAAACAAACTTACTAAACAATCGCTTTTTATTATTCAACTTTGCCTCAGTTAAAGAGAGTTCAATTTTTAATAAGAAGCTAAACATTAGCATTTTCTGTTAGGCCTCACGTTGGGCGCCATTTTTTGGATCTAGGTTACCATTTCGGTACAGCAGAAACAGTGGAGCTACTCTTGCCGCTGAGAGGCCCTGCCTGTTGAAAATAATGTTTTTTTGTTTGCTTCTAATTATTATCTGTCGCCAAAAATTACCAAATACACAGGGAAATTAGAGAAAAATTTAGAAGTTAGAGATAAAGCTAAAGATAAAGCTCTTTTTCGGCTGAAAATATAGTTAAATTATGATAACAGAGATGTTGTGATTCATTTTAAGTAACAAATGCAATGACTTTTCGATATTAATCACTTAACATAACTCACTGGGTTCCGCAAGTAATTTTAAGTAAAGCACGAATATGTCTTAGATTTAGATCAAGTTTTTGTTACAGTATATTGTTCGAATCTTGCCATATTGAATCAAAGCTGACCAAGATACAAATTGAATGCTATGTGTATCAAATGCGATACATTAGTCTTTTTTGTTTTCAAAGGAAAACTTTTGATCAATTTTGTATGGAGACAGTAAAATACTTAATGCTTTGCTTTATGATACATTGACTCTGAAAACCAATTAAAAATTCAGTGTTGTATATCGAATTTGATCAGTGAAGCTGTTAAGTTTGAATTGGCTGCGAGAACATTATGTTTGACACATCTGCAATTACTCGACCATAACTTGACGAATTGTTGGTTCCAAAATGAGGCGAGTTTGTGGATTCATTGCATAAGCATGCTTTAATTGCTTCAATTGTCAAATGAGTTCAGATTTGTTAAAGTGTCGATGCAAATATAAATAATGCAAAATATTCCTTCATGTTTGCCGTATGAAACCAACCATGATTTTTCTAGAGCATTCATTTCGATGTTAAATATTAGGTCTAAGGACATCTGTAGAGCTGGCCATGCACGATAGAGCCATGAAGTCAAATGGCTCTGAGCCAATACAAATTAACCATTGTGTAGATGGCTTCAAGTAGCTCCGCAAGCTCGCTTGGATTTCCGAAGACTTGAAAATTTAACGACCCGGAGTCAAAAATTACAATTCAAAAGTAGGGAAAGTTCTATGTTTTGATTCCTTTATGATTGATTCCTTGTAAAACATGTCAAAATGAGTTGGCCGAGTTCGAAATGTTATTTAAATAAATTGGCTCGACGAAGATCCGTCGTGTGTGGCATCTTATTTGCAAATGGCTCCATCATGTATGGCCAACTTAACAGAGTTGGACTTTTCTATTTTTTCTTAAAGATTTATCTGTATAGTAGGCAATAACGCTCGAAATTCGGATGGACAATTATTTCGTATGAATTCGCCAAACATACTAACAAACACGTTTATTAAGGGAATGTTAAACATTATACAGTCTTAGATGACAGTTCGGTTTGATGTATAATGTATATGTATAGTTTAAACAGGCATCATGATGTCAACTGTCAAATCTGTACCACGAATTGAATGACCCGCTATACCTACTATTTCTTGTGTATACGTTCTAGATAATATGTTTAATAGTATATTCCATTACATTTTTACAATTTACATATGTCAGACATTTTATGTGTCATTGTTAGTTTTCCAACATTTCATAAAGGACTATTGGCAAAGAGGTTTCCTTTTTAAGTATTTAAATCAAATAATTTTCACATGACCAACACAAAACTAATTAAGCAAGTCCCCCTTCCATAAAATACCTAATCAATGACATCCACGTTTAAAGGAACATCGGCTCCCACATGGATGATATTTCCTATAGGTATAAAGTGCGAACCTAAAAGCCTACACGCACAGCAGGTAGCGTGAGAGAACCTTGCAAGTATATGTACAATTATTTTCCTTCACTGCAAAACGCTTACACCTTACCACTTTGGCGTTGTGTCGTTGTCGTCCTGCCAAATGTCACGATACGGACACCGTAATTCTATGCTCTATCACACAGAGAAACCCCAATGCAGTTCCAGAGCTGTCTCTAACCCTATATAAGAATACTTCAGTGGTGGTGCAACTGTATGTCTACAGCAGAGACGGTCGCCACTCTTGCAAGGAGGCCTGCTGTTCCAAGTCCTATTATTGCAGGTGACTTGTAATGATTTTCTTTGGGAAATCTAATAACCTGACCAGAGATGGAACATTCGTGCCCAATGGGACTAAATTTTGGGGATGTCACATGCAACTGCACAATTCTAGACTTTGGTTATTAAAATATCACCCTGGGATATGGTTACAATCACTGACGCTGGTGCTGCCACTGCAGCCGTCACTCTCTGCTCGTATATATACGAATACGATTTGGTGGCACAAACAGTAGGAGCTCCAGCACCTCGTGACCGCTCTCTAGCAGCAGATAATTTGAATATTTGTGTTCCAGGTTCGAGACGGACGGATTGGCTTGTGTAAGCAAACCTGGTCGGTTCGACTGACCAGCAGGCCGTTGGCATTGTTAATTATGCCACGCAAATATCCAATTTCGTAAGAGTACATTGCTTTACCTTCGTCTGTCTGTGCTGCTGTCCAGCAACATCGACTGCAATATAAATGACAGGTAAGTACGATTGCTATTCGTATATATGGAGTTGGGTGAGCAAAGGTGTCCTGCTGGGCGCTGCTGCTGCGTGCTTACTTTGACTAGGTAGGAGGGCGGTAAGCATTTGTGCGCTCGGAAATGACTAACACCCATGAGTGAACGGGAGGTACAAGCAAGGGTCACACGTGGTATGGTCAGTTTATGGGAGGTAGAAGTATATCCATCAAATGCTGGTGCTCGAGAGGGTGACGCTTGAATCTGATAAACTTAAATTATGCGTAGCTATATAAGTAAAGAAAAAGGTTTTGTCACTCTGGCTATTGGTGCGCTTGTCTAAACTATGTTATTCATTGAAGGGCCTCATGTTCACAAAAACATAAATGTATCTATATCTACCTACCTGAATGGGAAGCAGTTTTTATAAGAAATGAAAGATGGAAGTTGAATTGGTAAAGATTTTGATGTTTTTTGATATTTAGGTCAGAAAAATACATGGCGAGGTTTTTGTTTGAAATATTTGAATCATGTAATGCCATTTGTTAGTCTGTGTTTCTACTTTCCTTCTCAAGCAATTAGTTGTACATATATCTAAGACATGAACAGTTAGATGTAAAAAAAAGTAGAAATCAGAAATAGATATAGATACAGTTAAGCACAGATGCTTTTTATTTTTTACTATACGCTTTAAATTAATTAGTCAAGGAATATATATTTGAATAAAGATGGGAAATTACTTGTAATTTGTAATTTTTCACTTTGCGATATTAATTTTTTATTTGTTCTATAGGTACCTACTATTATAGGTGCCGTGAACGAACCCCATACAAACTATCGCCATAAATGGTGTTGGTTCACTTTCAAATGCGAGTTAAAGTCACAATACAAATAAGGCTTAAATTCACTTTCAAATTTGAACTAAAACCATCACTAAAATGTTAACTAACGCCATATGGTTTATGGCGTAGGTATAAACAGTGGGGTATGTATGGGGTGGCATGCTGCCCCTGCAACCCCCCTGCATGGGCCTGCTATATGATTTGGGGTGGGTGCGAGTTCGGGTGTATGCAAAGTTTCTTTTGGATGTATTATTTATTTAGTTTTGAACTGAAAATCAAGATTTTCTGACTATTCGAAATTTTTGCAATTCGAGATTTTGTCAATCAAGATTTTGTGCCTTTCCCCAACCTCGTTTATGCGTCGTGAGTTAATTTTCACATTCAATTGAGAATCAAGATCACTTTCTTAAACGAAATTACACCATATGGTCTTAATTCAATCTCAAAATTGAATAAGCCATAATGGGATTATGGCTCTTATTCGAATTTCAAAGTAAACTAACACCACTATGGCGTATTTCGTATGGGGTTTGTTCACGGCACCACTATTATAAGGCAAGTCTTGGATTCGTGCAAAAAAAAAAAAGTTTTGAGATAACAATTAAAAATGACATAACGATGTTAGAGAAATCGAAAAAAGTGGGTCCGACAATTCTCTCTGTCTGTGTGTCTGTAGGGTGTAGGTGACGTACAGCCTAAATGGGTGGGCCGATTTAGTTCAAACTCGATAGGTATGCTTTTCAGGTTAATACGCCTAGGGTCTTTTTTTGTAGGCTTAGTCTAAAAATAACGGTACCTACCATATAACGGTTATCGAAAATTGTATTTTTCTCGAAATTGGCTCTAACGATTTGAACCAAATTTACATGTGTAATAAAATGTAGAAGGTCAATAAAATAATGAAAATCAAACAAACCAGAAAATTCGTGCAACGCGGTACCTGCCATATAACGGTATTTTTAAATGTCTACTATCTCAATAAGGGCTGAAGCGATTTAAACGAAATTCAATACTGAAACTGTTCTAGATATTTAAAATATTATGGCATAAAATTATTTTTCAAAAATGGTTTTGTTAAGTTTTAAATAATTTAAAAAAAAAACTGTTTTTGTGAATTCAGCTTTTCTAACTGTAACTTTAACTGATATTTAGGTAATAAAGAAAATTTTGTGCATATGATTTTCATGGGTATAAGGATCATCTCCATTTTGCAATTTTTAACTTCGCGATGATCATTTCGCAATTTCTGTATTGCATTTTATTATTTCGGATGTTTTCTGTATTTCTTTGTTTGGCGCTGCGAAATTAGGCCCCAGGAAATTAGGCCGCAAAACAAACATGATATAAGCCCCCAACATTATGCTTGCAACAAAACAACAAAATAAAATTGCATATTTTTGGGTGTAACTTCACATTTTGGGGTCTAATTTAATTTCTGGTATTGCGATATTATTTCATAACGTAGTTAGTCCCAAATATTTAAAAATGAAAGAACACCCCAAATAATTTTTGGGGTTTAATTTCATTTTTCAATATTGGGGTGTTATTTGATTATTTTTTAAACACCTAATATCAAAGAATGAAATAGAACCCCAAAAAATATTTGTGATGGGGTCTTTTTTTTCCTCAAAATATAAGAAGACGTCGGTAAAGTAACGTTTAACAAAGCTGTAATGCAATCATCATTTGTATTTATTGTAACGACAGTGACGTGATATTCGCTATGTGCACATATTGTTCTTCTAGTATAACCACACTTACAGTCAACGCTCAGTGTTAAAAAATAACATTTATTGTGAACAAACTAACGCTATCTAGTAAATAATAGAAGAATTTGTTGTTATTTTTTTGACATTTTTGTGTGTACTGACTAAGAGAATCTCCTTTCTCTGTCTCTTTGCACATAGCGAATAGCGCCAAACTAAATAACGCCAGATTCGGTTTATTTCGTTTTCAAAAATAACATTTGGAGTTTAACTATATTTCAATTTAGGAAACGAAATAAGCACAATTTGACGAATTTTAGCCATAATAATGTCTTATGATACTCTTTAGGAGCGGGTATCATAAGACATTATGATACCCCAAATTGATCCTCCCTCAATTCGTCAAAAAAATTTCAGCTACGCTTTTCGTTTCTCACCGTGCGTCCTTTTGATAGATCATTCTTGACAACAAAATTGTCGATTTAAGATAGTATACTTACCAACGCCATCTATTTTAATTTTCAGGAACCAAATTGACCCATCACCCTAAATACCGACATTAAAACTTATATAGGTACATATTTCCAACACAGCAAATTAACGTAATTGAAAAAGGGTGATCCAAAATTTCAATTTGAAACAATTTGAGCGGTTAAGTGGACATAACGAAATAAAATATGTTGAGAAATCTGTGGCAGCTTACGTTTAACAATATTAAGAATTTTAAAATTCAAAAATCAATGTTTTATTACTTACTTTTAAAAAATCCTATAAATTGTGTGACAAGAACTTCGTGCCTGATGTGAATATTGTAATACTTACTTAAACTGCAACTGTATAGGTATAATGCAACCGCAACCACTGGAAAACCAATTTACTCATCAAAATCAATTCATTTCCGCATTTCCGTATTTTAATATCGAATAAAATAGGTACATACCTATACCTACTTATGCAGTTAGATACCAAGGTATCTCAGTATCAATTATTTTCATTACGTAATATGTAACAACCTATAGGTACTCAAAATAATTTGTTTCATTTCAGTAAATCCAAATTGGATATCTCGACTAAAAGAACACATTTTATCTGTCATTTTATTTAATTTAATTGAAATTATATTCCTTATTTTGAATTGCAATTGTGTGGTGATTTCAAGGAAATAAAATGCACCACACGCAACTCCTAGCGGAGCAATATAATTTTGTTAATCACTTCAATCCAACTGTCCGTTCGCATTCACCTGTCCATCATCCTGCCATCTGTTTAGCCATTCCAACAACAAAACTGGAGAATCGTTCACAAAAGAAAACCCAAATTAATCGTTGAATGGAATAAATTGGTAAAATACCGTGAACGGAATTTCGTGTGTGTTGTGGAGGAGAACAAAAAAAAAAAAAAGATATACAAATATCGAGCTGTCAACGTGTCAAAAGAGAATCACTGGAATAAGCCGGGCCTGCCGCCTCACTGACTACAGAATGTATAGCTAGCCAAAAAAAAAAAAAAAAAAACTCCCCTAAGCAGTGCTGGTGCCATCCGCTTAGGGGGCGCATGGTGATGCGTGTGTTAACGTAAATATACAAATTCCCCAACCGCAATTCACGGGTTGCGTTACGAACTACGGTTTATTCTAACACACTTTGCATGTACTACTCTCTCTTGCTTATATCAATGACAAAATACCTGTCATCGCATCACGTGATCACGGATGAAGAACTCCACTGACGATGACGACAATGATGACGAGGCCAGCGATGTCAGCGTTTACGACAGGAGCTCGTAATTATTTGGGACTTAATTGTGTGCCTCGAACTCAATTGAATTATGCAAATTGGAGATAATTGCGAACCGCACTGCATTGCATATAAGGCACCAGGTAGCTCATTCCTTTGCATTAACCACAAAACTCGAAGAAATGCATTTGTTGCTTTCTGCAATTTACGACTGGCGTTTTCAGTGAGCATCAAACTCACCCTGGGGCGGAAATGCAGTACGAGACATTGTATGATGGCATGCTGATTACCCTGATGTGAAAACGCTGTTCAACTGTCTGTTTGTTCCTTCCGGGAGAGGAGGCAAACCACATTTTATCAAATTAACTTAAAGGGCATTGGCAGCACCACAACGAGCAACGCTGACGGTGCGACCTTAAGCCTTTAGCTTTAATCGACAAGGATCGCCGATGGTTGATTTCTTTGCGTGTCCCTGTGGTCACAACACTCACCTCACATGGACACATCCTGTTAACCTACTAAATGACAAACCATTGTGTTTTCCCAATTTCGAAATTTGTGTGCGGTTTTGACAAATTATCAGTGCTCGATGGACAGATGCTGATGACGCCGTGTCGGAAGCAACACGCAATCATAATAAGTTGCTCACTTGGTCAAATAAATAAACCAATAGAGATAACAGTGACAACGTAAGTAGACATGTTTTTTTTTAAAGCATTGCTGTAGGAAGACTGGAAACAAAGAATTTGGAATCTTACTGAACGCCAGTATCCGACGAAATCTTCTATTGAAAATCGTTTGGTTTGTGTCTTGACATTTAAATTTTAAAATGAGTTTTGGGTTAAATTCATATTCATATTAGAATTTTTAAATGTAATAAGTAGTGGTATTTTGCAAAACTATACAATCGCTCCAAATAGTAAGCCTACCGAAAATGTTGGTATGTTATGTAAGGAACCATTTTCTTTCCACTTCCGTTCTATTTGAACCAAAGTAATACACAAACGATGCAAACAGCATCAGACAAAAGCTTTGTTTTATGAAACTTTTCAGATAAGCTGACTCTAGCCTCACTTTTCATTTTTAGGTGAGCAGCTGCAGCTGTAAATGCATTCTGACTGTCAGAACATTGAGATTGGGGATGGTTTTCGGTAGAATTTTACATAAATAGCATGCACATACTCTTAAGCTTTCAACCATTTTGTGTGCAAAAATTGCAGGAGCGGATCTAGAGCGAAGTGTACCTTAAATCATAATCATGATGTCAAAATAATAAAAAAAAAAGATTTCCATCAGTGCGATAATGGTGCGAGGATTTTTATGGTATGTTAGGCTGCTTATGCATGTATTGAAATTTGATGGCGGAATTATATAACATGAGGTAAGATAAGCGATGCCTGGTGGATTTTGAAGGCATTAAAAACATCGTTAAACCTATTTGATGATATGTATATTTTCGAAGTACCAGTAGAAATTGGCCCCAACATCCAAGTCTTCGCCAGTCAGCGACTTACTTTGCTTTCTCCAGTTTCACACGCTATGTATAAATATTCCGGTCCGGAGCATGTCGTACATTTTGGCATTTTACGCACGACCCAAAAAATTCAGTCATTCGACTTTTTCTTTTCTGACAACGTTATTTTCCTTGAACAGACAACACAATTCGCTTGTAAGTCTTCCCATCCACTTATCGCTTACGCATACGCCAAATACGAAGTCAAAAATGATCCGGAGAATTCATCAACCATATTAACAAAATTCAAACATTTTGCAGTACCCCCCTCCCTCCCCTCCACAGGGTCATCAAGGTAAAAAACTTGAGAAAATATTATAGACACATTATTCGTTTGTTTGCCATTATTTATCGGGTCTAGGCTAATTTACTGTGCAAAATTTACTGTATGGAAAATTCACTGTGCAAAATCCACTGTGCAACACAATTCACTGTGGGGCAATTCACTGTGATAAACAATTCACTGTGCGCATTTCACTGTGGTGCGAATAGTGCACCACAGTGAAATGTACATAATGAATTGTCAATTACAGTGAACTAGGCCCTGGTCCACCCCGGACTGTAGTGCCACCTTAAGTAAGAACTGGCCCCCATGCCATTCTTTTAGATTATTTAATTGTACATTATTCTATATTGTTTCTTAAATCATTACCTTCATAGAAAAAATGAAAATAAAAAGATTTCGGTTCCGATTGTATTAATAAAATTTAAACATATTAATTTTGATTAAATTTTTTATTAGTTTCTCAAAGTTTCATATATCTATTTGAGATGTAAGAAAATAAAAAAAATATCATCTATTTGAGATGTAAATTTACATAAATGCAAATTTTGTAAAACGCGAAGTAAATTAGCTGTGTTCGAAAAAATAGACCACAGTGAATTGTGTTCCACAGTGAATTGTGATCCACAGTGAATTGTCCATACAGTGAATTGTGCACAGTGAATTAGCCGGCTTCGTTATTTATCATCAACAAATATCTTAACAAAATATAGTTGTTCATTCTATACAGAATATCATTTAGATGAACATAGGCTTTCGCCTTCTTTGCCTTCAATCCAGCCGTGGTGTCAAAAGCGAATTTCCGCAACGACTATGCAAATACTTCAACCAACTTCACATGTTGTGTGTACAATTTTGTGGTGCATTTAGGTGAACTCTGTTACTGATAAGCACACCCTTGGAGGCATGAAAAATTACCCACTATAGAAAGTTACTGCAACCAGCACAGCTCTATACGCGACTGTTATGCTCTATTGTCATCAACAAGATCCACTTACCCCTCAGGTGAAAGATGTAAAAAAAAAAACAATATAATCTCTTCTGCTGCATTTGGATGAAGTTGAAGATACACAAATTTGCATGTGACACTAATTTGCATGATTCGCGCGAAATTTTCTTTCCTCTACTAATCATCGCCATAACTCACAGGATAATCGTCCCTTTTGTCAGCCTAGACGCATGTCTGCACTTAGGTAATAGTTATATCTCCGACATGCAGGCTGTGGCATTCTTTTCTTTTCTTGATAATTAAGCCCGATCAAGACCCTCTATCATTAGAAATCCATCAGGGATAAAAGGCATATCTTTGCTGCAAACGACCGACACACATGAGCCGATCAGCTATCAGCTGCTGCTCCTGCTGCTTCAGTTCGCCACAAATTCGCTTGTTGCTCGCTAGCAGTTTTCAGCGAATGAAAAATTAACCCTTTATCAGCATTTACTGTAATTTTAGGTTACAACACTACTGGCTCTGTGCATCCGTTGCTTGCTCCCCTTGCAGATTATTTATTGCTGCGCGTTTACGAATCCATTACGGTGAATTTTTCATTCGGCCAGGATTCGCTATGTTTGAAGGTGCTGGCTTTGGCTGGATACATGATAGAGACTGGAGACGCAGAGGTCTGAGGCCCTTTTACCTATACCTATATGTTGCTGCTGAAGATTCCTATATTCGGTTAGTAGGATTCTTAATGGCATAATTTCTGTTCCTGTGGCCAGTCGAGGCTTGCCAACTTTGCGAACACAGCGTTTGGTTGGAAATTATTTTTGAAATTATTGTTATTGTATGAGATGTGCAGCGCGTATTTTCATTTCGCTATCGCTGCTAAGTTAAACGGTGGGTTGGACTATCTTGTCTCTCGGTGGTTGTCCATTTTGTGAATAAAAGTTTTTATTTTGTTTTGTACCTTATTTTTGTGTTTAGTTTGGATTGAACTCAAAGCAAATTTATAAAATATAATATAAGAGGAGGTGGGCAGTTGTAATTAGGCTTCCGGTTAAATTGTGTAGAAGGTATAATTTCATATCAACTCGTTTAATGAGAAAATGCCGGGGAATTAAGTTAATCGGTTTTTGTTGCTTGCGAGAAGATAACTGCCAATTATTAATGTTATTGTAGCTGGAATTTTCTGTTATTAAACCAAAAATAATAATAAAAAAAAAAAAAAAAAAACAAATCAGAGATGATTGTTGTGGGGGAAGAGCAAATTTTAAATTGCTGAATGGAGCCTGATTTGAAATTGTGTGGTCTGTTCGTAAACATAAGTAGGTCTTTCGATATGCATATATCATCCAATAATTAGAAAGTTGTACGTACATAACATATCTATACATATACAAAAAAAAAAATATATGTATTGTGTTAGGAAAACAATTCTCAGCAAGCGAACATGAGCGAAAGGGAAAAGCTCCCCTTTTTGGGGTATGAACTGTCTTGAAATTGATTTTTTAAGGAAACAATAACCCTTATCGTCCGATTCGTACAAATTTTTCAATCAATATATCGGTTCTGACACACAAATCGGCGTAGAAACTTCCAAAAGAATTAAACGCAGACTTTTGATGTGCGATGCAATGTATTACTAACACAAAGTTTCATCAAAATCGTTTGAGCCATTTTTGAGAACATTTGGAAAAACTAGTAGGTACTATAGCGGGTACCTCTCATATAATGCTTTTAGTTTTTCCGAAATTTGTCGAACACGGCTTATACTATTTTGATGAAACTTTTTGTACGTTATACTTGCAAGATTTTAAATATAAGTGCATTTCAGGATTTTGGCTAAAAATGCTCTCAACGAAGATTTGGTGTTCACAGCTTCTTACAAATTTAGCCGGAACTTTAAAACGGCTCAACCAATTGCATTTATATTTGGTACGGCACATTGAATAAGTATACAGCACATAATGGCATTTAAAATTGTTAGCTTAACAACATAAAACGAAAAATATGATGATAAATAATTTCATGAATTAGAATTTTTGTAATCCGATAGTTTGCAACAAGAGCAAGTTCGAGCTACCTAGTCATAC
This sequence comes from Baccha elongata, assembly GCA_951217065.1. NCBI lineage: Eukaryota > Metazoa > Arthropoda > Insecta > Diptera > Syrphidae > Baccha > Baccha elongata. Next base: position 80,311,616 of record OX578273.1, on the reverse strand, counting down.
ATTAAATTTTTTTTCCGCGGATCAGGCTCAATAGGAAAATCAATGTTGTCTAAAAATAGACTTTATTACATTTTAATACTTTTTTATCGATGAAAGACCTTTTTTGTAAAATGTCATATAAGCAAAAATTTTAATACCGAAACATTCTTTTGCAAAAAGTTCATAGTTTCCGAGAAAATTGCAAAAAACGTAAGGGGGTTTACGAAGTTTAGTTTTTTGCAATTTCCCCCCCTCCCAAAAAAAAACGTTTGGAAAAGTCGATATAATAACAACTGTACTTTTTTGGATACAATCTAAAAAGAAGTCTAATTCTACACTGGCGAAAACAATGCGTTAGTTTTTTCGACATCGTTAACAACAATCTTTTTATTTCGTCAAGACTAAAAGTTTTAAGTATACTTCTGCAATGTTTACTTGGAATTATAGGTACTATAAGGCAAGTTATGCATTTGTAAAAAAAAGATAGCTTTGAGATAACAATCAAATATGACATTACGATAGAGGAGACGAAAAAAGTGGGTCCGGAAATTTTGTCTGTCCGTCTGGATGTATCGATCCCTGCAGCCTTAACGGGTCAGCCAATTTTCTTCAAACTTTGTATGAACTATTCTTAGGTAAATATCCCCGGATTCCTTTTTTATTTTTGACCTAGCTATAAAAATAACAGTACTTTCCATATAAGCGTAACCGATAAATCCATTTTTATCGACAAAAGTACGATCAATTAAAATTTAATATGAGTGATTTGTTGACAGTGGTAATGTCCGTCATCTAAATTTTTTTTTTTCAGAATCAGCTTATTAACGGCACCTGCCATATACTTAACCGTTATTTGTTATTTCGCCTATCGTTTGAACTACTGCACCTATTTTGACCAAATTTAATTTTACAAAACAAGTGCTAAACTTAAATAATGCTGTAAAACCAAAAAATTAAAAAATTTTTTTTTTTTGAAAAACTGATAATTCCAAATTTTTCGAAAAATACTATTAATTATGTATGATAAAATTTCATGTAATTGAATTTGTTATCGACGACGGTGACGGCTTTCATATAAACCTTTTTTTTTATTCCATACATTTGTTTTCAAAATATTTTTTTGGAAAAAAAATATATATTTCAAAATATAAAAAACTGATTTTTTTTTAAACTGGCCAACGGAATTTTCCAGTCGTAAACAAGAAAGTAAATTTCTCCGAGAGCAAGTTTGTGCGTCCCAGTCGCGCCCTATATTTCTTCCTATTTTTCATTTTGTTAAGATAATGTCGGTCAACGCCAGCATTGTTGTGGTTATTGCTGCATTATTTCGTATTTGCAATCGTCTAGGTGCCATAGGGTCCATAAGTTTTCACATTATTATTTGCTGTGGTACTTGTACAGGCTTTTTGAGAGCTCCTAGCGTTTTCTCACATAGAACAGTGACTTTAAAAAAGTTTAAATAGAGGATCAGGATCCGGAGTAGCCAAATCGTACAATATTTCCAGCCATTAAAAATCGTTTGTTTAAGACCATCACTTATTCTGAAATACCAAATCATCAATTAGATAAAAAAAAACTAGTTGATCATTGTGCTATCATTATGGCCACCCTGGCACAGCTATCGATTTCATACTTTTGACATCGGGGCTCAGATTTTCATCTGGTTGATATCTTTAAATTTTAATTTGCTTCAAAAATCCCACACACATATTCTGAGAAATACCTTTAGATACAAATTCAATTTCAAGACACAAAACGTTGTCCCGACAAAATATTTATGATCACCAAACGCACACTTCGTGAGCACGCCTGAATTAAAAATAAAATAAATCCCGTTCTGATTATCTTTACCACCCAAGACAGTAGTCCAACCAAACGACACAGAACGACCGACGCGACGCAGTGGTGGCATGAAAGCTGCCTCGGCAGTCGGCGACGTTGACGCAAAATCCAAGATCCGACCACACTAGAAAACTATACCAACTTCTAGAGTAATATCGGATAACCGAATTGGTGTTCAATATGTTCTCCGACATGGTGCTTATGAAACCGGAATCAAGTGTCGAATTGCAGCAAAAGGCGTGGCCCCAAAAGCTATCTCTTTACTTCTGTTCCGCGTTATGATTATCGAAATTGTCTGCTCCCAGTGCCAATTTCAAAGATCAGCACTTATAAGCAAGAGCGCCAACAATAATAACAACGACAACCAAACAACAACGATATCAACAACCCACAAGCTCAGGCCAGAAATGCACTCCAATTATGTAGTCCGGTGTTGAATTACACGATCACAGATCACCATAGCTTGGCCCCGAAAAAAATAAAAGTTTCTGCCTCCTGACAACGCCAATTGCGCCCGGTGGTGTCTTGCAACGGGGAATATATCGGCAAAGGTGCTCCTTGCGGGCATTCTCGAGTCGAAATCGAGCCGTTGCGGTGCAATCTTGTACATCCTTAGCGCGGAAGCGCAATCAATGCTCACTCCATCTCATTTCATCTGATGCAGAATATTATGGGCGCATGGGGTAGGACGTGGAACACGCCAGCACAGAGATCCTCCGAGCAAATTCGAATTACATCGTGATTTGGAGCTGGCCAGGCCAGCAGTGCAGCAGAATCATTTTACTTTGATCTCGTTTTGCGGAGGCCGGCATTTGGGGTTGGGTTCAGCGTCGGGGGCCAGGTCCGTGTGTGTGCAAAAAAATTAGTTTCCTACAAAACTAATCAAGTGCATCGATGATGATGATGATGGTGATGATGACCATGATGCAAGAGCCACGACGATGACTTGTATACCAAGATGATAGCACTGAAACCTAACTACCAGCGACGAGCCGACGACCGTTGGAGAAACACAACCACTAAGATAAGGAGAGGCCTTTTCAGAGCAAACCTTGTGCCTCAATGGAGGTGCAATTCGTTAAGTAATTACTATAATTACCTTTGAGGTAGATTTAGCAAAATGATGGTCGTTTTGTTTTGGTCGAAGGTTCTTCGAATTAGAGGGTTGGAACAGTTGTTTTGTTTTTGCCAATCTTAGAGTCGGCGCGATGGCTCCTCCATAATTTGTGCATCTCGTTTAAATTGTTTTCAAAGGTATAGGCATTTGTTTCAGGATATTTGTATGTGATGTGCAGAACATGGTTGAGCAGAAGGTCTTTGAATTCGGAACTGATATGTTGAAGCCATTTCTTAAATTCGATGATTCTGAAGCGCAGCCATGTTGCTTTGGTTAACGCGTATAAAAAACACATTTTTTTTGTCGAATCGTGTTTAAGAGAAGGATGGATAAAAGATCATAAGTTGTTTTTTTCTAATCGAACATGATTGGTCCGGAAGCGGATGTAGATACGTGTACCTATATGTAAATGTAATGAATATGAAAATAAAAGTAAGGTTATAAAATGTACAGAGAAAACATGTTTATGTTTATGTCTAACTCAAAATTCTTATATGATTGACATTGAATTTTTGAACAACAACAACAACTAAAAGGTGCTATCACCAATTGTTAGCGAATTTTATTATTCGTTTTTACGAATTTTATTATTCGTTTTTGTTTTTGGCTGGAGATACAGCTATTTCAAGGAATGTCAATTCCTATCATTTATAGTCTCGTTATTAATGGTGCTGAGCTTTGATTAAATTTTTATTATGAAAAACTTTTTCGTCGTATGTACTACGCATTTCACCGCATATGATCACTGACTTCACAGGTCGACAAGTGATTTTTGTTTCTCAAACGCATTTGGAGCACCAGCACTTTTCTAAGCGCCTTTTAGTATGCTGTTTTTTCCGCCTCCATTTTTCTCCTTACCTTATTTCAAATATTTTAAATGTTTGACAGTAAACTTAAGCCTTCTTCTTCATCTTCTTCTTCTCCTTTTCCGACGATGCTATATATATGATCTCGAATAAAATCACACATTTCCCAGTACTCCTTTTAACCTGTTGATCTTCTTCTGGGGTTCGTCGGGTTGACATCAGAAAATGGAGGCAAGCTTCCCGGTTATGTCTGAGGCCAACTGAATGGGTGCAGTGCATTAACGCCCATTGAATTAACGCCCGCGGGTGTTAATTCCAAAAACAAATGGAACTAACCCCCGCGGGAGTTAATTCCTTTTTGATTTGGAAATAAGGCCCACCATTAAAAAGAACTAACGCCCGTGGGTGTTAATGCATTTTGGATTTGGCACTAACACCCGCGGTTGTTATTTTCTTTTGGAGTGAGTACAAACAAATAGAACATCACAAACGAAATTTCGCGTGAATTTGTAAAATTTTACATTTCTTACTTTGTACTGTTATACTCTTGGTCATTGAAGATTTATTCGGTTTGTGAATTTTAAAAAAATACATAGCGATCGCTGAAAAAATTATGGTAATTCTAAGATATTGTGTCCATATTGCAGACAAATTGTGAAAAAATTCAATCATAGTATATGCCTAATTTATAATTTTCAAAATTTACTTTATATCACAACGAAAAATGCTCTGGAAATGTTTGTTTTGTTATTTTTGATCTTCAAGAATTCTATATTTTTTTTGAACACAATTTTGTAAATATAAATAGAAATATTCAACATAAAAGTACTGTGTTTGTCAATTTGCTGATGAATGGGTTATATTTCCATTTGAAATTGGAATTAAAGCCCATCAGAAAAAGGAATTAACGCCCGCGGGTGTTAATTCCAAATCAAAAAAGGAATTAACACCCGCGGGGGTAAATTCCTTTTGTTTTGGAATTAACACCCGCGGGCGTTAATTCCATGAGCGTTAATGCACTGCACCAACTGAATGCTGGAGTCACTTCATTTTTTTCCAAAAATTATTGGACCTGCTTCTCTTTTGCAATATTGTACCGGAACGTTGTATAAAATTGACTTTTGGACGTGGTTCCCAGCATCTTCACCTAAGTACGTGACAGCTGAGTTTTTCGTGCTGTATTTGATCAACGATGGTATTTTTGACGTGAAGGCTTCTTCGAATCTTTTTACTTCATATTCGATGATCTATAGCTTCGTTACTCCTGCTGTCATACGTAGGATCTTCATCTCAGTTGCCGTCAGTTTGCTCACATACTTTTTGTCCATTGTCCAACACTGTGAACCGTATGTATAAGCTCTGGACGATCTACAGCTGGGTACAGAGCTTTCGGTTTCAGCATTGGGTGGCATTTTTCGTTCACAGAAGATGTAAGAGTTCTCATGCCACTTCATCCACTTGATGTCGTCATCACATGATGCTTTGTTGTTCATCTTATATACAAGATATTCAAATATTTCGCACTGGGGACGCACTGTTCTGTTCAACTTAATGTCCGGAATAGGCCTGGATGGATCAGAGAATGGGCAGCATAGATATTCTCTCCTTTTGGCGCTTATGCTTAAACTCTAAAGCGTCCACCCATACATCAAGTGCTCGTTAAAAGGATGAATCATTTTCACTTAATGGCTCCATCGTCAACAAAGAACAACTGAGTCACTTCCGGGTTTCTTAACTTATCTTCAAGTAAATATAGTCAAGGACTTTAGTAAAGATCAAAGGACTCAAGACCTACACCAACTTCGATTGGGAAATGTTCGGTGAATCCTGCAGTGCCTCTAACCGTTGTTTTGACATACTCGTACATATCCATGACTATCCGCACCTCATTGCCTTAGGACCACCCATATCACATCTCGTGGTTGTCGATCAAACGCTTTTTCAAAATCTACAAATGCCGCATGCACGTGCGTCGCTTGAGGAATCACGGTGTTTTTCCATACCGATTCTTAAAATGCAAAAAATTCAAAGTGCAAATTAAAAAAAGGCTAGTTTATTTATATTTCAAAATTATTTTAACAATATATCCAAGCTTTGAATACAGTTATTACTGACTTATCCTATTTCTTACTATACCCTGCCATTATGCTACATAATTATAAAGTGTAAAGTGGATTTTTACAATGAATTTTAATTTACTCGTCCTATTTTCGTGTTTGAAGAACCCTCAACATATCACCTCCTAAATTTGATTTATCAGTGGAGAAGACAAAGTTAACTTAACTCCTTGAATCTTAAGTTTTCATCCTTTGACACCTCGAAATGTGTCACATCAAATCCCCATCAGCTTCTGTCTTCCGGAAGTCTTTAAGAAACGAAACTTTTATACAAAACAAGAAATCATAATATAGCATCTTCTAATCGGTTTCCTTCCCTCGACGACAACAAAGAATCTGGGAAGCCCTCATCTTTTTTTTTCCTCTCTCATTCAGAATCGGAACAAGAGAACTCCCACTGTTCGAACCATCATCATCTTTCCGGCTGCCTAATCTCAATGACCACTTTGGGGAAAACTTTCGCTCATATCCGGTGTTACAGGAATTAGCTTCCAAATCCGCCAGCATTGTTCCGCAATTCATGCTTCTTAGGCCTCGATTTTCCCGATGTGGAAGAGAGATGATATCATTTCGCATTGATAGTCGCTTTTGTTTTGTCTCCGGAGCACGGAGGAGTGGGCGAGCGATACCACCACAACACTTGTTGGTTTTTGTATACATACATATATAGTAAATTTTCGATTCAAAGCGTTGTCGATCCCATTTCGTGTGGTTTTCGGGTCGAAGGATATCTATATAAATATAGGCACTGGGAATTCAGTTCACGCCATTGACATCCAGTGAAGCGGCAATACGAAGTAATTCCACTCTTCCACTTCGTTGGATCTACTGTCTCTGTCTCTTCAAACAAGAATCGAGTGTTAGAATGTTATTGGTGGTGCGATGTGGAATATTATTAGGACGAAACAACTTTAACGTGATAGGATTCGATGAGTGGCAAGGATAATTTGGAGTTTTTAGTGCGTGAAGCGATGAATTTTTAATTGGGAATTGGGTGATGAATAATATTGGAACATCATACTATGTATAAATAGATATATATTGTATACAATTAGAATTCCAGGGGTTGATGGTAAGTCCTTCGATTTAATTAAAAAGAAAAACGAAAAAGAACAAAACGAGCATCTCAGACAATTTGCTTTGACTAAATTGGAAAAAGAATCCTTGTTTCGTATTGTTTTTCTCTCTCCATGAATAATTCAACGTTGCTTGTTGTTTATATGCGTGTTCTGTCATTAAAGATGTCTCACATAATCCCCACCCTTATCAGGGAAAAAGCAACGTGCGTGTGTGGGTGTTTGCGTATCATGTAAATTGCTTCGAGCTCTGGAGGCTGTAAGACAAGCTAAGGAAATGAATTATAGATATTCCTTTTGCTATTTTAAATCTCCATATATATGCATCCAGGCATCAGGAGCAGTGCCTTCTCTGAAAAAGGATATCAGATAAACATGCGAATTTCGCACACTTATCATAGCTCTCGTTCCGTTTGCGCTGAGTATATCCCTTTCTTTTGCGTTTTGTCATCGGGTGGCAAATTTTCGTCGCCATATCGCCCTACAACCGACGACGACGCCGAGGATGAATACGTCGAGGACGTCGACCAGAAATCCCATGAGAGATTCCAAAAAGCTGATAATTCATATGTGGGATTCCTTTGGGGAAAATGTGTTTTCAGCAGTCCGCCCGTAACGTAACCCCCTTTGGAGGAAGATTCAAGCCTTGAGATGGGATGACACATGTGATGGAGTTAGGGGTTGAGTTTGTTGAGGCAGAAGGACTCGGTGTTGTTATTTTTTTTTTATTCTTTTACATGGAAAAGAGTTCGTTTTTATTTTACAAAAGATTTAGTTTCTGTAAAATTTATGTCATTTTTGCTGTGCGTTTTAATAGAAAAGCAGGGGAGATAGAATGAGCCTTCAATGATACGGGGATGATTATGATGAGCTTCCTGCTGCAGGAAGGCTTTTGTTGTTCATCGCATGGCAATTTATGTGGGAAGTGTAAAATATGTTGTTATGTGTTATTAATTCCTGCTATAATAAAAGGATAACAATAATTGTTATAGTATTTTTTTGGGTATTTTCATACGGAATAAATACCATTCCCGGTACGCATTACTTTTCCGAACTAAAAAAGACCTAGATGTTCATGTATAGGTTAAACTTCACAGAAACACTATCGGGTCAATACGAACATTTTTCCGTATTCATTTGTAAATTGTTATAAATATAGATTTTTCAAATACTATACGGAGTTTCAGAGCGAGCCCAAAATTATAAGGGAATAGATACTGGAACAGGAAGAATGAGGAAAAATCGATTAAATTTTTCTATTTCTTCAAATTCTTCGACCACTCGCAAATCGAAAAAGCCGAGCTCTTTAGTTTCTTTTTTTGCTGGCACACTATAAATCTTCTTATGCGAATATTAGACTTGAAAGTTGAAACCATCCAAAACAAATCAAATTGGTCTGAAAGGTTCTTTCGAATATACTGATCATGAATCGATGTCAAAGGCTATATGTTTTCGGCGGCAGTGATTTTTATAGTCGCGCGAAATTTCAGTGAATTGAATTATTTTGAAATTTTTATTTTTAGTTGGCAGAATGAAATATATAAATCCGAGCTTTATCATCCTGTAGGTTTAACAATATAGCTACTATGAGAAAGTTATAGAAACAAAAATGTATCTCAAGTATTTTTATTATGAATTTTATAGGTAGCGACTTCACCCCCCCCCCAACACGTTTATATGTACTGGGATTGGTATTAAACTTCTGGCATCTCAGAACGCGACAGTTCTCAGATTCTCAATAATTTTTTCTGAAGCCACCTTCATTTCGTGAAAGCGGTTGCGGTCAGCCACATTTGTACCGCTTAAGATTACTACTCTGTCTGTGAAGGGGTTAGTGTTAACCTATAGAAGGCGTTTCGTGCGTGTTGAGTTGTCGCTTGCAACTAAGTGCAATATTAAATACACAGGCTCTTATGAAAATCAACTCATAGACAAAACGCTGCTTCTCATATCCCATAATAACCTGTAAATTTAACATTGCACTCAGTTAAAAGTGGACATTGCAACACACGCAATGAGTTCTATGGACTTGGCCCATCCATAATGCCAAAGTTGCATTAGACTAAAACAATATACTATTACTCTGTTCATTTGGTATTTGCAGTTTGCACCACAGGCCTTATGGGAGAGCCTTTAAAAAGACAGTGGCGCCTGTCAAATGTTGCACGGCAATAAACTCAAGAGATTTCCGCTGAAAACGAAACAGCCACACAGTATTTCGATGAAACTGTTTGTGTACGAGAAGGTGGTTTAATGACGGCCACTTAAAGGGAAAGTATGAAAACCCACTTTAAATTTTGTTTTATTTGATATATTTATAACATAAAATAAAAATTACTTAAGGAATCTCAAAAGGAACTTATCTCCTATCTAATATACTTTTGGAAAAAAAAAAGAATTTTGAAAAAATATCCAACTTGACTGTCATTGCCCACCATAGCAGGCAATGACGGCCAAGACCACTGTCAAGACCTACTTTACAAAAAATATTTTACAAATAATCCCAATTTACGGCTGGACCGACTTTGATGAAATTTTCAGACAATTTTCAGAGTATTCCGACGGAAATGGGTAGGAAAAATTTGGAAGAAAAAAAATATGACCTGGCAACGCCAGTAAAAAATTGAAATTTTAATGATATTCAGCTGATCGCACGATTTCAAGAGTATTCATAAAAATAATTTTTATAAAAAGTTCGAAGTTTTTTATGAATAAAAAAAATAAATAGGAATGTACAGAGCATCTGATTAAAAAAAAAAATATAAAACATTAATAAATGCAATATGTAATTACATAGATTTTGGTTTGGCGAAAATTATATCACCAGTCACTGAATTTCGTAATTTTTTTGTTTACTTCAAAATCTGATATCTAACTTGACCAACGTCAAAGTTGTTTATTCGTTCTTCTCTATATATTCTGTTAAAAATAATAACTGATTTCGCTATAGTTACGCAAAAACTACACTGACCGGCATTGCCAGCAGACCGTTATTAGCAAACCTTCCCCTTATTTTATTGAACATGCTTTTTAAAACACTTACATCCATATATAAATATAGATTCAATTTATTTTGGTCAAAATGATTTTGACTATGAAAATTGATCATAGTTTTTAACAAAATAAAACCAACCCTGTTAAAAAGACATCGGATGTTTTTTTGTTAAGAAAAAAAAAATTAAGAAACAGTTGGTAACCATATCGACACTTTTCAAAAATTTGCGGCATTTCTACGGAAATTCTGTAAAAGCTTTAAAATAGGGATAACAATAATTGTTATAGTATTTTTTTGGGGTATTTTCATACGGAATTAATACCATTCCCGGTAAGCATTACTTTACCGAACTAAAAAAGACCGTGATGTTCATGTATAGGTTAAACATCACAGAAACACTATCGGGTCAATACGAACATTTTTCCGTATTAATTTTTAAATTATTATTTAAGTTACATTGAGTTATATACCACATAAATATAGATTTTTCAAATACTATACGGAGTTTCAGAGCGAGTCCAAAATTATAAGGGAACAGATACTGGAGCAGGAAGAATGAGGAAAAATCGAATCAATTTTTCTATTTCTTCAAATTCTTCGACCACTCGAAAATCGAAAAAGCCGAGCTCTTTAGTTTCTTTTTTTGCTGGCACAATAGAAATCTTCTCATGCGAATATTAGACTTGAAAGTTGAAACCATCCAAAACAAATCAAATTGGTCTGAAAGGTTCTTTCGAATATATTGATCATGAATCGATGTCAAAAGCTATATGTTTTCGGCGGCAGTGATTTATACTCGCGCGAAATTTCAATAAATTAAATTATTTTGAAATTTGTATTTTTGGTTGGCAGAACGAAATACATAAATAATCCGAACTTTATCATCCTGAAGGTTTAACAATATAGCTACTGAGAAAGTTATAGAAACAAAAATGTATCTCATGTAATTTTATAATGAATTTTATAGGAATCGACTTTATCCTAACCCCCCCCCCCCCCTCCCAACACGTTTATATCTACTGGGATTGGTATTAAACTTCTCGCATCTCAGAAAGCGACAATTCTCAGATTCTCTAACAATTCTCCAAACAAAATTCTCCAAATAACATTCACTATTGTGAAGGCGTTAGTGTTAGCCTATAGAAGGCCTTGCGTGCGTGTTGAGTTGTCGCTTGCAACTAAGTGCAATATTAAATACACAGGCTCTTATGAAAATCAACTCATAGACAAAACGCTGCTTCACATATCCCATAAGATCCTGTAAATTTAACATTGCACTCAGTTAAAAGTGGACATTGCAACGCACGCAACGAGTTCTATGGACTTGGCAAATCCATAATGCCAAAGTTGCATTAGAATAAAAAATATACTCTGTTCATTTGGTATTTGCACCACAGTTTTTATGGGACAGCTTTTTAAAAAACAGTGGCGCCTGTCACATGTTGCACGGCAACTCAAGAGATTTCCTTTGAAAACGAAACAGCCACACAGTATTTCGTTGAAATTGTTTGTGTACGAGAAGGTGGTTTAATGACGGCCACTTAAAGGGAAAGTATGAAAACCCACTTTAAATTTTGTTTTATTTTATATATTTATAACATAAAATAAAAATTACTTAAGGATTCTCAAAAGGAACTTATCGCCTATCTAATATACTTTTGGAAAAAAAAAGAATTTTGAAAAAATATCCAACTTGACTGTCATTGCCCATCATAGCAGACAATGACGGCCAAGACCACTGTCAAGACCTACTTTACAAAAAATATTTTACAAATAATCCCAATTTACGACTGGACCGACTTTGATGAAATTTTCAGACAATTTTCAGAGTATCCCGACGGCTGATCCTGCGAAAATGGGTAGGAAAAATTTGGAAGAAAAAAATATGCCAGGTCATAATTTTGAAATTTAAAAAATTGAAATTTTAATGACAGTCAGCTGATCGCACGATTTTAAAAGTATTCATAAAAATAATTTTTATAAAAAGTTCGAAGTTTTTTATGAATAAAAAAAATAAATAGGTATGTACAGAGCATCTGATTAAAAAAAAATTATAAAACATTAATAAAGGCAATATGTAATTACATAGATTTTGGCTCGGCGAAAATTATATCAGCAGTCACTGAATTTCGTAATTTTTGTGTTTACTTCAAAATCTGATAGATTTTTTAACTTGACAAACGTCAAAGTTGTTTATTCGTTCTTCTCTATATATTCTGTTCAAAATAATAACTGATTTCGCTATAGTTACGCCAAAACTACACTGACCGGCATTGCCAGCAGACCGTGATTAGCATACCTTCCCCTAATTTTATTGAACATGCATTTTAAAACACTTACATCCATATATAAAGATAGATTCAATTTATTTAGGTCAAAATGATTTTGACTATGAAAATTGATCATAGTTTTTAACAAAATAAAACCAACCCTGTTAAAAAGACAACGGATGTTTTTTTGTTTAAAAAAAAAATTAAGAAACTGTTGGTAACCAAATCGACACTTTTCAAAAATTTGCGGCATTTCTACGGAAATTCTGTAAAAGCTTTAAAATAGGGGAAACGGACATAATACCGAAATCCAAACGACTGAAAATCCAAAATACCGAAAAGCCAAACGACCGAAAACCCAAAAGACCGAAAATCCAAAGACCGAAAACCCAAAAGATCGAAATGCTAAATGACCGAAATTAAGATTGATTTTTTTTTTCAAAATTTTTATTTTTTTTAAATAGGTGATTCCATTTAACAAAAACAAAACAATGTTTTAAATGATTAACAAAATTCTCTCTTACCTCAATTCAGAAAAAATGTTGTTATAAATACCAAAACAATAGCCCTCCTTTGATTCCCGGTAGGTTCACTCGATCTTAACTGTTGGGGGCCACCTCAGGTACTGTTGAATTTGGAAACTTTGGACTCAGGTGCCCGCAAGACGACTGGACATACCATAAGCGGAGCAACGAGGTTGCGTGAGCGGGACTGACTACAGAAAGGGTGTTAAAATCCCTCCAACCCGCGAAACGTGCCACCCAGCTGTGCTGTTAAAGTTAGTGAAATTATCGCAATTATATATGAAAAGAAAGTAAAGAAAATACAAAAGTCCGAAAAAGTTCTCCCGAAATGACGAAAATTATTTAAAATGAAAAATTAGCGCAAATTTTTCATTTTAAATAATTTTTCGGGATTTCGGGATTTCGGGAAAATTTTTTCGGGCTTTCGGGTTTTCGGTCTTTTGGGTTTTCGGTCTTATGGCTTTTCGGTCTTTTGGCTTTTCGGTATTTTGGGTTTTCGGTCTTTTGGGTTTTCGGTCTTTTGAGTTTTCGGTCTTTTGGCTTTCGGAATTTTGAACCCAACCCTTAAAACAGATTAGCTTATTGAAATCCAGGTATGGTCAGAGTGAAAGACAAATATCCTATCTTGTCTGTGGTGCAAATAATACCAAATGAATGTATATAGTTACTTCAAAGTTCAATCTCACATGATTTCTTTATATGATAAACCGAAATAAAATACCTTTATACTTAATTTGTAGAAATTGTCATGGCAGATATTTAATTAATGATAAAGTATGTTTGGAGACCTCATGTGTATGTTTATGTCTACTATATATATCGCATTCCTTATTCATCACACAAAACCGAACCTTATCGAATTACGAAATTAAAGTGTAATTAGTGACACAACCAACCAATCCCCTGGCCATTTCCCTGCACAAATAAACTCATTCAATTTCATTCGATGAATCTGAATAATGCATTAGTCCTGAATCCATGATGTATAAAATAGCGAAAAATTATTTCCAGCCCATTCCTCTCAAATTCATCATTACAGATGAAAACCACGACGTGGTTCTGTTGGTTCAAATTGTTATGCACGCGCACAAAAGCGAATATTTTAATATTTCGATTAATTGAAGGCCTTACAGACAGCTGAGGTTTGTCATGGGCTCCCATTAGGTTTGGGTTAAACATTGAAATGAATTTAAAATAATTCAACAAATCAACAAAAAAAAAAACAACAAGTCCTTGCACAGGAAGTCAATAATGCGCAATACTAACAATATAACATGCAACCTTACTCACACCATCCCTGGATGGAGGGTTGGATTGCTTCTCACGGAACGGCCGTTCAAAATTGTCTGACAGCATCCCGAATATGAAATTTTGTGAAATGGCCACCAGAGTCGCTCCATCGGGTTGCAATTGCAAACAAAAATAAATTAAAATAAAATATAAAAAAAAAAAACTTAACTCTTGACGGGAAAAATTCCACATTAACAGTCGCCTCTCTGACAAGTGAACTGTCCGATTATTTGCAATAATTCACAAGAGTGCCGGCCATTCCCGCACCAATTGCGTCTCTGCCATCCCCGTTTTTGCTGTCACGCTAAATGGCTACGCTTCCTGTACGCTATTATTATTATTATTATTACTATTATCCTGCTGAAACAGAAAAATTCGCGCATCCACGAATCAGTCGTCAGCAGTTTTATTTTTGGTTAATTTGCAATTTACTGATATCGCCTGGGGTCCCCTTCGAGAGATATTCGAACTTTTTGTGCAAACGCCATCCATGGACAGGACAGGACAGGATAGCATAACGGCCGGTGAGGTGACGGGACTGTTTCTGAATGTGTTTTATTTTTGAATTGAAAATCTAAAAGTCGCGCACAATTTTAATGATGACAATGAAGTTCATTTTTTGTTTTGTTTTATCAGTTTGAAAATTGTTGTATTGTTTTGCAATTTATTTTGGTCAATGGTCAGATGCATGCATATGCACGAATTTATGTGGACATAACTTAAAATGTTTTCCCTTGCATTAAACCCCTGCCGTACTGGAAAAAGTTTAAAATATGTTTAGAACGTAGAATTTTTTTTTTTTTTAAATATATGCGGTCTAATCTGTATTTAACACTGTGTCCGTATAAAGCATGCCTTGAGGTTTTGTTGGTTAGAATTTTTGAAACTAATTACCTACAGAATAATAGACAGGACGTTTTGAGTTGTAATGCATTTGTAAGGGTGTTTTATTGTTTGCAAAATAAATATAGATACAATCAAAAGAACAAAATTAAAATTCATACAATTTTACCGTAGGTTTACAAAAAAAAAAGCTTAAGCGCCGGTGTTTTAAATCCAAATAATAAATCCACTTTTTTCTAAAATCAAACTAATGATGACATCTTGTAGCCCATTGTGTAAACTATATGATAGTATATTTAGCTTTTTAAAAACAGATGTGATTCCAGCAAAAAATAAAATTAAAACGGGAACATTTATACGATCATCGATAAATGCAAAAAAAAGACAATGAATTTCGACTTATAAACGGTTTATTACCATGGAATATGGACAGGGAGCCATATATGGTATTCTGAAACCTAGCGAATATTTCTGATGTGAACGCAAAGGAAGCCATATATGAACATTGCAATAAGAACTTTGCAACTTTTTGAAACAATTTTGTTGCGATATTTTTTCAGCAAAGGCCTTGCAACTTGAGCTTTGCATAGAGATAAAGAAAAGAAATTCTTTTTATAGTTTTGTGCAATTGTTTTATTTAATAAATTTCAACCGTTATTTTACCGTGGCAGTTTCGCAAACCCATATATGGCTTCTTGTGCAGTTTGTTGACCCTTAAATTTTTGTATTCATTACTTTGCAAATAAAAAAAATACTCTAGAAACCATGTCTAGACAGGGCGATCTTTCCGGCCAGTATATGAATCCCCAAAACAAGTCGTTTCTCTTCACAAGTTTTGATTTTTCGTGAAGGAACATTTTCCGGGTTTCACTAAAATGCGTTCCAGAGACAAACATGAGATAGTCAATTGCGTTGCTTGTCTACTCTGGTTGAAACTCATTATCAGGTCGTGAAATCTTTAGTTACATCCCCGATATTTTCCCTTAACCTGCAGTACTTTATCTTCCGGAACTCATTGTTATCAATAGGCGTGTTTTATTGGTAAGTGTTTAGTCACTTTACCAAAATTTTGTATCGGATATGAAAAGTGGCGAAAAATTGGTCAGTAATTAAAGTGAACATAAAAGTGAAGATAGAATCTTGGAATGCCTGGAAATTTTTGGCGCGAAATATAATGTCAAAATATTTTTTGCTTAAAGGTTGGTGGCACCTATGACAGCTTAAGACATGGACTCCATATACGATGATTATTAATGGTTGTGTACATTGTGTTTTCCTGTAGGGCCGCTTTTTGCGGAAGAAGTAAGAAGCTTTCAACCTGCGAAAGTTGAAAAAAAGTTTTGATGATTTTGAACTTTTCGCTTATAAACAAATAAAATTTGGTTAAAGCAGATTTTTTAAATAAAATTATATAATTTAGAATTCTTGACATATAGTCAAGAATACCAACTTTGAAATAAAATAAAAAAAGTGGATACAAAAGTGAATATAGAGTTTTATTGGTTCTTTCCAGTGCTGACTAACTAAAAAGTACCAACAAAACACGACTAATGTAGTCAAGAAATCTGCGCCGAATTTCACGTTGTACCAGAAGCACAGGCTAAGTGATCTTAAGTATAGTATAACGTTTTCCATTGTTTTTAACGTCTGTATCGCATCTATGGTAACTTCTGATATATCAATCAAAACGCGTTGCCATCATTCGCAAAAGTCATATCATTATATCCGATATAGGGTTATACCTTTAGGGCCACCCTGTATTTAACTGAACATTTTATAACGAAAGTTCATACTTTGTCATTCTATTTATGCTATATTGACTGCATCAAATCATGCAGCCAAATCAGAGCGAATCAATTCCATACATACACGCACAGCACAGTCTAACTAGGCATAATGACTAATGACCAATAAATCATAAATCCCAAACAAAAAACAATCCGCCAAACAGAAGTGATCCGCATTTGGCTAAAACATCTGTCTCTGTACTTTCGTTATGACCGCTTTATGATCGATCGAGTCTATTAAATTAAAATTTAACAACATCGTGGGGGCATCGTTATGAGATGACAAAGCTCTACAAAAGTATGTACATATAACTACCCACTCTTGTACCCTCTGCAGGATCAATTGCATTGCGTCTAGCGCCTACACACACATTTTAAGAGATAGAGGATTATGGAACTACAAGTCCGATTGGATGGTAAATGAGCGATGTTGTCGACTTCTACTGTTTGACAGGCAGCCGTCTCAATACTTTATTCGTGATCATGCATAGAGTGAATTGTTTGAATGATTGTCTAACGGTCTCACGGTTGATTGGTATACGCGCATACCCTCTACGCAAACGCATTATGTCAAGATAAACGTTTAGAGATCATAGAATGGTCAGTTTGTAATGGTTGTACATTTGTTATTTATGTTATAAAAGTATGGATATTTCATTGGGATTCCGGTCTTAAATTGTTACTTTCAAAGCAATCGGCACATTTTGTTTGAACTTAATTTAGATGAATGAAAAAGACAAGAGCCATTGCAACAATGTATGTGCTGTACAACACAATACCTATAAAAAGATAAAAAAAGTTGGTGCAAAAAAGTTTTTTTTATGTAAAATGACGTTAAAAAATTTGGTTAGAAGTAAAAAGATATTGAAACGATGTACTTTGGGTTTGAATGCTGAACATCATCAGTAAAAAGAAATTACTCCGATAAAGCATTCCACATTCATGAAGTGTGGCTAAAGAATGAATCTGTGAAATACTCACTATCCGTTTGGACTCTGGTGGGAATTTCGTGCGGTACTGATTTTATACTTCCAAATTCAGGGTTACCATAGTCATTTTCAAAAATCCTATAGGAATTCTATCCAGGAAACGAAGAAGTAATAGAAGCAGATGCA
This sequence comes from Baccha elongata, assembly GCA_951217065.1. NCBI lineage: Eukaryota > Metazoa > Arthropoda > Insecta > Diptera > Syrphidae > Baccha > Baccha elongata. Next base: position 80,293,855 of record OX578273.1, on the reverse strand, counting down.
CATTTTCCAAGTATTTGACGAATTTATTGTAACGTTTAAGCCAATAATACGTTCATCCGACTACATTTAATGGACAAACTCTATGGTCATCTACACGACCGAAGCAGTATGGAGATGACACACGGCAAGAAAACATGAATTTGTGGACTGAGACTTGACCTTATAGAGGACCTTAGTTGCTTCTGTACCATGGTTGTAATTAAAGCGTTCTAAATCAGCTGTCTGCTAAGAGGTGTTTTTTTTTTTTTTTTTTTTTTTTTTTTTTGGTGTAGTAGCTTGGGAGGTGCTTTTGAAGGTATTTCTGGGGGTGTTGTTGAGGTGGACCTTTTATTTGGGTGGCGCTTTAGGAGCCGTGGTGTGGTGGAATTTTAAAATTTACGCTTCTTCCGTAATTTAAAACGCTCTAATTTAAACTATTAATTACAAACTTCACGGCTTTGAGATGTACATAGTATACAAGAAACAGTTATTCGAGCGAAGAAATCACCAAAGTACCGGTGAATCCTGTGTGAACTCCGCTGCAGGGAAATAACTTCACGGGAACTGGCTTCACATGGGAACTAACTTCACCACTACAGTGAAAACTAAATTCCCACTAAAGGTGAGAACTAATTTGATCTGAAGATTGTGTGACTTAAGTTCCCAGTGCCCTCAACCAGGTGGCCCCTGCCTGGCCCACTATAGGATTTGGGGTGGGTGCGAGTCTGGGTAGGTGCAAGTGTGGGTATGCAATATATGTATGTTCATTTTTTATGAAAAGTGTAACATCACCCAAAAGAGTGAAATAATTTCCCACTAAAAAGTTAAGTTATTTCCCACTCAAAGTGGGAATTTACTTCACCAAAAAAAAAGTAGAATTAGTTCCCACTAGTGGTGAAGTTTGTTCCCATGTAAAATTTCCCTTGAAGTTAGTTCACCCCTGCTAGCAGCACGAATCAGCTCAACAGGAATCACAAGAAGTTCATCGGGCTAAAAAAGTATATGTATATTAGACGATGCTCTTGCCATAAAAAAAGATTCCAGAGATACTCATGAAGGTGGACGAATTCTTAAGACGACATTTGATTGTTAACGATATCTTTTAGCAAGAAAACTTAAGTGAAAACGCTGATAATAAGCTTTTATGGAAAAGTGTCCAATTGAAAACTGGGAACAGAACTTCCAAAGATTAGTAAACTTCAGATGATGGTTGCAGAATCAGCTATCGCAATGTAAGTTATACATACTGGTGTGTAAAAATAAAAACGCATTTATATTAAATTAGTTTTTTCTTGTTTCATAGTAACGCTGCAAAATATTATATAACTGATCTATACCTTCGTTCCATAGTAAGTTAGGTACCTACTCCCTTTTCCAAAACCTTCACAAATGGATAAGAAATGATATCTGCCCTCTACAGTATAAAATTCCATTTAAATTTTACAATAAAGAGTTGTAGCATCCATTGCTAGTGAACCTAACAGATAACGGGTTTATGCCTATACAAAACCTCCACCATCAGTGACCATAACTTGGTCATTTTCGCATAGAGTTTCAGTTCGGCATATACCTTATACTCTGTATGTATAGGTAGATGCCTTATAACTCTGTTTCCTGTAGCAGGAGATTGCTTTGCGTGCCACCACGTTATCTCAAAACATTGCTGGCTTTTGGTATCTTGATACGTCTGTAGCGGGCGTTTGCATATGCCAAGAAATTCAGATGCATGCGGGCTCCTCCGACTCTGACTTGTTCCTTAATTTCATATGCACAAACAATAGAAAACCACTATTGCCTCTGATGACCACGACATACAGTGGTGATGGCTTTAAGGCACGCAATATGAAAATGAGTTGTTGTTTAGTGCCATACCGCACCAAATATACACACACACACACTCTTAAAGTCGTCCTGAATTGCACTCTGCAAATTATTACCACTTTGGGTCACTCTTCTTCTCGAGCTTGGACACTGGACACTGCAGCTGTTTGTGATAGGCCGACGATTTTCCCGGCCAGAAGAAAAGTTATGTAGGTAGGTAGGTATATTCCTTGGTTTGGGTGAGAGAGTTAAATATTGTTGAGGAGCTATAGGGGGTCACATGCCTCCCCACGATGACAATGATTTTTCTTCTGCACTCCAATGGTGGTCACCACTGTTCTGCCCGGCCTGTTTCGTGTTCTTCCATGATACCGTGTCCATGTCACTTGGACACTGGCGTCTACCGTCACAGTCACCGTTACCATATCATCGTCGTCGTACATTTATATAGTTTGTATACAATCTTCGTCGTCTCACTCTTTCGCGTAATGTTGTTATTCTTGTTGCCGTTGGTATTCTTGGATGTAGGACAACGCAACAACTGGTGTTACGTGTTGCTGCTCTGTAGTTGGCCACCTTATCGTGGTGGCCATAAAGTATAATTATCTGGAATCCGACACGCCTATACGTATGCAACGTTGCAGCATGCCACACATGCTATATATGCAGAGGAGCACACACAAGCCAACATCAGAAACAAACGACGACGATGGCGATGGACAAGGAACTTTTACTTTGTAAAACATGGACGAACAGAACACCACTTTATATCGGTGGTGACTCATGTCGCGAATGCATGGTCACCACTAAAGTGGATAAATATGGTGGACACACTATGTAGTTGTTGCGTCACAAAGTTTGTTGGAGTTTTTCATCATCCAAAAATACAATGAAACTACTGGATTGGTTGGTAAATATAAATACATGGAGATCTTCTCGACGTGATATGCTAATCGGAAAGTTTTTTTTAATTATGAATCCAGGCAAGGGTAGGTCGTCAGGTTTTTAAACAATCCAACCATGAAGGTACCTCTACTGAGCTCTAGTTCCAAGATATTATTGTATGAATGTAAACGAAAAGCAAAATGCCTTCGGCGAACTTTTCATTGGCGCTGTACAAGGTGATTACGATTACGATGACGACGTCGACAGCCGTTTTTGCAAAGAATTTAAAAACAAAATATTGAATCCTTAACGAAGGAATCGGTTGTAAGTGTATTACCTGTGTTATGAGTTTTACTTTGGAAAGGATCCAAGTAGGCGGATTCAAAATGCGAATTTATAATTCAAGTCTTATCGCATTTTGAAAACTTCTTAGCTTTGTATAGATATAGGTTTGCTTGATGGTATATAAAGAGTGGTGGCGTGGATTGTTTTTGTAAATGGTGTAACTGGTAATGGTTGGTGGTTTGATCTTAAGAACTATCAAAACTGTTGACAATAATTTCTTTTTTAGTTTCTGATTATCTTAGCCTAAGACATCAGTGCTGATTGGGAGTTGGATTTTCTATTAAAATATTGTCCTCATTTAAAAAAGAATCTGATTAAAGAAGCACATCGCAGTAGCACATTGCAACAAATATTTTTATAGAAATATTTTAAAGAATAAAAAGAAACTTGCGGAACAAATATTTGGGTTTGAGGATGTGCGAATACTTTTTTACAATGTGCTACTTATGTGCTTCTATGTGAGGGATAATACGAGGGAATATATTCAGAATTGAAAATTTGGTGGGCTAAAAACTAAAAATTAAATAAAAAAAAAAAAATTCCGTAGCACATTGCAGCATATGAAATATTCAAACAATTATGAAATAAAATAAATATGATAAATATGCAAATATTTTTTTTTTTCAGATATGTGTATGCAAGAATGTGCTTTGTGTATCGATATGGTAAATATCAACAAATATTCAGAAAAATACAAATTTGGCGAACTAAAAACCAAATTTGACCTTGAAGTGTACCAAGCTATTTCTGTATTTTTCGTTTTGAATGATGCGTTTCACGTGCTATGGATGAACTTTTAAGTTTTATTTTACAATTGGAAGAAGGATAGATCTCATAACGTTGAAAACCAGCCTTTATTATGAAGTTCACCCGGAAAACTTTTCGCCAAGTGAAAACCAGTTCCCCGGAATTTTAAAAGTTATTTAAATTTTACCCGAACGAATTTTCACTACGAATCATCAGTGACATTTTGAATAAACGAGGCATGTTTACTGTTTATGCACTTGTAATTTAAATTTATTTGGAAACAAAGTGTAACAGTTTTTTTTTATTTCTAACAAAAAAATCATCATTAATCTTGATTTTGAATTGAATTTTTGATTTGAATTTTACATTTTCATAATTAAATAGCTATTTACTGCAACTTTATACTCTTCCTATCAACCCTGACAAAATCAAAGGAATTCGATATTCGAATATATAAATGTAATGGCGCAAAATTATAGTCAAGTTAACTCTAAACTAAAGCTAATTTAATTTGACAATAGGCTGATATTTCATTTTTGGCAATTATAGACAAGTTAAACCACACTTTATTTTTAAAGACTTCCATCAAAATTAAAATCATGAAAACTCTATTTTAATTTTGTTAGTGTCACACTTGCTTATGAATTCTGTCAATCTGTCATATTCTATAAAAATTATTTTACAAAATGTTTTCGGAGGAGGATTTTCTTGATGATTTTGAGTTTTTTGGCTTTTCGGGAAGCCCAAATAATATAAATCTAAGTCTGAATGACGATGGATTTTATTTAAGATGATTTGAAAAGTCTACAGTTCTCTTCTTGATGGGAAACATTGAAGTAGCAGAACCGGCAAAAAATTGACCAAGTGAAAAAAATTATGTCTCGTGATTCCGAAATTTTGTTTAAAAGAAGATCATCTAAATAAAAACTGATCGAACTGATCCTTTATTATAATTTGTGAGATGATTCTGTTTTCCAATTCAACACGAACAGCATGCAGACACATTTGCTTGGCACTGATTTGTAGCTACATTTTTTGTAATTATTTTTATGTTTACACGGCAGTCGGCACACACATTTGTTTGAATAAGATGTTAATTATAATTAAATTGATTTAATCATTTAATTGAATATGTTAACTATTTGTTCCGATATTTATTATTGCTCGATTTCTTTTAATTTTTTTTTTTTTATTACTTTGTTTTCATTTATTGACATTCCCCGTTGATGACATTTTGCGAAAGATGCAAAGGTGTGTTTGATTTGTTTTCTGGACGATCTGTCACTGTTTAAGGTGTGTTCAGCAAAAAAATCTTAAAGAACTGTTTTAAGTGTGGCATTAGTTATCAGTACTTCAGAAAGAGTTTATAATTTCGTAAAAGTTAGAGAACTGGTCTAAAGTTAAAATTAAGTTAAGAAGTGTCACATTAATTCCTTAAATATAGGCTGACTATAATTTTGCGCCAATATGTTTTAGTAGAAAATTGTTTTTATTTAAAAGAAATGTTTTTTTTTTTTGTTTTAAAAAGTGCAAGTCATAAGGAAGAGATCAATATGTGTTTTAAAACTTTTTAAAACGTTTCATGTGCTTGTGAAAAACCAAATGGCAGCACATCCGTAGCACTTTGAAAAATCCTTAACAAAATTGACATAGGCTTACGTCAGCAAAATTTAAAATTTATGTAAGGCAATCAGGTAACTTAATTTTTTAAAATTTTTATTAAAGGGCATACATAAATGTATTCAGCTCTATCGAGGTATCCGTTCAAAAGAAGTTCAGATCGGAAATGATTTCAGATCGGAACTTAACTGCGATCGAGGTATCCCTTTTGGAACAGAATAAATAAAGCATATAAACGGACTCATTTGATATTTTTCATCAAATGCTTCATTCACATACAGTGTGAAAAATATTCTGATAATTTAAAAACGTAATTATTAACAATGAAGTTAGAATTTCATAATGTGCATGCTCACACAATTAATCAAAACAATTCAAAAAAAAATTATTTTTTCTGTAGCTTAAAAATACAAGCATAGCAACTAAATAACAAAACCAATTTATTTTCAACCGACAACTTTTTAAAAATATTTTTTTATTGAATGTTCCGCAGCAATTTGTTATCGGTGAACTTCTGAAAAATGTTCAGTGTATAGCTGTCAAAAATACATCGCATCGCACATCAATATTCTGCGTTTAATTTTATCGTAATTTTCTCCGATTGAGTCTGAAAATTTTTTTGTGTCTGGATACGAAAAGTGGCGATAAATTGGTCAGTAATTAAAGTGAACATAAAAGTGAAGATAAAATCTTGGAATGCCTGGGAATTTTTGGCGCGAAAAATAATGTCAATAAATTTTTGCTAAAGGTTGGTGGCACCTATGACAGCTTAAGACATGGACTCCATATACAATGATTATTAATGGTTGTGTTCATTGTGTTTTCCTTTAGTGCCGCGTTTCGCGGAAGAAGTAAGAAGCTTTCAACTTACGAAAATTGCTTCGAACTTTTCACTTAAAACAAATAAAAATTGGTTAAAGCAGATTTTTTAAATAAAATCATATAATTTGGAATTTAATTTGGTAATATTCAAGCTAAATAATAATTATTTATCCGGTTTTTATTTGTTTGTAGTGGAAGGTGGGGTACAAGTTGGCCAACTCGGAATATTCAAATTGCCATACTTTGCAGACACATCCATAAAATTATTTGAAACTTCCGCTTGACATGTAGTCAAGAATACCAACTTTGAAATAAATTAAAAAAAGTGGATACAAAAGTGAATATAGCGTTTTATTGGTTCTTTCCAGTGCTGATTAACTAAAAATTACCAACAAAATACGACTATTGTCATATTTCCCTTTTTTTATTGATGGTATGATAGATTTTAAGAAAATAAAAAAAAGCTCCAATGTGCTAAAAGTGTTTCGAAAATAAGGAAAAATGGAAGAGTGAATGGCACATTATTGTACATCTTATAGCATTTTCTTAGGAACTTTTTCTTGCAGAGTTAACATTATACCGTTTAGAGGTGAATTTGGCCAAATATTATGGTGACTGCAGACTGCTGGTGACTATGATCGAATGCCATTAAGTGTCTTGGGGGGGGGGAATGAATAGCACTCCCTTCTTAAGGGATGAGATTTGTGGTCACCGCTGATTAGTTTGGAGATAAAAATTGTGAGCCATCTAAACCATTCTTTTTTTCAGAACATAGGCATGGGCATCTCGTTTATCAGCTATAATTTATTTTATACTGTGATGCTGGAGCCGGGAACTATTTCTCAGTTTAGGTGGGGTTGGTGGGAAGCATATATTTTGGGAAATCGATCACAACACTGAACACTGCCCTCAGTCATCAACAAAAAGTTGGAATATTGTTAAAGACCTTTGCTGAATGAATTTCCTAACTTTCTCTTACAATTTTGAACTTTTGTTATCTATACTCTTGTTACTATTGGCGTGTAACTGTGATTTGGTGCAGTTCACGATACATGGTATGGAGACCCTATGATTCACTTCTTGTTTGCTTCTTTCTTGCAAATTTAATTTATATTTTTAGAGAGTATTAACCAAATTTTTAAAGCCATCGTTTCCTAATTTTAATCACTCTAGTGTTATTCTAAAAGCTAGAATATAATTAAAAATACTACATCATCATTATAAGTTTTTGTTATCTTAACATGAACAAATCCTAAACCGTTTACCTCTTTTTTTTTTTTTAAATAATGCAATTTATTTTCAACAGCAATGCCCTAACATGGCCCTTTCGTGTAATTCTCACAGCTTTCGTAGTGTAATCCATTCGATTCCCGCCACCCATTCCATCAAAGCAATTGTACTTATTCGCGTATCCATTGACGCATAAATCCTCTCACACCATCGATCCATGCGATTGCACATTACATGGATCGCGCCCCATCACCGTTCCAGATAATCATCGATTTAAGGTATCCATAAATCATCGGCAAAAAGATCTCATTTATAGATCAGATAATGCACTTTTGTTTACAGAGAGCTCGAGCAAGAAATCATTAACCGATCACCATGCGATCGCACGGGCTATATTCAGTCCGGGATCCCTTTCCCCAATTCAAAGGGATTACATGGCAGTCTGATGATGCGATGCTCTTGACCTCATCTCCTTTTCTTGTTGTATTGTGTATGGTGTCCCACCTTCGTTCGTTCAGATACTCTGACTTCGCCTCCATTGGCATTCATTCCTATTAAAGCCTCGAGTACAATGGCTGTGATATGAGAAACAATCCTTCCGATTCGAAGTCATGGACATGGCCAAACAATTTGATGATGCGCTTGGTCGTGTATATTATGGAGTTTATTCACATAGCATAAACATCGCCACCATTTTTTCTGAAGGCTGGCGGCGGGGGTGATCCAAAAAAAAAAAAAAAAAATACTCATGCAAACCTGATGCTTAGGGCTGTTTGTGAGCCTCAACCATACAATTGTACTTTCTTATATTCTTTTGGTTGATGCAGCTCCTGCTGCCAATGCCGTAGCTAAAGCTGATATGATGATGATGAGAATGGTTTGGTGTTTTCAATTTAAAATGCAATTCCAGTGAAAAATTACTTTAAAATCTTTGGGGCGTGGCAAAAGAAATCATCGTTTTTTTTTTTTTTTTTTATTTTTCCCTTAAGGAATCCCCGTTTATTTCGTTGGCAATCTGCTTGAAAGGCACTCATCAGATTCTTGGTTCACTCGATTGGTAGGTTCTTCATCATCATCATCATCGTAGTCTGAGAATTCGTTCTAGTCCTTCGTCGTTGTCGTCGGACCGTCTCTGACTTTGTGTTTACCACTGCCTACATATATGTGAACGGTTGCCACTAGTCTTCGAAAAAAATGGAAATTTAACGTATTTGGTATAAATAGCAAATTGAAGTAATTGAGTTTTGTAACAGAAGCACAGTTAACCGGTAAAAATGATGGCTTTATAGAGATTTTTTTTATGGATTGATGTGAAATAACGCTACAGAATTTTGGTGGTATATATGTATGTGCGCCACATTTCCAAAACTTTGTCATGAATAAATTTAAATTTAGTGACACTGACAGCTCCAAGGAACCACGGCCTAGTGACTTACAACTCTCAACCAATCATTTTGTGGTTTTTGTTAGTTCTACAGGATTGGAGAGGACCTACAATTTATCGTCGAATCCGAACGACTAAGGTGAGATGCACTTTTCATGACAATGATACTCTTGGAGGATTTGTCACTTCTTCGCAAGAGGCAGTGCAGAACATTAGATGTTCTTGAAGCTCGAACCCAGACCTCCGGCGTGATAGTCCGATAATTGTATCGGTCATCACTACGCCACGGGGCACTACAAACACTGTCAGCACTGATTTTTTTCCAGCAACAATTTCTAATCTGAATCCCGCACAGTGCCTAGAACTCAAATTCATAAATGGAAAATGGATCACGCTAAAGCTCTAAAATGTTCAAAACTGATGGTGGGACAAGGTTATTCATGTACGCGTTTGTTTAGTCCGAAAATGATAATTTCCGGTCTGTTTTTTTGTGTTTATTTATTTATTATTGTATTTATTTATGTTAAACCATTTTTATTGTTAAAAAAAACTGTTTTGGATCAACAGTAATTATTAAAATAACTAAGTTATTTCCCACAAAAAAGTATGAATTTATTTGTTAACTTGAGTGAGAAATCACTTCACCTAAATACAAGTAAAGTTACTTCCCGCACCTATCAGAGTTTGGTCATACAAGATAGTCATCTTCACAAAATATAATATTTTGTTTGATGCGATATCGGGAAAAAGAGGGTATTTGTTTCAACTCTAAACATAGGATAAAAAACAAAGCATACTTTTAGGAGTTGATTTAGTGAAAATATGTGTAATTTGTAAGGAAATTCGAAAATCTTATAGTTGTTCATAAATTTGTTCGCATTTATTTCAGCAACAAATAATTATTATTTTCGTTTTATTCAGCTCAATGCTCCATATCCACAATTTTACTTGCTCAAAAGGGCAAGTTTCGTGTAAAAATAAAATCGAGGTTTTAATCAAACCTGACATTATGATGATAGAGAAACCCAAAAAAAGTATGTTTCGTCATGCGGTCTGTCTGTACGGATGTGTGGATGCGTGGATGTGCGTATGTGCGGTTGTCTGTGCCTCGACCTAAAGCGGATTTACTTCAAAGGATGAATTCGAATTTTCGTTTAAGGCCTGCTATAAGGGATAAGAGTTTAACTTTTTCAAAATTTTCTCGAAAATTTATCAAAATCGCTCTAAACTTTTTGTATGTTATAAATGGAAATTGGAGTGTGGTTAATATAACTGTATTTCAGGTTTTTGGCCAAAAATGCACATACCTAACAGATATTTTGTGTTACCGGTTTTTACAAATTTATCCATTACTTGATAACGGCTCAACCGATTTCATTAAAATTTGGTATATTATTTTTGTCATTTAATAGCCGAAAGCCCTAGTAGCTAGTGCTTTATTTGTTTTAAGTATTGAACATGTAATTTATTTATGTTTCAATAAAATAATAATAATAATAATAATAATAATACTTTTGTCATTTAAAACAGAATGCCATTTAAAGTTTTAACTCAGATGAAGAAGAACTCAATGCACAAAAACGCTGCAGTTGACGATGAAAATGTGAGTTGCATTGCAGAATGATCTACACAACACTGTTGGTAATTATAACTGGACGAATTCCGATTCATGCTGTAACTTGCCCTAATCTCGTTCCGTGCGAATTTCCGTGAACTTACATCATCTCAGAATTTCATCGGCATAGTGTTCCTTAGAAACCAACCAACGGTCCAAATTATTTGAGCAACAATTATCCGCGTTATATTAATAGATTATAGATAATAGTGGAGAAAATCTTGAACAATGTCAGAATGTCACCATAATGAAATCTAAATTCAAATACGAAGAAATTTTCCTTACAAGAATACCGATAATACCGACAGACTTGCTAATTGACCGAGTTTTAGCGAATTTAGTTCCCCGTTCGAATATCGTATAGCCATATGGACATTATGTCCGCGGACCTTATGTCTTCCCACCGGTGTGCATTGAAGTCAATTTACTTCCGATTTCCAATACAGAAGCTCGATTTGTTAATTTATTTAATCAATTTAAGACGGAACGAAGTTCATCGTGTCAGATAGTTTCAAATATTGTTTTAAATGTATTTTTTTTACCTCTTACTCCTGATAAGTTAAAAAAATTATTAAAAACCATATATATTTGGACTATACATCATTATCAAAATTCTAGAAAAAAACATTTACCCCTGGCAACCATGTACATAAATCCGTTCTTGTTTTGGTTTATATATCTTGTAATTCAGTGGGATTATTTCCAATCTAAGGCAGGAACCCTGGTTGTTGTTGTGGTATTACTCAGCGCAATTGCCCTAAAAATCAAGTGGAAATTTGATCCTATCTCTTCCAACAATCAAAGTTGAATGTGAGAATTACCTTTGTTCGCTCTCGGGAAGCAACAAGGTTCATTATAATTGTATTTCCAGAATACCCTTCGGTTTGTTGTTCTGGAGTTCTGAAAATACTCCATTGAACGTTCTCTATATCATTATGGATCAAAAAATTGGTATCGAACGTTTTGGTTAACGCAACACCAGCTTATAGTGAATCCATATATGTATGTATGTATTTATGTGTTTGAAGTTGGCGTTTGAACACAGCAATTATTATAAATGCCCTTAGTACACCATTGATCGGTGGATATTCTTCGGATCACAATTATTATTGGTTACACGGTTAAATGCTTTAGTCAGAGTCTATAGTATAACCGCGATCATAGAGTAGAATGTCTGTTGCAAAGGATACATGCAATTATGTCGTTATCACGATCAAGAAAGGTTTTCAAGAAGATTTTCATTCTTGGCTGGGATGATGAACATATATAGGATTATGTCTTCGAAGGCGCACAGATACATGGGGTCTATTTTGATAACAATAGTTATTCTATAAGTTAGAAGGACTTGATGTATTAAGAAGTATTTTGCTCTATTGGCAATGATGATGATTGATGTTGCTTAATTGGTTTCTGGTTATAAAGCTATACCTTCTAAGATATTTCTAAAAGACTTATGCAAACTACTCTGATCGAAAACCTTAACCTGAATTGATTATTAAGGTGGTGGGGGAGGAGAAAGAAGGAGATAAAGGATACAAATTAGACGCAAAATATGAAGAAGTAGAAAAATTAAAAGAATTAGCAAAAAGAAGATGAAAAAGAAGAAGAAGAAGAAGAGGCTTTTTTCTTGCAACAGAATATCCATCCAATTTTATGATTGATGGATATTGTTCCCTAGTCTTTCAGGAGTATCCAATAAAAATGGCAGTATTGTAAGAAGTTTGCGTTAGCCACCATATTGAAAAACCATTTTCCATAAGTCTCTTAAGAATGGCTTATCAGACGAAAAAAATTATTAAGAGCTTATTATAATTTTCTCTTTTTCCATGACTACAATTTTTTTTTGTAGGTATAACACTTTACAGTCCGGGAGGACTATACACTATTCAACAGTGGACCAAATTTTCACCCTCTTAAATATAGCTGAAATATACAAGCAGAAACATAAAAAACTATATGCTTTGTTCTTCGACTTCAGATCTGCTTTTGATTCTATACCAAGAGAAGTTCTATTCTACAAACTACATAGAATGGGTATAATTAGCAAAATAGTAAAAGTCTTAAGAGCTCTATATGAAAACAATAAAGCTGTAGTATGGGATAGAAATCTCCTATCGGAAGAGTTCGAAACGACAACAGGAGTGAATCAAGGCTGCATTTTATTTATCCTGTACATAAATGATAGTTATAACTGATGATATTGGAGGTGGTATTGAAATTAGCCACGTGAAAATTCCAGGCCTAATGTATGCTGACTATATCGTTTTTCTAGTCTATACAGTGAACTTTCAATTAACAGACTAAAAATTTATTGTAAGGCTTGGAATCTTGCTGTAAATACAGAAAAAAACAAAGGTTCTTATATTTTGAAATGGCGGAGGAAGATTTTCAAGAAACGAAACCTGGAATTACCAAACAGAACCTGTTGAAGTTGTTAAAGATTACAAATACCTCGGTGTCCTAGTAACAGATAAACTTAATATGGAAAAAACATCTGAAGTTTAAGTTATCTGAAGCCAAACGTTCAATAAATTCAGTATGGAAGACATGCATCCAAAGTAAGTTTGTGACTCACAGCTCGAAACAGAAAATCATCCGAGCTACGGCAGTATCCATTCTTTTGTATGGTGCACAAATATGGGGATTCAGTAGTTTCGATCAAGTTGAGAAATTTCAACGTTACTGTGTCAAACGGATATTCAAATTACCTAACAATACTCCGAACTATATGATTAATTTAGAAACAGGATGCCCTCCAATTTTTCTCGAAACAATGAAGTTACACTTCGACTACATAATAAAAGTCATGGGAATGACTAGAGAAGGACTCCCGAAAATTGTCTTAGAACACATGCTGGCAAAATCTAGCAGATATTTGAGAAAGCAACGTTAGTTTCTGTTTAAGTAACGAACTCGCTAGTCTGAGAAAAAAAATTCGACACCGTTTTGGAAAACGGATCCTTGTAAACGAAGCTCAATCATCTCAACATAGGATGTACTACAGTAAAATCAACTACAATCTTTATAAGACAATACCTATTTCTTGGACAGCAATAGTACAGAGATGATAAGAACCATCTTTATAATAAGAGGTGAGCTATTAAACTTGAATTACGTACCACATCTACCAGAGCAACATATCTTGTGTGATATATGCAACCGTAAGGAGAGAGAAGACGTTTTTCACTTTTTATTTGTATGCCCTATGTTGATCGAAATTCGAAGAATATATTTTGGAAAAAGAATACTCGAAAAGGAGGAAATGGAAAGAATTTTGAATGGCGATTGTGGATGGGAAGTGGTGTATAGATATACTAAAAGTGCACTTAACTATAGAAACCGAATAAGAGAAGGCGATTTTTAGAAAATCTAACGTTTATTTAACTTTTTAATTGTTAATTATTATTTGCAATTATATCTTTTTTCAATATTTATTTAATTTTTAAATGATTTCAATATTTATTTAATTTTTAAATCCTAAGACTTTGTTTTAAAAATATCTTAAGAAATATTGTATTTATTAATAACTATGAAGTTTAATAAAAAGTCAATAAAACTAAAAAAAACTAACTTAAAACTATCTAGTCCGGGAGGGGACTGTAGGTTAACCTATCTCATCGCGTCCCTTAAAAAATTGAACATTAATCGATAGGTTTAGTCTTAACATTTGCAAAACTGGTCGAAAAATGCCCATTTCCTGTGTTTTTTTAAAGCCATAGAAATCACGCGTAACCATTTTTATTATCAAAAAACAGTCTTTAAATAAACTGTACTTATTAAAAAAGATAAGTTATTCTCCACAAAAAAGTAAAACTATTCTTCAACTTGTGTATGAAATGACTTGATCTAAAAAAAGTGAATATATTTCTCACAACAGGGTACATTATTTCCCGTGAAGTTATCTTCCTGTATCTATGAGATAAAATTCATGGTCACAAAAGAGGGTCTCGTCATATTATGTCCACACGAAAAAACGGATTTTTGGTATTATATGAATGATTTTTTTATTCAACTTTTTAATATTGTATCAAAAACATAGCATACTCTTAGGAGTTTATTAAATGAAAATAATAAATTTGTATTGGGACTCAAAAACTTTAAATGCTCATAACTTTTGTCATATAAATTTTAGCAGCAAATAAGTGGTATATTGGTATTGTGCAATCAATACCATTTTAAAATATATTTTTCCATATCTTTTTTCGAGCGGATATAGTGTAGAGAACAGCTTCAAAATAGACCGGAGGTAGCCATTTTCTGACTAAACGTAATTGAAAAAGCTTGTCTGACCATCAGTTTCGCATACGTTTCATCGAAACCTATCGGTTAGTTTCCATCTTATCGAAGGACGCGATGAGATATGTCATCTTACGGTCGCCTCTCCTTTTACTAGAAGTTATGGCGATAAGCCGTTCTTGAGTAATTTGCAAAAACGCGTTTTTTAATATGCGGCTAACGCAAACCTCCTTCAATCCCGAAATTTTTACTGGATACTCCTGAAAGATAAGAAAACCATATCCAATCATAAATTGGATGGGTATTTTTTTGTATTATGGAACCCAATTTTTTTCTATGCCGAAAAGAAATAAAACATTAAAACATTGTGATTTGTAAGAGGTAGAAATGATTATTTTATTTTAAATCAAAAACATCATTTATCATTTGAAGAAACAAATCAAGCCATGTGGACGTAATTCGAAATTGACACAATCTCCAAATGCATTTCAAAACCTATACCATCACCGCCCAGCAACATCACAAGCCCAAAAAAAAACTCTGTATTAACCTTTATCTGTCCCATTCAGTGGCATCTAAAATACCAAATTGTAATTCTATCTCAAGAAACAAAAAAAAATAAAAATAAAAATTCGATTCGATGAGGAAAAGGATCCTTGCAAGGGAAATATAATTCAAACAGCAACAAAATGTATTTTTATACATTTCCTTTTTCAATATTAAACCCAAAGTGAAGTCGAGCGTTGTCGGTTCGGTGTTCGTAGTCGTCGACCGCACAAAATAACAAAACAAACTTCGAGCAAAGAACCCTTTTAAATACTTTAATGCAATTCAAACAATTTCCATTTGTCCAGGAGTCATTAATCATTCGCTCGCACTGCGCCACACCACTCCATATACAGTATCAAAAAAGGACCAGTAGGAGGAGGCATTCCCACTAGATATGACCCTGATCCCCGGGTAAAAGGGACATTCCATAGCATATAGTTTTTGGTAAGTGGAAGTTAAAGGACTATACACTTTGTGTAGCTACTTATGTCCTTTCTTGGCTTTCTTCTACCACCACCCTCAAGAAAAAAAAAATATATAATATGAGTTAAGGCATTGTGCATTGCAACAAATTGGAAAATTCCATTTTCGTCCTTCCGACTTCGAAAGTGTCCTGGCATACTTTTTCCATTAAATTTAGGACTCGGAATTAAAAATAAAAAAATATATATACCTATATTTATAAAAAATTAGGTGTCCTTTGAAGAACCCACCCCCTGATGGCGTTGGTAGTAATGTTAACCGGTGGCATCCTTGTTGCGTTATCAACTTATTAGGAATTCATTTAACAAAAGGACGTTCAATGTTTCGCTGTCATTTATCATGCAGTCACACGGAAAGGATATAGTCGCAGCAGTAGCAGTGATGGTAGCGGACGGGGGTTGAGTTGTGTGTCGTGTTTAACGAGATAAGGTTCTTCCTCATCACAAAGTCCTTGTATTAGGTTTTTATTTTTGTGTTTTGTGTTTTGGGATTTCATTGCTCACAAAGAGTTGCATGCGGCTAAAGGTGGCATTTGCGATTAGGTCATGAGTCAATTCAGGAATTAGATAGAAAAAAGTAGATAGAAATGCGAACCTTGTTGCTCTTTCTATATTTAATCACATTTGGGTTCTTAATCCTTGACGAGGCACCAGTACATAGTGTTATGATGAGAAATTGCTGTAATTCCTTGGGATAAATAAGCACAAATGGAAGCAATGAAAGCAAATTGGGTGCTGGTGTACCTTTTGGTTTTGCATAATAAAATCATTAAGTGTAATTAATCACACGTGTTATCTTTTCGGTTGGAATGAATGCTCGTGTTCATCAACCAAGGAAAATATTATTTAAGAAGATTGTGAAGGGTAGGTAACGTTTTGTTTGTCGAAATACAATTTTTTGTTTGTCTGTTTAGTGAGATTCCTTCTGTATACAGATTAAGGAAGCAAAAAAGATGATTTTTTTTTTAGGGTAGAGAAGTCATAACCACAGGTGTAAGGCAAAGCATTGTCTTTTGTTATCAGATTTATCAGTTTGATTAGGTAAATGAGTTGGAATAAGCATTGGTTTTTTTTCTTAGATCAAATGGCATTCCATGGAGATATTAAAAGGAGCTAATGTATTGAGCAGTATCAATTTATAAACTTTAATCAAATAAAATATATGTATATTTAGATACAGTAAGCTGGCGTTGAGTGTTGGGACATTTGGGACATTGAAACATTTGCCTCGCAGTCGAATAATTGTTGCTAGAATTTCACTTTTTTAAGAAAAACGAATCATCATAGTGCAGCCCTTTAGTCGACATATTTACTTTATAGATACTATTGATGGCATTTACAGCACTCAATCCTTTGCTCTAAGTGTTACTCTCTCTATATGTATACGGCCCTCCAAAACAAACATTTTCAGCCACCTCTTTTCATTGCTAGCCGCCTCCAGTTGTTGGGTTTGGTTCCCTGGGGACGTTTTTGGTACAATAATAGCGTTTTTTATACGCTTGTATTTGCGCGGCTATGCTCAACGAGTCGCTACTATAGTCCCCAGGAAAACAATCTGGTATAAATGGCGCCCAATGTTGGGTCCGAGTATATTATACCTTGAGATTAAAAGTCTCATACTCAACCGACTCATCAAATGTATAGTCGAATTTTCATATACAACTAAATTGGATTAAGGTCGTTTTCGACTTGTGTGATCCATCTGTAGGAGGAGTCTTCTACCATTGCGTACACCATCAGGGTTGGATTCGAAAAATAGTCGAGGTGATGGGTCGGCGGCGGTTTAGCTCGTAAGGATCGCCGTTGAATCATCTACTCTCAGGTGGGATGATAAAGCTTCACTTGCTTCAGACCTTTATCAACATCGGTATGTTATTTTTAAAGATTTCAGATTTTTCTATCGCCATCTTGAACAAGCGGACGAGTTTATAGCCGACAATATTATATAAGCGCTGCGCTGTTTACCGTAGTTGGCACATATTACAGCGCTCTTTTTACGTGGACAGAGTAGGTACTTTATGGGTAATATTCGACCAAATTCTGCGGAGTTTTTAGATACTCTTTATCAAAACATTTGCTGTTGCTTTGAACGATTCGGCTTGTTTCCGTTCGCGCCTTATCTGATTTAAGTGATTAACATAGGACCGTATAAGAGCATGTCATAGTCGATAACAACATTTTAATCACACTTTATTACATTCTCATACTTTGCACTGGCTTACTACGAAAATGGTTATTAATATAAGAAGTAACAAATAGTTTATTATCGACCAAAATTTAGTGGTAGAATAGTATTAAGTACTACTTTCAATTACTTTTGATGAATTCCTGATCTTGGAGTAAGCATACTGAGTTGCGAGTATGCAAAATCATCCAGATAAAAACTCATGTTTTCAGGGTCAACACTCCATTCTAAGATAAAGTTTTATATCCTACCAAAACACCGAAGTCTGTTGTCTTTCACAATTCCTACAGTGAAGCCTGGCTGTCTCAGAATATCTTCAGTGAAGCATGCTGTTCGTATGTTTGACGGGACTTCGGCTGAACATTAGCTGATGTTGTAGCACGTAACAACCCAACTAACAATTTAACTTGTATTAGGTTCAACACAAGCTATTCTTAGACTGCTATAGAAATAGTCAAAGTCTTTAAACAAGTTATCTTGGCGCATATTGTGCAAGCTATATAACTCTTATAAGACTTTTGGTGGCAGGTGCTATATCAGCAAATAGCTTTTCATAAAATGCAATTGGCTTGCCTCTGCCAGCCATTCTGTGACAGCTAATTCCAAAAGCTTCCTTTCGATGTTATAAAACGGCTTTATACAAGCCATTTAATGACAGTTTATACCTAATAGCTTGTCTTGGATGTTGTAAAAAGCCTTACCCGAGCATTTTAATGATGCCTTTGCTAATAACTTGCGTTGGACGTTGCAGAAAGGCCTTACCCAAGCCATTTTATTAATGACAGCTTGCTGTAAATGTTTATATAATGCCTTATAAAGGCCATATTAAGAAATTAAAAAAAATTTAGGTATTAGTGCATTAAGCAATATTTTTATTTTTGTATTTGTATTTTTAGATATTTCCTCCTTCGCAGTCATGGCCCAAAAATATTTTGACTGTATTCTGTAAAGATTGAAATTATATTTTAAATAAAAAAGAAAAGTGTTTATTTACCTGGATTTTGAACTCAGAATCGAGAACTTCCACGCACCACACCTCTACGCCACATTGTTGTTGAGAAAAATATGATGCGAAGAAAATGTTAACGGTGAAGGGAGAGAAATAATTATCTTTATTAGATTTTTTTCATATTTTCATATTAATAAATTATTTTTGTAAGCACTTCTTTTCGGTTTAAAGATTTTTGATACTTACCTTTCCTTTTTTTCTTTAGAACTGTAATGTTGTTACTAAGAGGTTATTTATAAGACTGACAATTTACATATAAGCAGAATAATTAAATTCGTACTAAGCATTTATAGGCAAGCCTTTTACAAGTTGTTTGCATTGACTTGTCGTGGTGAGCCTTATAGCAGCTATTTTCTTTAAAATTATCAGTAAACAACTTCGGAAGGCCTAATACAAGCAATTTTGAACCTTTATCTACAAGCCTTGTATAAAGCTTGTCAAACTTCCTTTTAAAGGCCTTATAGCTGTTTTTTTTAATTCCTAAAGTTTGAAATGTGTGGCTTGCGAAAATTTGGTTTATAAGAGCTCTATACTAGCTATTGCTTGCCGAATTCTAAAGTTTGGACCTTATAAAAGCTAAATTGATAGTTTGGAAAGGCTACTTTAATTATTTCTTAAGTGGGTCTCGAGCTCCTTTTTTTTGAACCAATTTTGAAGGGACTTACACTGACAGATAGCTGATATTTAAGGAATAACTCGCTTTTTTCTAGTACTCCCTAGGTGTTCTCTCGGGTAATTTTTTTTTCCAAAATTCGTGTATATGAACCGATCCGAAACCACTGGACAGATTTTGACAGGAATTTTTTAAGGAGTAATTTAGTTTATTCATGTTATCCCTTAGGTGGTGCTGAGGTTGCTTTTGATATTGACTCAAAATCAATTTTTTTAATGTTTAAATAATTAAAAAAAAATTTGGTAACATTTTGGCCATTTTATTTTTTTATGTTTCCCATATGTTTTATGTGCGGGAATGATGATAAGTTTGAATGAAAATAAAAATACCACAGTCCCAAACAAACTATTTATAATGGTACTTTTTTTCTACCCTTCAGACGACGCGCGAGCTTACCTTAGCATAGGTCAAAAGTTCATCACAATGAATTCTACTTGTACTTAATGTCCTTTACACCCACTTATGCTTCTTAAATCATGCTGTTTATTCATATCAGGCCTAGAAAATGTATTTACTATAATATTTAGTTTAATTTTGACCAAAACTACGACTTTGAAAAATTAAAATAAATATCAATGATTCTGCAATGCTTATACGCATAATTCAAATGCAAACATGTGTCTGCCGATATCTCCTTAAACTTTGACAATTCATTTTCATTCCAATGTGATATTCAGCATCACCATAATGTTTTTTCTCACAAAAAAAAAAATAATATAATTTATCTGCAACAAAGAACCAAAACACTTTGCATAAATTTCTACTCAATCCAATCCCTGTCCATTCTCATCTCCTAATCAAAGTTCCTTCTTAAGTGTGTGTGTGTGTGTGTTATTGGTCCCTGATGCTGGGGCATCACACGCAATTAAAACTTTTTTCGCCAAACAACAACAACAATCACAAAACCAATTTCAAATTGGCCATAATTTTCATAAATTGTCCAGCAAAACGCAAACTTGTCCCACAATCTTGCAATTAACCCCGAAAAACTTTGCATTCAAATTGCAAATGAGTTTCCTCGCAGTGGCCGTCATTTCACTCAAATGGCACCTCTTCCTGCTTTTATGTGTGTGGATGGTCATCATAAATGTCACTTTATGGACTCTGTTGCATATACCAACATACAACCACTGCGACCAGTTGGTGCATCAGTGTCACTCCTCTGCATGCGCACCTTAATTAGGCGAAAAACTATTTGGCGCACAACACCAGGGGACAGTCCTATAAGCCAAGTTGGATTTTCCATTAGCACCTTATCATAATTGCAGCATTAATCTGCGAGATGTTGCGACTGCTCTTCGATCTTCCTTTTACCAAGATTTCAAATCCAAGGGAATAATCAAGAAACTTCTCATTTAAAAAATATGCAAAGAAGTTTATTTAGTGTGTGGCTCCATCTTCTAGACCTGGCCGTATGTCGTTACATGCTGCAAATAATGGTGGAGCACAGAAATGGTCAATCTGAATAATAATAAAAAAAAACTTTTTCTTCTTCTTATTCGTCCTCTGCTGGATGTTGTAAAGGGTTCGTGCATCTGCAGGGAGTGCGTCATGTTCGGACCGTGTTCTTCTATGTAAATTCGGTTTCGTGCAAAGTATCTCGTTCAATGCCAATGGGAACATGGATCACTTGCACAACGGCACTGCTTGAATTGATATGAAATTATTACCTGTCGCGGCAGTGCATGCGCCGACCGCGCCAGCCGTAGGATTGAAGGATACCGCCAGTTGGCGAGTTTATACATTGAATAGCTCATTGACGATATAGTGAAGGTCTATAATGTCATTGGGGTATAAGAAAGTCAAGCAAGTGGTGGTTGAGCTTCATTGAAAATCAGAGGAGAGTCTCAGTTTTACTTTAAGTTTAAAACCTGGTGCACAACTCAACTCATATCTCCAATAGATGTGAGATGAATTCTCGTTGGTACTCCTTTTATAAATACTTAATTTTTTTTTTGTTATTTCCAGCAAGGTATAAGGATTTAATAGAAGAGGTGACGAATTTCGAACATCGTAATACCAAAACAATTTTCGCACTTAGAGAAATAGAATGCGGAATGAATGCTCTTCATTCCGCATTCTATTTATAGTTCCAGTTGTAAAAAGATTTTTTTTTTCTGACAGCTCCGAAGAACTAGTGACTTAAAACTCCCAACCAATTCTTCTGTGTGCGTTATTAGTTCTACAGAATTGGAGAGGACCTACAATTTTACGTGGAATCCGAACGACTAAGGTGACGGTGAGGTGCACTTTTCATGACAATGATACTTTGGAGGATTTATTGTAACTTCCTCGCAAGAGCACTGCCTCTGAAAAAACCAGGTGTTCTCAAAGCTGGGCTCGAACACAGACCTCCGGCATGAAAGTCCGACACACTAACCACTACGCCACGGGGTACTACCGGTAGAAAGAATAATCTTGTATCAAATAAGAATACCTTCTAAGATGTACAAAATATTTTCCATACGCTCCTGAAATTATTTTCGAAAAATAACATTATTTCCCACACAAATCGAAGAAGCGACAGCGGCGACACGCTTATTGTCTATGCACGTCTATGAAAAATTGCGCATGTTTTTGTCACTCCACTTGCTCAACATTAAAAAAAAAAAATTCGTGCCAGGCAGGCTTTTTTTAAGACAGGAAGACTATAATAGCACTTGGCTGGTGGCGTTCAGGAATCGGTAGAAATAAAAAGTAAATTTTTTTTAGTGATATCTATGTTTTGGATTACGATTTTTATTTTTAATTAATTTTAAAAAGATTGCTAAATTTTACTGGGCGGAAGTTGCAAGCAGGAACAACAAGAACCTACTTCATTTTCCAGCGAATATAACCATGCATTGACAAGCGTGCCTTCAACGGCTACCACTGTGCCAACGAATTCCCTGTATAACCTAGCTTGCAAAAATGGCGCCCAACGTGGGGCCACTTATATATCACACGTTTATGTTATGGTTAACTATTTATCATAAATCCACTGTACTAAGAGTGTTCCCGACCACAAGGCGTGAGAGATATTGAACTTGGATACGTTCAAGTTTAAATGGCTTTCAGGAAAATCGACACGTCCTAATATACCAAGATAATATTACTGAGTTTGTGGAAATTCCACAGAGTGATTTAAAGGCTTCTTGAATAACTGGGAAGATGCGGCTATGCGATGTTCATATCACGTTTTTCTTGAACCATGATTGAATCTCTTCAAACGCCACAAATTTCGCTTAAAACACGATACAATATGTTTAGTAAGACTGAATGTGACACTAAGATTTAGTTTTTTGAGTAGACGTAACCTCCTGACCTATCTTGGTTTTTTTTATTATTATACCGGGAATATTAACTGATTCATAACTTTTGCATACACCAACGATTAGATCGGTGCTGGTTAGCATCCCACCACACATGCACGTTTTGCGAATGTGTTTTGCTAAATATAAGTTGTCATAGGAAAGCTATTTAATAGTTTGCAGCTGTTTGCAGCGCAGTTCGCTGCATGTTATCAAAATCTCTTTGTCAGTTTTTCTGTCTAACATTTTTTCCTGGTTCCTTTTCTGAACAATATTTGTTTAGCCCATCACAAAATAACAAATATTCTCCGCCTTTAATTATCGACTGATTACGTCTCTTCTTTCAAAATTAACACTTATAAGTTATCAGTTATATCTTGCACCTTTCCCACAGCTAATGACTGACATTTTGTTTGAAAAAAAATTAATGAACCTTTAAAATACACTTAAAAAAAACATTAACGTTTTCCAGATTTTTTTTAATTTTCGGTCAATATTTAAAGATTTCTATTTTGCCATTTCAATGATCTATTTCTACCACGTAAGTCTCCGTCGGGTATAGGAGGCATCATGTAAACTCAAAGATTTCTCACCCAATCTCTTTAGAGACTCTCTTCTCTAAAAGTGGCCTTATATTAGTGTTCTTATATAGCTTTTGTCCACTTAAATAGAAACCTTATTCTCCACAAAACAATCTATACCTGTACCTATTTTAAGATTGTGTTTTTTGGTATCAAAGTGCGTGCTCGGTGGATATTTATCTTTTCGAATGCATTTT
This sequence comes from Baccha elongata, assembly GCA_951217065.1. NCBI lineage: Eukaryota > Metazoa > Arthropoda > Insecta > Diptera > Syrphidae > Baccha > Baccha elongata. The sequence goes on along the minus strand of OX578273.1, from coordinate 80,270,205 downwards.
TATTACAAATCAATTGAAGGATCATTAGCATAATTTATACAAAACGCTCGTTTAATGATCGACTGCAAATATTCGCGCGCCATGAGTGCATATAACAGCTATAAGGTACCTTCTGACAAACACCGTGTTTGCGTTTCTTTGCACTGGTGGTGGATGGATGATTGCCAAGGAGTATAGCGAGTAGAACCACCAAAGCTGGCATGTTTCGATTTCATTGCTTATAGTCCGTCCCAATGGGTTCGCCATTCGCGCATGTGACGCGCTAGTACCAAAGAGTAATTAATGACCAATTCGAAAACACGACGGAGACATCTACAACGATGACGACTGCGACAACAACAACAACAACAAAATCAACATATGGATGAGACGCAATCGCGACGCTTCGCGAGACATCATTTCTCGCGAACCTATTGCTGTTCCTAGATTTGTACTTATACAAACATTTACTTTACAACCGGAGAGCCTTCTTCTCATCTAATAGACGAGACAGACAGTCGATCTTCATGGATCGTTCTTCAAAACTGATGTCGAATCCAAGATACAAAATTGAAATTCCGATTGAGCGCAACGATTACCGGGCGGACAATTAAATATCGCCTGCGGAGCTGATGGTTGTATATGAGCAAACACCATGATGGCGCGGACGAAGAGTCGCATGGAGTGCGCGATCGATCGAAAATGTGTGCTACGCATTCGAATGATGCGGTTGCGATTAAATTGTCATGTGGCACGTTGGGTACGCGACTTTGTGTTATCAGGGCACATCGATCGCATTCGGGCTGACGTTTAATGCAAAAATCGACGACTAGACGATCGACGACAGATCGGTAAGAAGATTGGCCAAACTATACAGGCATCTAGGCAGCTGTGAATATTGTTTTGGGATACATATAGGATTGTTATCGGTGACATCGCTCACATACCGTGATGAAACGGATGCCAATCCAAGAGAGTACCTCTATATAGCCGTTCAGGTTCAGGGAGCACCTGATTTAAGGTATTATAAGGTGGAGCATGGAAGACGACAGAAAAACACTACACGAATGACAAGTGTGACAAATTTGTTATGATATCATTACGATCAGCTGTTTTAGTAAATGGAATAGGATCGGAATGCCAAATATGGATTGTGAATAAATGAGGCTTTGAAGTTTGGTCGTGTAGATGCAAAGCTATCTATACATTTGATGTTACTAAAATGTTAGAATGAAGTAGACAAACAAAAGTAGACATTGAGATCATGTTTTTGGATTATCTGAGATAATCTATTTCTGGTGTTTGTATAGCAACTTTTATGGATTTTGAAAGAACGGTAAAGAGTCTCCTTTAGACGGAAAAGTCTATAGTCAATTGAAGGCAATGCATGTTTCCATTGGCAAAACAACTCTGGATACGGACGTGTGTCTGTTTAGATTATAGATATAGAATCGATTTGAAAAAATAGTAAAAATATTATGCTTTTATTTTGTCCGTCTATTGATTCTGTTTTGGAGTATATTTTCGATGCAATCGGTTTCAAAGAAATTTTATATGAAATCACTCATATGGTGATTACTTTCAACCAACATTTTTTGTTCAGCAGTAGATTATTGACTGTATACCTACCCCGATGATGAGGGTACCCCGAGATGCCGATTATCTCTTTAATGATTTGACCGATTTTGACGATATTTACTATTCGAATGTCTTCTATAAGTTTAATCAATACCGCAATAAAATATTTAGGAAAAAAGTGTTTTTTTTAAATCCGAAAAATTTTGATTTTTTTTAATGAATTTCGTGCAATTTATTTACCTCAACATTGTGTAGTGTCCTAGGATGATTTTTAGAGGTCATGTGTACAGCTACAGTAGAAGCCAGATTTTTAACAAAATTATAATTGAATAGTCGCTGACTTTTGCTAATTCGAAAATTCACATGCACCTCAGCGGACATTGAACTTTTTAGGCTTCCCTGCCTGTTCCATTCCATTGCCTGCCCCTCCAAGGTGTTAAGTTACTCGCCCGGCCTAGCAGGAGTTATGAAAAGGGAAGATACGTCAGTGATCGCACCCTCATTTTTACTTTTATTAGTTTTTCTGGAATCGTCGCGTATAGATGAGATCAGGAGTTGGCAAAGCTCTAGTGTTTTTTTGTTCTAGCCACATCTGATTTTACAGTATATAGGTGTAATTGGTTATATTCAACTCAAATCATTTATTATTAAATTACGAAAACATTTCCGAAATGTTCAGAAACATGTTTTTAAAATGTTCCTGAAATTTTTTTCAACAATCGTAAAAAATATTTTCGAGACATTTCAGAAACATTTTTTAAGCAATGATTCTTAAAATATTTCTTTGGTTTGGACTAACATTAAGGAATGTTCAATTCTCGGGAAATGAACAAAGCAATTATATAAAAAATTAAAAAAATCCAACCGAATACTTTTGTGCATATCCTGATTATGCGTTTTGCTGACGTGTAAAATAATAAATATTACCTAAATTAAATTATGACTTTCTCTTACGTTTTCTTCCATAAAGAAACATAAGGATATACTCCAATAAATCTCAACACTTCAGACGAACATTTTCACAAAAAGATATATCAAAAATAATAAACTTCTTGACACATCAGTGTGGGTGTTGGGTTGGTATAGAACCTATTTTATTTTGTCCTGTTTTAATTCACTGACCTATTATTACCACCGAGCTTCAACCCCTATACTGTATCCACATCATCTTATTCTCTTGCATCAAACATCTCCATGTTCATTTCACAATAAAATTTATTTCCAATTAGGAAATTTATTTATTAACACGCACACAGTCAGTATAAGGTCACCTAAACAATATCCTACAGGGACTGACTTTACTTCTGAAGCTCTTTTCTTATTCGTCCTTAATGTATGTGTACGAATGTGTAGTTTTATACTCCAACTCTCTGGCATAACTGACAGAAGGCATTGTATTGAAAATTGTATAAACTTAAAATGAGGGGTAAAACACTTAAACCCATTTTCTGACCCAGTCAGTCAGGCTGTCGCTGTACTTAGATATATTGAAAGACTGAACCAGAGAGAACACAGAAGTGGGGGTGTACCAACACCTATACTGTACTGTGCGAATACCCAGTCAACGCTCCTGAAACAATTTCTATAAAATTTATTTCGCATGAAGATTTATCGCGATTTTAGACAGCACTGGCGACACCTGCCAACGCCTACAAAATGTAATTTATTGCGCTCTGGAATATTATGTGATATCTGTCGAGAAGTGCTGCTTGGTGGTGCTATGAATGTGCCCTGCCACATGACAAAAAAGTGTGAGGTCTACAATTCCCATTTTATTTATATATACACGGTACACTGTTAGAACAACTCAAGCTATTTAATAGAAATAACATGTTTTGAAATATATCATTGACAATAATTAATAAATGGTTACTTTGTGAATATTCTGAGATTATTAGTTGCGATTATAGATATTTTAAGGCAAGTTATGCATTGGTAAAAAAAAGTTTTGAGATAACAATCAAACGTGACATTACGATGATAGAGAACACGAAAAAAGTAGGACCGACAATTATGTCTGTCTGTCTATCTGTCTGAATACATATATCGACAACTGCAGCCTCAAAGGTAGGAGCGATTTTCTTCAAATTTGGTACAAACTATATTTAGAGAAATATCGCCGGACGTTTTTTGACATACGGTCATATAAGCTTAGCCGATAACTCAATTATTCTCAAAATTGTTGCAAATTTTGAAGTGCTTCATCTGAATTTTTTGTCAGGGTCAACTTAATAACGGTACCTGAGATAGAACCGTTTTTTATTACTCCGACTATCTTTTGAACGGCTGCACCGATTTCGGCCGATTTTGGTCAAATTTTGAAACTACCGCTAAACCTGAATAATAATGCAAAAAAAAAAAAAACTGAAAAAAAGCTATTTTTAAAAAAGTTTTTTTTTTTCAAAAACCGATGCCTAATTCAAATTTTCTTTAAAAAAATACGATCAATTTCAATAAAATTTTACATGAGTAATTTGTTGCCCATGGTGATGTCTTTCATTGGTTTTTTTTTCAGAATTAAACATAATTAACGATACCTGTCATAGAACCGTATTTAATTACATCGATTATCATTTTAACGGCTTCACCGATTTTAACTAAATTTAATATTCTAAAACTACTGTTCAACTTGAATAATACTGCAAAAAAATATTGAAAAAAGTGATTTTTGAAAAAGTTTTATTTTAAAAAAACCGAAAACTCTATTTTCTCCTTAAAAATTAAAATCAATTTTGATAAAATTTCATTTAAGTAATTGAATTTTTACTGTGATGACTTTCCTATAAATCTTTTTCCATTCCATACACTTGTTTTCAAAAAATGTTTTTGAAAAATAAATATTTCATATAATAAAATACTGAAAAACACGTTTTCGCAAATATCTTAAGAATGGCTTATTGGACGAAAAAAATTATTAAGACTTTTCGATAGGAAATATAATATTTTTTTTAGGTATAACACTTTAGGAATAATAACGTATAACAGTTTAGTTTTTATTCAAATTTTGAAAGGTAAAAAAAAAACATTTCGTTAAAATTTTGGAAAATTTAAATTTTACAAGCTCCTATTTAAAAAAAAAAAATTGTAGACATGAACAAAAAAATTATGTTTTCTATCAAAAAGCTCTGTATAATTTTTTGTTTGATAAGCCATTGTTAAGTTTTTCAATATGGCGGCAAACACCCTACCATCCCGCTATTTTGTTGATACTCCTGAAAGACTAACTATAATCAATAATCATAACAGTTATTAAATTGAATGGGTATTCTGTTGCAAGAAAAAAATCTCTGCCAACTGGCTTATTGAGGTTATAAGATATCATTACATTTTAAGAATGCGTTTTCTTTCGATAATCCAATACCTATACATGCTTCAGAAGTTTATGACTTAGTCTTAGACTATCAAATTTTTTGCAGTGTATGTACGAGGTAGACATGGGTCTTACACTCCTACACAGTCCATATATACTTACACGAAATGCATTCCAGCAATCCAAAACTCACTTAACATACCTCATGCAACAGACTAGCTGCAAACAATCTAGACAAATTCTAAACTCAAAATCATATTAATATCCGCTCGTAGATGATCTTCAATCTCATCACATTACCAAAAAAAAAAAAACCAACAAAAAAAAGCTCCTTTTGTCGACCAGAGTGCACATGTGCGTAAGAATGTTAACGTTAATCCATCAAAATCCTTTGCTTCAATCAAAATTAAGGTTCTTCGTCCTGACAAGCCATCAGGTGCAACCATGTTCACAAAATTTTCAGTCACTTTTATTCACATCATGGGTTCTTTCCTGGGATGATCAACTAAGTCTCTATACACAGCCATTTGCAAAAGACATTGCTATGTCCATCCGAGCGCATCGCTTTAGGTACTCTGTTCTATTCTGTCCACCACCTAACTGAGAGATGAGGAAATTGTGGTCTAGGATTTAGTTTAGATTTTAGGTTGCTAAAAGCTTTTGCAGACCGCACATTGAAATAGTGAGGAAATGGTGCTCTGGTTTTTAGGACTATAAATAATGTTGGGTGTCTTTTTTGAATACTACATATTAGGTATAGGATTCCCCTCAATGGCGACTCGACTTTAGGTCCCCAAAACATGCTCGTAGAGTAAGGAGTATGTCACACTCTTTACGTTTATTTCAGGAAGAGTAAAAAGCAACCAGTATGCGGCGCGCGGTAGTGGAGATGACGCTTTTGTTTAGCTAATGTTTATCGATTTTAGAAATGGTTTTGCAATTTCGGTGGGACTTTCTTTCTGCGGGCTTAAAGGATGACACTTTGGATTTCCGGAAGCAGCTGGTCAACACTCTTTGGTAGTTGAAAAAGAGAGTGAGTTGTTGGTTTCCTTTTTTGTTCTTGCATAGGCGGGCTAAATCAGAATTGAATTGTGAAATGAGTATTGGTTATAATCGGGGTGCTTGGACAGTGATGGTGCAGTGCAGAATTTTTTAAAATTATTAATTAATTTATTTAGCATGACTTTTAATGAAAGACTAATATGCTTTTGGTGTTGCTACATACAGTAGGTCAAACATTAAGTGGTTACAATAATTTTGAAATCGCATAAAAAACAAAATCGTCAAGAACCAAACTGCTTTACTTACTTTACATCCGAGGGTTTTTCGAAGATGGTATGAATAGAATCAAATATAAATTGTTGTCAGACTATTAAAGAGCCGTTAAAGAGCCATACAACTTCGTCTAATAGATAACTGACTGCTTACATGACAAATTAAATTAAAAAAAAAAAAACGATTTTATAAAATATGACTTAAGACAAAAAAAAAAAAAATTATTAAAAAACAATGATAAAAACAAAAACACTTCTCGACTTTGCTATCATCGTAATGTCGAAGACGAAAAAAGTAGTGAGTTAAGTAAATACATATAGCGGACATTTTCCCACTGGGCAACTGGTTGTATAAGTAACTTACAGCCTAAACGGCTAAAGGGATAAAAACTTCAAATTTGGTATATAGAGTTCAAAAACCATTCCCTAGAGGAGAAATTGAAATTTTTGTTCAGCTTAAAAAACAACGGTACCTGCCATACAACCGTAAAGGAAAATCCAATTTTTATCGAACAAAATACGATCGATTTTGATAAAATTTTACATGAGTGATTTCTTGACAACGATAAGATCTTTCATCAGAATTTTTTTTCGAAAAAAGCTATTAAGCAACATTTACACGGTAAGTCAGAGGACGTCAGTTATCTACACTTAAAGAATCAGTCATCAGGCAAAAATCAAAAGGATTTTGATTTTTCATCAAAAAAATGCACGCATACAGACTTATTTTTACAAACAATATATTACAGATTGATGTCAAATGACTGACCGTGTAAATGTCGCTTTTAACGGTACCTAACATATAGAATCGTTTATTTTTTGTATCGACTATCTATTAAATAAATGGCCCGATTTTGATCAAATTTGACGTTCAGTTAGTTCTGCAATGTCTGATAAATATGGCTTAAAAATATTTCGAAAAAAGTTTTTTTGGAAATTAAAAAACACTTTTTTTTTAGAGTGGTCAAATTAATTTTCATTTTGGCATCCGGTTTTCTGTATTTTACTAAAAATTAATAAGATCATTGAATTTTGAAAATAAAAATAATAGTTAATTAAATAAAATTTTGAAAAAATTAGTTTAAACATTTGTTTTTTAGTTTTTTTTTTTTCAAAATTTTGAGTTTGAAAATTAATTTTTTTAAAACTGTTCACTTAAACAACTTAATTTAAAAATTAAATAAAAGAGTAGTTTTCTGGCTTTCCAAAAAAATATAACAAGGCTTTGTAAAAAAATATAACAAGGCTTTGTATTATTCACCGTTGTTTTTAAATAATTTTTTTTCTGATTTAAGTTAATGTTTTAGAAAATTGCCCCTCCCACCTAAACGGGGGGAAATAGACCCCCCCCTCCCATACGATTTTTTTCTTTTCTTAACTCCACCTACACGCTCAAGCTTTTTGGTGCATCTTATACCAATCACCCTGTATATTTTGGTATTAAAAACATACGTTTATATAAACTTATAGGTATGCACCAGTATACCGAACACTTATTGTAATACCACCAGAACAATTTTTTAATGAGACAATCAGCCATATTCTGTTCAATGACGGGAGGGAACGATTCCCGAATTCGAATACTCAGTTCAGCTCTATTCTGTTAAACGTTAGGGGCAACGACTAGTCAAATATAAACTTTCGAAGGGAAACACTCCCCGTCGGTTACCCAGTACGCCATTCTAATAAACCAGCGACTCGATCACCCCTATAGAAATCTGTCACGTTTGATCCTCAATTGTTTTATTGCATTTGCGGTATAGAAAGGTCGACTATTGAGAAAAATGTAAGTAAAAGTGCAAATTGTTTTAATATTCTTCATGACAATATACGAGCCCAAACGCAAAATAGTTGGCCTACCTTGCTTTGGACAAAGAAAAAATAATTTCCATGCTGAAACTAATTAGTTTTAATAAAATAAATTATATTCCAAAACTTTATTAAAAAGAGACGTATTTTTTCTTTAAAATGACTGCAAAAAAAATGTTATGAAAAATGTATTACGAATAAATTTACGGTAAAAATGTAAAAAGGGTAAGAGCATAATAGTTGGCCTACTCTTTTTTAGATAAAAGATAAGATAAAAGATAAAAGATAGATCATGTAGGTTTGGCTGAGTTAATACCTAAAATTAATAAAAGGGGGGTCTTTCTCCTCCCGTTTAGGTGGGAGGGGCAATTTTCAATGAAATATGACTTAAAACAGAAAAAAAATATTAAAAACCAATGGTAACACTTACAATGTCATACTATACCTTTTTTGTAAAGCCAGATGTATCTTCTTTTATTTTATTTATTAAAAAAGGTGTTTTAATATTACGTTTTTGTTTTTGTTTTATGGACAATTGACATATTTACCTCATTAGTTCGTTCCTTATACCTTCACTGGTATATGCTGTGAAATTGATAGCTTGTTATGCTGTTCTGGAACTCTTTTTCTATTTTCTATTGTAATAAAGGTGTGGATTTTCAGATGGAGTCTTAATGGCAACATGAGATCCGTATCAACAGTTCAATACACATGACCACACCTGATCAGGTATCCCACACTTTTCAAACAAATATTTTTATAATTAAGTTATAGGTTAGCTTATTTACTGGGCATCATTTATTTATACATTATTTACAAAAAAAATATGAATTAGAAATTTTTTTCATTATACCTACGCCATCACACGACAACAAGAACAATCGGCAGTTATTAAATTTCAACTGCGTAATTTGCGCTTCAACCCTTTCGTTTAATTTCTATACCTACATTCATTATGAAGAAATGAATCCTCCAACACATATGATACCTCCCCCATACCCATCATATACATTCTGTACGCTACCATACAATCCACCAATTCTCGCACAGAGTCAATGAAATTCAATTTACAACACATCCAGAGAACAACTATAGGTGACTCCATTCAATATGCCACGACACTAGAAACATCACAAATTACGGAACATATGGTGCCAATGAGATTGCGACTTTCACGCTCATGGGTCTTGTAATAACCCATTACACATTGGTTTCGTCGCTATATGAGCCATTTCGACCTTACATATATATATATTATACAAACGTTTCTGCAAAAAAAAAAAAAAATTAGAAAAGAACTCTCATATGTGGAGAAAGACCTAAGCTCAGGTGACGCCGCGCGCCGCCTGGGAGTCATAAATCAAAATGGCAACACAGTCAACCCTTTTTTCAAATCCGTACTATACTCTTCCACAAGAAATTCCTTTCGCTTTCCACCTCATGTTTAGTCACTTCGTCCTGAAGTTTGACTCAAGCCATCTGTGGAAACTCGCAACGAAAATGATTTGTAGCTGCAACGAACCGAAATTGCAATTTAAGGACCAAATGAACGAGAGAGAGGAAAAAGCAGCATCTTCATGGTCAAAGTCTAACGCACCAAAGGTTATCTAAACTCATCGCACTGGGAAAAGGGTCAAGAAATCCTCGGTGTGTTTGTGCACTGAGAGCGAAATCATCATCAAGGGAATCCAATTACTTACTATACGGGGGATGTTATTGAGTTGTAATCACCAGGAATAGAGCACAAAAGGCGACATACATTTACAAGACAATAAATTCCCAAAGAAATGAGCAAGGATTATAAAGAACAAGCAACTGGAGGATGGAACAGCATAAACCCTCCTGCTGGGCCGCTGCCGCTGCTATATGAATTCGGTTGAACTCATCTGGAACGAAAGGGTTGACGACGTACGCAGTGAGATGCGAAAAACCGAGACTTCTTTTGTCGCAAGAAAATGGAGGAAGGCACTACTGTGCGTTACTAATCGAGGGATATTATTACAATTATAATTTCCAGTCGACAGGATGCGATGAGACAAGTGCGAGTGGTTACAGGAAGTATAGGTCACAACAATATACATTTGGCAAAACAGGTGCGGCTTTTTCAGAGAGAGAGAGTATCTATCTATATATTCAACAATGTAATTAGAAAATGTAATTTTAATTTGGGAACATATTATATTGAGATAGATAGACATTTTCCATCTGAAAATTGCCAAATTTCTTAGAAGGTCTGAAAGTTTAATTAGATGGCTTTTTCGGAAGTGGCATTAAATATTGTACAGGCAATTGAAAAGATAATGAGAAGTTAGATTATTTAAGATCTTACATATTTCCGTAAATGGAGGGAAGCATTCATTTAAGAGAAATGTTTTGTAGGAATTAACATTTGTTGGCTGTGACAAAAGCTGAAGAAAAACTTGGTCGAACATTTATAATGTTCTGTATCCATCCAGAAAACGAGGAAAACGCACAAAACTATGAAATCGCATCACATATTACGCAAGACCGTTTGGGCAGCGTGAACCAAGGACGAATTAATATCCACATAGCAAATAATTTTTTTTGGAGTAACATTTGTTTGATTTTTGCTTAATATAGCCTTTTCACACCGCATTAAAAACCCAGTTTTTGCGAAAAAATCAAAAACCTGCATCGAAAACACAGGTTTTCCCATACGTTTTTGGCAAGGAACGTGTTTACAAAAACCACCTATCAAAAACCAGTTGAAATTGCGTGATGAACAAAACAAACACAATTAGTTAAACATTCATCACTCAATCAAATGTGAAGAATGAGAAATGAAAGAGGACTGTCAAAAGAAATTATTTTATCTGTATTCAATATGACTGCTTTGAATTGATACCGAACAGAATAGAACATGTTAAAAATACAAAATGAGAAATCGGCTGTTCTGAAATGTTCTGAAATCTTCATAATCCTTTCGAGAACAGTTCCTAACCGTTTTAGGACTTTGGTTTGCCTTTATATCAGAATAGTTAAAGGCTCGTGTATACTGAACCTGTAATCGATCGACGTATGCTCGGGCAGCTTCTCCCGAATTTGACCAATTGTATTACTAAATGTAGATACGTAAGCGTATGAAAGCACATATCTACTAAGTACACCGTTTTAACCAGTGTATGAATTTGTTTGGATTTTCTGTCAGTTTGCGGGTTATTTTATTCGATAAAACTTCAAAATAAAATTTGAAGAAAATTTTTATTTGATTGTTTATATTTGTTGTTTATTGTGATTGTGAATAATAGTTTGTTCGAAATCGGTGTTACGCGAGGCGTTAGAATAGATTTGTAAAAGTGGGAGAAATATTTTGTTGTTTTTAGAAAAATAACTTTAATTTAAAACTCCTCCAAAACTTTCCATGAGTGCTCTTGACATTATATGACATAAAATTTCAATGCGGTCTGGCGGGTACACGGTTCAGCCAACATATGTAAGTAGTGGATTGTAGAGAATTCAGAAAGTTTTATAAGAATCTATGGCTTTTTGGTCTTATGGTTCAACCATATTAAAAACTTGATATATGTAAGTTTTTTGTTCTTTAACTTTTTAGATGGCAGTAAAGTGCAAAGAAGTGCAAAATTTTATGGTTTTTTGGCAAACATTTTGGAAAAGGTCGACATTTTTGGTGTTTTTTTTTGTTGCAATTTTCGTTGTCAAGCCATATCCGTGCGAAGTAGCAAAGTTGAAAATCGGATTCAGCATGGAATTCAAAACTGTTCTATGTTTCTTCTTCTACTTTTTTTCTGACGTTAACCAAGAATTTATTATAATTTAAAATGAATTTTGTATGATAACATACTAGCAATATTAGCCTGCGTACCTTATGATTCATAATTAAATTTGCATTGAATTTTTTTTGAACGAATCAACAACAATTGATGTGCATTACGCAACACCAGCTAAATATTTAACAGAGCTGTAAAAGAGTTAAATTATTTGGTGATTGCATTCATTTGAATGCAGACTGAAACGAGTTAAATTCAAAATTCATTTTAAATTCATTCATTTAATTTACAGAATGCAATATGATTTTAGAATTAAGCGTGTATAAATACCGTTCATTTTGAATTCGTGATTTAAATCACTGACTTCGAAAATGAATTGGGAATTCAGCGTGTTTAAATCCCATTCATTTGGAATTTCGTTTTTTAAATCACTGATTTCATTTGCATTCAATGATTTAAATCCCCTTCATTTTGAATTCAGTCTCTAAATTTGTAATTTGTTTGTATAAATTTGAATGGAATTTAAACTCTCTGAATTCTGAAGTTATTTTGAATTAAGTGATTTAAGTCAATGAATGCAAACTAATTCAGTGATTTAAGTCACTGAATTCAAAATGAGTGCATAGGATTTGAACATACTTTATTCTGAAATCACTTTGAATTCAATGATTTAAATCAATGAAATCAAATTGAATGGAGAATGAGAAAACCGAAGTCATTTTGAATTCAGTGATTTTAATTCATTGGTAGCAATCAAATTGAATTCAGACTTCACAGGAATGCAATGATTTAAATCAATGAATTCAAATTCAGTGATTTCAATTCATTGGTAGCAAATCAAATTGAATTCAGACTTCACATGAATGCATTCAAAATTGATTTAATTCTCTTACAGCTCTTATATTTATTAGGCATGATTTTCAGCTGAGTATTTAGTGGCGACCAATGCGATAATTATGCTTCCTTCTGATTGTAAATTGAATTTAAGAGTCTTATATATACGCAGCTAACTATTTTATTATTAAAGAATAGATTTAATTTTTTATGTAAAAACTACCAATTTCAGTTCATCAGCCATAAATTTTAATTATAAGTGATCCGAAAAAATACCATTTGTACACTGATATCATTGGGCTTTCAGTTCAAAGCAACCGCACACATATATGTGACTTCCGAAATAAGTTATTCTGCCTCCGATTAACACATTTTGAAAAAGTCATCTACCTCGTCACTCAGTTCAGTCGCTATACCATAGCTTCCATATGAATCACTTCCTTCAAGAACAAAACCGCAGAGTGAACAAGACATTCCAGTCATCTATATTGACTTTATTTAAAGTATAAAATCTTATTTTGAAAAGAGTCAGAACTAAGAATACCTAATTATATATCATGCTCTGAGTAATCTGTGGATCCATTTTCAAATTAAGGAACAAAAAGACAAAAAAGACATCTGGCAGTGCCTGTATATAACTATAGGTATATAGATACCCGTGGCAAAATGCGAAATATGTGCAAATATTTTGACACACCAGTCCCAAGTCCGTCCAGAGAAACTCCAAAGCCTTATAAATATAAATGATGAGCATGTGTGTTTATGGCAACAGTATGTATGGTGCCACGGTGGCAATTAACGCACCACAACTTGAAAGATTAATGGGATCACCTCGAACTCGGGGTATTTATCATATATGCAATTCTCCACGGACCATGGGCCTACACTCACGCGAAACGCGCCAAAATCTTTCATTTCCTCCATATAACGAGAACAGCCTGCGAAACAACGCAACGCGAGTTCCTATATTTGTATATATGTATATAGATAGAGATTCCAATTCCGACTTGCAGACGCAAGCAAATAGTCACAGAGCCCCAGACATAGACCAGTCAAACATACACACAACATGCAGGATACATCTCGCGAGGCGAATGACAGTCGCCAAATGTGGATTTGTCATTGTCAGCAGTGTAGTTCTTCATCTTGCACTCATTCAGGTGATTAACATCGCGTCACACTTTACATTATGCGGCGCGCGAGGCGACATGGAATTCGCACCATCATATTATGTGGGTGCTGCGCTGCGCAGGCACGCAAATTCCTCCGCCACTCAACTCTGCCACCCACTATAAGAAACGTCAACAAAGCCCGAGATGAAGTACAACAAACACTCATCATCATGCTGATGGTAATATGGTATGGTGGTGGTGTGGAGACAACAAAAAAAGGACACAAACCCATAAATAAGATTCCTAATAAAAATTCAATCTAGAGACCCTTTGCGCGATGCTTTCAATTCAGCCCGAGACCGAGGACAGCTATAATATAGCTAGATGGGATCACCCAACCAAACAAAACAAAAACAGCAGAAGCGTAGGCAAATCAAAACGCATAAATCACCATCTCACCATCTCAGAGCCAACGACCAGGATCCCGTTTGCCATAATGTATTCCGGAACATATCCTTAACACAAATTGTCTCACAGTGTTGTGCACACACAGCGCTCTCTGTTCACGCTTTAAGAATAAGCAACATTTTATACCCAACAACACGATCCTAATATTGCTATCCTGCGATGCGTTGCCAAAAAGCAGGACGATCAATATCCGATAACATGTCATTAGAAATTGTTTGCATATATATATAATATATATGTTTCTGGGCGGGCTATATGGCGCGTATAACATTAACTGCTTGTAGCAAGTCGCATGAACTTGTTATCGAGCTGTGGCAGTGCAAATAGTTCCTTCACATGAAAGCTTCAAACTCCAAGAAGAATCCTTTTTGAAACCAATACAAGCCCTTTATGAAAAAAGCACAAAATAAGTACAACAATACCCTGTAGGAAACACGAGCGAGTTGATGGGGTTCCTTATTTTTGGGGTCCTTGAGAAACAGAAATGGAAATTTTGTTCCATTTTTTTTTTTCTTCAGAGTTTTTCTTTTATTTTGGGTGAAGAAATACCGGAGGGAATAAAAAATAATAATAATAATAGGATTCGGGATTCAGGATTCGGTTATGGGTGGAGAGGTATCGACACTTGAGGGAGATTTATGGCCTTCTACCCTTTTTTTTTTTGTTATGCTGGTTTTATACTATGCCCCCTTCGACTTTTTGAACTTTATAGTTAGTGACGTGTAAAACTGGGAAGCGAGGGAAGTTTATATACCGCAATCGGGTAAAAAACTGTTTGTTATTCCAAGACTTCCAAAGGAAATACTTCACCTTTGTTGGTTTTTATGGTTGTGTATAGCAACGCATAAAGTTTCTGAGCATTGTAAAAAGTTTTTTTTTTTTTTGACACTTTAAACTAGGTCGAAATACTTAACTGAAATGGATTTTGTGGTGTAGCGAAAATGGATTGGTTTTTGTATCTATAGAAGTTTTTGGGGGGCTCCGTGTGTTAAAAAAGACTTTTAATTCGTATAGGAAACTGTTAGTTCAAGAGACTGTCGTGAGAGACACAAAATTTAAACAAAATAGACAGCAAAGTAATAGAAGTTTCTTAGAAAAAGAGGTATGTGTGTCATGATTTCTCTGATATTGAAATGTTAATATTTGGAGCCATTCCTAAGACATATTCTTGGACATATGCCTCCGGTAACTCCCGAACTTCGAATTTCATATACATTGATCTCAGTACAAAAAATCTTGTAGCTGTCTGCCTTCATTTGTTTGGACAGACATGGCTACAGAACGACAGAATACCATTGTTCCTATTAAAGGTTTATTTGGAGAGAACACTATAATCACGTTGTTTAACATATTAAACTCAAAATTAAAAACAAGTTGGTAAAACTATTCTTTAGGAAAACTTAGAGCTAAGCAAATGGATTTTAAATTCAAAACCTTATATCACTGGTACAAGGACACAATAAAGATGTTTCTATTTTGAAATTTCGTTGAAAACGTTCGTCCATATAATATAACGTCAGAAATTTTGAACGTGGATTTTCCAGACACCCAAACATTTCATATATCCATACAAACTCAACGGAATACTTCGGAGGGACCTTTTTTTCGTTTCAACAAGATGTAGAGGCTTTTCAAAATACAGCAACACAATAAATACTTTTACTGCTCGTTGAAGAATATTACTTTCTGGTATAAGCTCCCTTTTTCGGCTTTTCGTCCAACAATCGGCGCCGTTAAGTTTTGTGAAATGGCAGTATGTTATGCCAGAAGTTTTCAACTTATTCTAATTTTCCGTCGGAACTCCACTAAGGTGTACTACGTTTTAGTTGATGTTTACTCCGAGATAGATGAATACCTCTAAACTACTTCAAACTTGCTGCTATTATTTCTTCCACGGCTGTGGATAAATGCTTGTTTATTTGTTGGTATAGCAAAACTTGGTCTTGTCCTTGTTAAAGACCAAAAAGTTTCGGCTGTTCTTAAGGAAACGTGATGCGTCTCTATTACTGCACGTTGAAAGCGGCCAATATGTTGTCGATATCCTCTAAAGCTTGCTATGAATCTGTTGAAGAAAAAGAATTCTGTGCTCACGAACGTGTTCTTGGTAAAAAACGTGCATGTTTGAAAAAGCTTGGAGTAAAAATTTTCCAGTTACATACTGAAACGTGTATTTTCAAATAAAATATGCGATACAGCTGATGGATCAGTAATCTTGACTCGACATCACAAATGTGGCCACCACTTCTGCGGCTGCAATGAAAATATGGAGTGTTATGCGGAGTCTCGATCTTAAATACGTGGGTATTTTCCATTACTTTTTTTATTTTAATTATAGTCGTGTTTTTTTGGTAATTTTTAGTTAGTCAGCACTGGAAAGAACCTATAAAACGCTATATTCACTTTTATATCCACTTTTTTATTTTATTTCAAAGTTGGTATTCTTGACTATATGTCAAGCCGAAGTTTCAAATAATTTTATGGATGTGTCTGCAAAGTATTGCTATATGTATATATGCCAAATTGATCAAGTTGTACCCCACCTTCCAATACAAACAAATAAAAACCGTATAAATAATCATTATTTAGCTTGAATATAAAATTAAATTCCAAATTATATAATTTTATTGAAAAAATCTGCTTTAACCAATTTTTATTTGTTTAAAGTGAAAAGTTCGAAGCAATTTTCGTAGGTTGAAAGCTTCTTACTTCTTCCGCGAATCGCGGCACTAAAGGAAAACACAATGAACACAACCATTAATAATCATGTCTTAAGCTGTCATAGGTGCCACCAACCTTTAGCAAACATTTATTGACATTATTTTTCTCGGCAAAAATTTCCAGGCATTCCAAGATTGTATCTTCACTTTTATGTACACTTTAATTACTGACCAATTTATCGCCACTTTTCGTATCCCATACAAAATTTTGCTAAAGTGACTAAACACTTACCAATAAAACACGCCTTATGTGTCTGTAAGGCACATTGCCTTTTAAATGAAACAAATGTTACATGACACTAGTTAAAAAGAGTAGAAAGATAGGAAAGAATTTTTTTGGTGCAATGCTAGAGAGCTAGTTGATTTTTATTTTTTATTGCGGATTTGCGGAAAATTTATTCTATGGTTAATCTGCCGGTCAGGAAGCCACACTTGTAGTTATCGCTTACCGATTTCCACAGCATTTTAATGCACCAAATACTTCGAATAAACATAAGATAATGTAATAGATATGAAGGACATATAGGATCAACTTTTTGGAGCGTGGTGCATATTGAGATGATAAATCCATTCGTCAAACATGATAGTACTTCCACTTCATCAAAACATTATTTTCGTATTTAAAGAAATATGCTGGTATGCCATCTGATCCTAAATCATATTTTCCACCATATTTAAATAATTCAGAAAAGTTTAATTTTTTAATCATTAAAACTAAAGAAACCATGATTGTCTAAGGGCCCTACTACGGTTGCCAAATATCAATACGATAATTGATGCTAGTCAACAAAATTGATACATCGGTATTATCGTTGTCAATTATCAAAATTTTTGATAAACTGTCAGTGCCACTAAAATTTCAGATCTATTGTGAATAGTTTTATTGACTAACTTGGTATTATCGTTGTCAAAAATATTGGTGTTTATCAAATTTTCAGTCAAACCCAAATTCGCTGTTGATAAATTATTTTGCAAGAACTAATTAGTTTTTTTTTTTAAGAAAACGCTGTGTATTGTTCACTTTTATATTTATTTATACAAAATACAATTAATACTGTTCGGTTAACATATTTTTATTGAAATTCACTTGCACTGTTTATCTTTTTGTTGTTTGGTGCGCAAATAGGAGGTACATGTATGTACGTACATTGTACCTACATAATGCACATTTCATTGTTCCACTATTTCCACAAAACGTTTTATCACTTTTTTATTTCACTTTTTACAACACAAATACCTACAATAATAAAAAAAGACCAGTGATATTACTTTATTTATTTAAAACAATAAAAAAAAGGCAGTGCCAACACAAATGAAAAGAATATAAAACTGAAACGTCAAACAAAATGCCCGTTCACAAGAGAATTTCGTTAATCATTCACAATAGATCAAAAATTTATCAAACGACAATCATAATACCGAAATTTTGTTTGATTGATAAATGTTATCGTTTATCAAACAATTGATCTTTGACAACCGTAATAAGAGTGTAAGTTTTTACTTTGGTAAAGAATTCACTCATCATCACCCTGAATTTTTTTTTATTGCGAAATCAAATCATAAATTAAATAATATTGGAAGGATTTCTTCACAGAAGGGAATACATAACTCTATAATTATTCACCCATCAGGATCACACATTTTCCAGATTATTATTCGTTGTTGCAAGTCCAATGGAATTTGAGACCCTGCTGAAATTTTGCTGCCAATTCTTCGTATACTTTCTTAGGAAAAATATTTTTTTTTCTTAGATAACTTCAGCTCGCACGGATAACTAGCTTCCCAAAGTTAAAAATGTTGTTTTGTCAAATTATCATAGACCATCAATAATATATCTAGATACTGATTACTTTATTTGCTCTCATGAAATAATGTAAGTCAAAGCGGAATCACAAATTAGTTAAGATTTATTAACAAAATTAATTATAATTATGTGATATTAATTTTGCATACTGCATTGCAGTTGTTTCACGATAGTAAAATTATATGAATCTATAGTCCGGTAACACCTCGTGCATTACATCAGACATCAGCCACCATCACCATCAAATGGTCCGAAAAACGGTCCATGTCGTCGAAGACTGTGAAGCCCATGTTGTTTAAATTCAAAATAATGTTTTTTTTTTTATATATACAATGTCATCTTTAATGAACGCCTGTTCGTCCTCGAATCGCTCAGCTGAGTCTTGAGGGTAATTAATGACCTCCTCAAGACGATTTTGTACAACAATATGGCGTGGCCGGCATGTGACAGCTGAAAGCATTGGCGGTGGGGTTTGGCAGGCGGGATATGGCTGGTTCGCAGGCACTCGCCTTCCATCCCCCAGACCCGGTCAAAACGAACCGTCTGAAGATGATGGAATAATTACTGCAAAGCAATTTGATTTGCACTCAGCGTGTGTTACACGAGACAGGATTAATAGGACATGAAAAATGCTATTTCCTCGATGAGAGTTGGGCCAGAAAAGTACATCTCGTTGCACTTTGAAGATGAAGTCCACCACCACCCTAGATCACAGATGAAAGGTCGTACAAAAAGGAAATCGGTATAAAGGGGCAGTTGAGTCGCGAGTGACAGGAGGCGTTGCGCTGCCCCATATTTTAAATTTTTTAATGAGAACCTTATTAATTGTATCCATTGTTGTGTGCCAGCACAAGTGTTGTGTTCGGGTGAGAGGTGCAATTTATTTGTCCTGACATGGGGTGTCATGTGCGCGTTCATGCTCTTATATTGTCTTCGGTTGGCATTATTCGAAGTCTTTTCATATCATTTGTAATTTGTTGCATTTTTGAATATTTTATTTGCTTAACGTTGACTTAAAAGAGCTGCAATAATTGATGTGGTAGACCAAATGCTTGATGTACAAACGGGAATGTGCTTGAATGTTTTAAATTATATATATTTTGATGAAATTATGATTCTGTTTTATTATAGCTTCCGAGAAGAATAATAAATAAAGCTTAGGTACTGAAAAATAGATTCAGAGTTTTGATAAAATGAGTTCAAACGGGAATTTTTATCACATTTCTTTATATAGGCAAACTCAAAAAGTCTTATATTTGATAAAGATTATTTTACTTGCACTAGTTAAACATTTTTTCAATCGCATTTCAATTGTTTTTTAGAACGTGTCGAATAGAGACTTTTTAAGATTTCACTACTTTTTAGGGCTGATCGTTTAGACACTTGGTGAGATTTAGGGCCAGTCTTTTCAGCTCTGGTTAAGTTTAATTATTTATTATTTCAGATGGTAACCATAGATTCTGTCTTTTGAACAAAATCTTAACCAGAGAATCTATGGTTACCATAGATTACTTTAAGCAGCTAATTTTCCTTGGTTAGTGTCATTATTCCAGTCGGTTAACAGAAATTTGGTCTTTTCAGCAAAATTTTAACCAGAGAAACTATGGTTAACAGAGATTTTTTTTTTTTTTTATATTGAACGCGCACTAAAGGGTTATGAATACCCTTATAATGATTAAACACAGTGCGAGCAATTAGGAAATGAGGATAGGATTAGAAAGGAGAAACCGATGCACATTGGTTTTGAATGTCTGCAGACTGTAATGAGTGGGAAAAACTGTGTCTGGTAAAGCATTCCACATTCGCGTAGTGCGGCTAAAGAAAGAATCTCTGTACTTAACAGTACGTCCGAAATCGGGCTCAAGGGTAAACTGATGGGGGCATTCCTAGCAGTACGGGTATTACGGTTGAATTGTTTAAGGGGAGGAATGCAACTGGCTATTTCACTAGAGCATTGTTTATAAAAATAACGATAAAACAATGACAGGCATGAGACCTTGCGGCGGTGTTCAAGAGAAGCAAATGTCTCAGTAAGAGAACGATCTCCTATCATTTTTAGAGCTCTTTTTTCAATTTTATCCAGAAGACTCAAGTACGTTATTGGGGCTCCAGCCCAAATATGAGAGTTATACTCAAGTTTGGGACGAATAAAAGCTTTGTAAATTGTAGCCAGATCAGAAGGGGTAAAAAACTTCTTGCATCGTCGGAGAAAACCTAAACACTTAGCAGCATTTTTGGCGATGTCAAATATATGATCACTCCACAGCAAGTGGTTTGTGATGCACATACCTAGGATTTCGTTAACCAGTCATTTTTGCTTGGTTAAACAAAGAAATTCTATGGTTACCTATTTTTTTTTTCACATTTGTGTTAAATGATAAATAATATACTAGATAATAATTGATTATCACTACTAATCGTAAAGAATAAATTTAAAGAAAATGGTGATCTACCATCTTAATAAATTCCACCCCTATATTTTATTTATATTGTTTTGTTTTCCTTTGTTTGTAAATGAATCAATTCAATTTATCCATGTGCATCGAAACGAGACAGGCTGTTATCAATTATTGACAAAATCTTTTATCTCTTTCTCTCGCATTCAAAAAATTATGAACAAACTGATTTAAAACCAAAATGTTACACTTATCGATTACAAATACCTCAGAGAATTTTTTGTGCCAAAAAAATGTTCAACTTAACAAATATTTTTTGTAAAAAATGCATTATTTATTTTCTTGATTGAATCTCATTTTTCGTATCAGCTGACTGCCATTTAAAAAAAAATTAAAGAAATCGTTCCAATTATTTGAGCTCCATTTTCATTTGTTCCACTGACAGATTTCTGTCAGGAAAAGTTTTTCGTGTGCATTTCAATCAGGAAAACAGCCTGTTCACTGACACATTTTTACTGATCGCTGATGGTTTTTCCTGACCGCTATAACCGGCAACTTAGCCAGAGATTCCGTTTCACAACTGGACCACTGGAAAACTCGAACTATCTTTGGTTTGGTAACAAAAGTAGATAAAATGGTGAAAAGACGAACTCTGGCTAACCGAGTTTCAAAACAACTGGTTAAAAAAAGTCTAGGGTGACCAAACCAGAGATTTAACCAGAGCTGAAAAGATTGGCCCTTAGAAGAACAAAAAAGCATTCTTTGAACATTTAGTTTTTTTTGACTAAATGGATGTTCATTTAGGCATCAAAACTCTAAAGACATGGGTACAACCCTCAATTGTCCTAATAGACTTGTTGTCACGTGATTTCATTAACGTCATTATATTTTAAAATAGTGCAGAATTTTCGAATTTTCCAACACTATACCTTTAGAGGCATGATATTTCGAATATGGATACAGTATGGTCGGCATATAGCTATATTCCGGCAAACACGAAAATCTTTATTACATTAAAAACTATGGAGTTTATCCTTCGTAATTATTCTAACAATTTATATAAGAAAAAGTTTGAAGAAAAAATAATATTTATTTTTAATTAATGATTTTCAGGAATTGACAAAAACATATAACCTAGATTTAATGAGTGATTTAATATTTTTGCAAGGATTGCTATACAAAAATGTATAACTAAACAAAAACAAAACCCTTTCAAGCATAACTGAAAATAGAAATATGGCCTATAGTTAAATTAGAATATTTTACGGTACCTATACAGTTATTTTATCACCATTGGATTAGTTAGCTATAAAGATAATAATAAAAATAAAAACGATTTCAACCAAATTTCACATGTGTTAAATGAGGTGTAAGGTTTATCAGATAACGGTACCTGCCATATAACGGTATTTTTAAATTTCGCATATCTCGATAACGCCCGAGCGATTTGAACAAAATTCAATATTAAAATTGTCGTAGTTATTTTAAATAACATCAAAAATATTTATGTTAAGTTTTAAATAATTTTTGAAAGAACTGGTTTTTGTGAATTCATTATTTCATAAATTAAAATTAATTTTTACGTAAAATCATTATTAGTATAAACGAAAATTTTTGCATATTTCGAATTTGGTTTGAATTTTTGTAAGACATGGATTTAGAACTTTTAACACAAATTCATAGGATTTTTTCGTATATCCCGTTTAAATCCATTAAAATTGTCGGATTATGGGGATTATTTTTTGACTTTTTTATTTATTAAAAATAAATTATATAATCTTACCAAGTTAGCACAAAAAAGATTTTTTTTTTAAATTACTTTCAATCAAACAAAAGCGGCCTTGCTTCTCAAAACATTCCAAATGGTAAAAATTGAATACCTGCTGATTAATCCTCACATAAACTCTTGGAATAACTATCAATTTTAACTCTTATTACTCTTTTAGGACTTTACCCATTATTAAATATCGTCGTTGAAATAAACATTATAGTTTTGTCAAAATAATTATGCCGCCCACTGTACTTGTATACGTCAATTGACAGAGAGGTTCCATAGGCTCTTCTATAAACTCAAAACTCGATACCAGGGTTGAGATGAGATGGAAAATAACTCAACTTGTCATCTTGTCAATCACTCTGCTACTTTTGAAGAATGAAACTGAGTACAGCAAAGCTCTCTCTCGAGCAAATAGTGTGTGCTTTTAAAAGACATATTCACTAAAAAAGACAATGTCCTAAGCTGGTCCGAAGGTAAAGAATTTCCCAAAATTCAAAATAAAAATTCCAATTAGACTGTATTGAAAATATCTAAATTTGCTTACTTTCTTTTTCAACGTGTGTATGGTGTCTGTTTGATTATTTTTTGTTTGGCATATACTATAACATCAGTTTCAAAAATGAAAGGTATACGGCCGTTAGTTTCAACAAACGTAACATGGTTAAAATAAATCATATAAAACGGCAGATATTCATAAAATTGCGAAGAACTGACAGTTCAAATTAAAAAAACTGTCAAAACCTTACAAGACCACTCACTGTTATGAACTGCCACGTGTTAATCGACCTTCTTCCTTCAAGTCAAAGCCACCATCTTTTGTTCGGTGCAGGAAAAATTGGTATTCTGTTACAAAACATCCCTTTTCCGACAATTTAGACAGACCACGCGCGAATAATTAAACCCCATCCATGTTTAAAAGTGCAACACAACAAAAAGAATCAGAACTGAAGGAACATTGCTTAGCAAATTAATATACCTATACCTATATACCTCTTGTAATTGTGAGCTTGTGTCCTACTCTACTGTTGCTCAAATTGCATCACTTGGTTTCAGGCTTTTGTTGTGGGTGCGTATGCTTAAATGCGGGCCTTTCATTTCAAATAAACCACAGAGGGTTACGCTAATATAATTGAAAACGAGCGAGAAATATACGCCAATATTGCTGCGTCCATATGAGTCGCACGCTTCCATAGAAGGTGCCACATGAGTATCCACCCCCGCAAAAGGGTGATTGCTCTCACAAAGATTCTATGACATCAAATACAAAAAAGGATAACAAAACCTTTGGTGTTCCAAAACCAGGGGGTTCCAAGTTTGAAGTCCTGCAACAACAAAGAGGAACTGAGAAATGAGTTTTTTTTCCCGCATCCATCCAGAGCCCTATACCAACACTATAACGTCGACGACGACGTTGTTATGGGTAAATTTTGCTTTGCCAAAGTCAACTTATCCCTTCTGTTTCTTCTCTTGTTCCAGAGAAGAATCGTAATAGAGTATTTTTATACTATGTATATAGGAAGGATATATGAGATAGAATTTGAGATCCTTTGTGCTGGCTGCTGCAAATGCAGAGGATTGTTGAAATGCATGCATTTTAAGAGCCATTGTTTGTTTTGACGTCAACGCTCTAGATTGTGTGGTTGTTCCGCCTTTATGTGCTAGTTGAAGCGAGATGAATAGGATTTGCTTTGTCCTTTAGTTTTCTAACATGAGGAAGAATGTTTTCATTTTTTTTTTTCGTTTGCAGTTTCTTAAATGTGGTTTATGGTTTAAACTTAAATATAAGTGCCATAGGTATAGTAAAGAATATGTGTTATCTAATTTAAGGTTTTTGAGACATGGTTCTATCAAAATTGGCTGTTTAAGTCTCATGATGGGGATGATCACCCATTTATTTAGTCGATAATGTTTCATCGAGTGAATTTACTATCTAGACGGCTAGACCATATAATTTCTACTGAGCGTGAAACAATTGTGGTTTTACAGCTTAAACTTTACAGTATAGATATCATGCACAATGCACATGGGTGTCAGAGTATCACAATGGGATGGAAAGTCGTGAAGCATTCCACATTCGTATGGTGCGGCTAAAGAAAGAATCTCTGAACTTCGCTGTGGGTCTGAATTAAGTCTCAATTGTAAATAGATAAGCATTTGCAAGTATTTGTTTGTCGCTGGAATACCTATAGTTATAGGTCAATTTTAATTGCAAATATACACAGGTAACGGAAAAGATATCATCCTATCGAAAGTTGCTATACCTTATTTTTTGCAAAAGTCTAAGCAAAATCTTCCCATAAAGTTCGCACAAGAAATCGAGACTTGTGTTTTCTTTGATATAACTTTTTTTTATAATTTCAACTTTCAAATTATTTTCGAATTCTATAGGTAGATGTAATTAAGCCCGGGAGCCATTTTTTTAGAGTGGGAGTTAGATCGCCAAATTGATCAATTTTTAAGGATATTTCGACGCAGTGGCCCTCGATATGGCTGAATATCTTATAAATTACGTTATCAAACAAAACAAATATTGCAATAAAAATTTGTTTGGTTTAAAAACGAGTAAAATGAATCTTCAAAATTGAAAATCGGCACAGGGGATACGGAAATATCTTTAAACGAAAATTCGATCAATTTGACGGCCAATTTTACATGCGATTATAGGCAAGTTATGCATTCGTGAAAACATTTTGAGATAACAATCAAAAATGACATTACGATGATAGCGAAGTCGAAAAAAATGGGGTCTGGAAATTCTGTCTGTCTGTCTGTCTCTCTGTCTGTCTGCATGTCTGTATGTCAGTCTGCATGTATCAGCACCTACAGTCTAAACAACTTTACCGATTTACTACAAATTTGGTAGGTAGGGTTTGTAGACTATTCCTTAGAGGAGAAATTTATTTTTTTTTCTCAAAAAAAAACGGTACTTGACATATAAACGGTTTTGGAAAAGCTTAATTTTCTCGAAAACGGCTCCAACGATTTTCTTTAAAAAAATTACCCATAGAACCGTTATTTTCTTCTTGAGCTATCTCGTGAACGGGTTGATCAATTTTAACTTAAAAAAAATTATTAGAAAGACCTAGATGATTTTATAAATAAATAAATTTTTTAATTTATTTTTTTCTAATTCAATATTTGGAAAACGGTATTACTAAAAGAATTTATACTTTGTGCATAAAATTCAAACTATTTAGCACTTTAAACTGGTGCTTTTAAGTCCGTAAATATTTTTTTTTATAAAAATTATTAAGTAAACATCGATTTATTTATCTTCCTAAAAAGTAGTTTTAGCACTTTTAAAAACTTTTAAAAATTCATATGATTTTATTCGCATTTTTCATTTTGATTAAAAAATAAAATTATTAAATTTATTTTTATTAAGTTTAATTTTATATATGTGGTAACTTGCTTAGCAACAAAACTTAGGACTTAAGAAAAATATAACGGCAGGTTTGTTTCTACATTAATAGTGCAGGCAACTATTATTGCAACAAAAAAAGATACATTCTCAATGAATGTTTTTTTTTTACTTTTATACTTTTATCTCAAATATCTCAGAAAAAACGTGATTTAGCAAAAATGTTTTTAATAAAATTTGCTTGCCTTTAAAATTAAATACAAAATGTCTTACAAATCAAAAACTCGACCAATTTGTACCGAGCTAGCTACAAACAAAAATCGATTCATTTGGCGGCCATTATTAAAGATAGCTGCCAAACGTACAATGAAAAAGAAAATGACACCCCGGGTAAATTTTTTAATTTAATCTTTTCATAAAAAGACTATAATGATCTTAAAAAAGATACCACCAAACATTTATATCTATACAAACAGTAACCCATTTCCTGAAAAGTCTAATTAGCACGCTCTCTGTCAAGGATTTTTTTGACTAGAGTGCTAGGACATGACATGACATTTAGTCATATGTGATGTGAGAAATAAATTACTTGCAACACTTCCATGGACATAAGTGACCATAATCGATGTTAATAACCGTACCTTACATACCAACCGCTAATAAATTATTAAAAATCCATTTTTCGATCCACTCATCCAACACCTTAACTAATTTTTAATAAATTACCCTATTCATTCTACAAAAGACCGACCGTTCTTCTTCGTCGATGTTATACCTATTCAGGGTCAACCAAATATAAATTCGAACACTCTTAGTAGCTATACACAGTACACACACTTAAAAGTTCTTGGCTTCGCAACCATATGGCAAAGAGTCGGTATCACGCATTTCAAAAAAAAAAAAAACCAAAAGAAATATATAAATTGCTTTAATTAAAAGTTTTGGAAATTTCAGCAAAGGCTGCTCACGATAAGGTAAACATTTTTTCATAATGAAAAATGCACTCACGAACAAAACAAATTTCGTGCTCTATTTTTCAAAAAAAAAAAAAAAAAGAGGGGTCCGTGCATTGGTCACTATATGGTCATCATAATATACCCACCTAAAAGACCAATTCACTCATAACTTAAATAAAGTTAAAACATATGGTTTAGTTCCCAGAGCTAAATTACCTTTGAACATCCTCGTGTTAATATAATTTAAGCGTGAAATCAATTTTCAGCATTGCGGAAAAGCGAAAACAGTCATCAGCGGTAAGAGTTTGCAGCGGTACCTCATTATTGTCTGAATTCGAAAACTAGAAGTGAAGAACAATTGTGAAATCGGAGAATCAAAAGACTCTTCGAGTCGATTTATTGAAATATCTGATGTGTTGAATTTGATTGTACAGACTATTTGACCCCAACCGCTATTTAACAAATTATGTGGATCTTAACAACAGCGCCACCTTTCTGGTCCAACTATGTATGTAGCTAGAACCATACATATGACATATTGTGACTTATTTGTAAGATGTAAAGCCAACTTAGGACTTACTAATCGACAAAGTGACCGTAAAAATGAGAATGAAAATGTCAAGGTGTCTCTGATACTTCATAGTCAATAATTAGTAGATGTTAGCCATATCGAAGAATTACTCTAAAAATTTGCACGATAAAAAACGAAATTCCAGGATCAAGCAGCCTGAACCAAATGTTAAATAATTTCGAGTCTCAACTACCCCTCTATAATGTCTTCTTCCGTTCAATTGATTATTTCGTTTGAAAAGCGTTTCAATTCTCTTTTGAAAAATCCTTACCCCTCACTTCGTTCCTATAAAATACCATTACATAACTTCGGCCCTTTAAATATTGAACTAATTTTGTCTCTTTGCATTCAAATGTGAATATATATGAAGGTACGATCGATTCTTGATTTGCCAGCACTAGAACTACTTTATTGCACTGAATATATACCTGAAACTATCAAAAACATATATTCTTCGTTTTACATCATAAAACTAAAATAAAAACATACAAAGCCATTTTCCATCAGAAAAAAATAAGACCTATCACTCAATCTTAATAGCAATCAATCCAGTATCTGATGTTCTTATCAATATGCCAGGCTTAGATCCACTCCAACGTAAAACAGCAATCACAAAACACAAAGTACCCAATTACAAACAATTTGACACACTCTCCCTTGACACGGTGTCTGATGCTAGCAACACACAAAAGGACAACATAATCGACGCCATAAAAGACATCAAATTCACTTGCAAGGACATTCACAAATAAAAGCAGGAGGTCCTTGGTCCATATAATACACAAACCAAAAATCTACCTCTACTTCAGCCTGAGGGTTGGGGGCGATTTACAATTATCCTAAAAGTCAACCACATGCAGCACATCCTTTTAAACGTATATACTCTCTTCTTATAGATATACCCAAGGACAACTCTCTCTCTCTCTCTATACTTATACTTTTCTTGATAAATAATATGATAACACTGGAAGACGAGATCAAGTCGTTGATAGGAAAATTCAAAAGCGGAAACAAAACGAAACGCAATAACCATAAGCAAAAGCCATCGAATGTGCGTATAAACAAACAATAAAGAGGTCCTTATTCAAATCAGTTGTTGTTCTTGTTGTATAACCAGTCTTGTGCTGTGAGCATCTTCTCGCTACATAAGATTACCGAAAATAGGTGTAATAACATCACCGAAGGACATTTCCTTTTCTAACATTGAACGACGTTGACGATTCTTTAGCACTATTGTCTAAAGGAGCAAGGCAACATCACCCAATTCGCAGCACGCATGTCGTAAGGATATATCTCTGGTACTTCATCGGCTCATAAAAGTTAAGTCAGTGTAGTGTGAAAACTATATAAGTACATATAAATGGCAGGAAACATCAGAGACATCATCTTACCCTTCGGCGCGGTGCATCCTTTTTCTTTTCTTTTTCAATCTTCTACCAAAACGCCACTGGCTGATGGGGTGGGGGTAGAGAAATTTGAATTTTGCTCATTTTCTTTCCAGACGGTTAGTCATCGGTCTTGATTTTTTTATATTTTCCCTTTCTATAGGCGGTTTGTGACTTCAGGGTGTGAGTTTGGGCAAATGGCCCATTTGGGGGTTGTTAGAATGGGCACATAAAAAGAATTATTTTCACGTTTTGTGTGTGCGGCAATGGCAATGAAGTGCCATTTGAAAGTTAGTTAAATCCTTTTTTTTTTAGGTATTTTGTGGGTCTCAGGACATAAGAATTACTTGACTGCTTATACTCACGCTTGGGGGTTCGAGATAAACCAAATGTGCTTATACTATCGGATTGGGAAATGCTTTTTTAGGATTTTTTTTTAAACGTAAAAAGAGGACCTAGGTGTTTTTAGTGATTTTTAAAGACACTTAAGGGCCATTTTTGGGTTCGCCTTTTATGGTAGATATATTTACCAGTGAACTGGAGTGAAATTTTATGTTGACGATAAGAAATCTATAACAGAGAAAATAACAGCTAAATGAAAAGTAAGAGCATTTTGATGATTTGTATTTTTTTCTAAACGTTGACTATTTTTTAATAAATGCAAGATCTTGCAACAAAGACAAAGCCAAACCATACAAGGTGTTTCTTAATTGATGAAAAATACCTCAGAAAATTACTAGAAATATTCAAAAGTAAACATGGTTTTTATAAATTGGATAAAAGTAAACCTTCCTTTATAATTCTTTGTGAATGATATCCACATTGAGATAAAAATTGTACATCTGCTTCCAAGGACCTTTATATACAAACTCAACTATCATATTCGCCATTTGGTTCCTTGATTTAAGATTCACCTGAAGCAATAGAAGCGAGTTTATCTTCACGAAATGAACTAAACGAAAAGCAGTACCGTGAAAATAAAGGTCTGTATATCATACACTCACTCCTCATACTACTTCTTTACCTAAGCCCGAAGATTCACAGATTGACAAGGATAATTGTTCGTTGTATTCTGGGCTATAGTCTTGAGAAGTCGTTGTGACATTTTTTTCAAGTCGGCATACCTCGTAGGAAATATCGAGATTTCTCCATTGTCATTCTGCACAAGGGAACAAATTTGATGGCAATGCCGAAATACGACTTATTTCTGTATAAATTATCCCTGCTTAAGCTATATTAAGATATCATGCGACTCCGAAATTGATAAAAGGTAATATTTTGGTCTGGAACTTCTAGGTTTCTTATAAGATCGATTAATCGACTGTATACCATGGCCAAAAACCTCCGGGATTTTGTCAGCGAGGGAACGTTTAGGAGATGTTTTCGTAACATTTCATAACATATAATTTTTTATTATTTTGTGTAACTAGATATGTTCCAGTCAGCGGTAATACTTATATACGTACATACTTGCTTAAACTGTCAGTCATTCTTCCATCCGACCATGTTTTAAAAACAATTTGGCTATATGCTCCTTACCAAGTTAGCATACCTTGCAGGAGATCGCCGTCAAGCTGCCATCACAAGGCATTCTTTTCTCTTTGCCCTTCAGTTTCGCTTTATGCCGAGCCGATTGTGACCAGTCTCTCGCTTACATTCGGAAAGCTCAAGACTTTTTGCTTCTCTTGTTACCAGAGAAATATCCCATTACGGGTAACTCCATTAGGCGAACACCTCCCTTTGATTGACAATCTTTTTTGGACGGAAATTTCTCCATAAAGGTTGCATGTATTCTAAAATTTCCATGGACGGAGACTCCATTGAACGGACAATAACAGAAATTAAACGTATAAATAAAAAAAAAGATTTTTAAGTGTATTATGTGATTTTTTTGTATATGAAGCACACGCAATTTCAAAATTTAAAATCCCTCTCCTGAAAATTTAATTAGTGAGCATTTAACACTTTTGTTGAACTAAAATTTGATTTCCCTTAAACGGACAACTTCTTTAAGCGAAAAAA
Organism: Baccha elongata; assembly: GCA_951217065.1. NCBI lineage: Eukaryota > Metazoa > Arthropoda > Insecta > Diptera > Syrphidae > Baccha > Baccha elongata. Next base: position 80,239,103 of record OX578273.1, on the reverse strand, counting down.
TATTTTTACCATTTCTATCCGTTCAAGGGAGATTTCACTGTAACAAGAAACCAAAAACATTGTTATTGTTTCGTTTGTTGAGGCATAGTTTAAATTAGAGCTATTGAATCCCGGATACCTCAAGACCCGCCCGAGTACCTGAACAGCCGGACAGTACTCGAAAATATCCGAATACCCATGTACCCGAAATTCTTATAAGAACAATTATTTATGTGTGTTTATGCGTTTTTCATTTCTAGAGTTACCTATTTAATGCAATAATTATTGAGGGCTAAAATTACTTTTGTTAAATTTTATAACATTCGAATTATTAGCACCTTCGAAAATTTGGGCTTCCGAGTACCTCGGGTACCCAAATTGCTTGGATAATACCCGGGTATTTTCAGATCCGGGTACCCAGGTAGTAATAGTACTGAGTACTACCCGGGTAAAATCAAGAGCCCATGTTAAAATACCTTAGTAGACGCACTTACCTTACATTTACATAAGTCTATGGTTTTCTATTCTCTCTTGACTTGTCGACCATGGAAAGCCCTTCAGTAGAAACTAGTAACGCGACGCTAATCTAAATTATTGAAGTCACTCTTTAATAATAGAGGCTTATGACAGCTTAATGACAAATATATAAATTTGTACATACACTGTGGCTGATGTGGAGCCAATATTCCATCTGTAATAATATACTATCTTTCTGTTACTAAGAGCGTATTTTCTGAAAACTTTAAACTCATAAACATTTATTAAATACAAAAATGTTTATGAAAACTTGGACCCAGCTGAAGCACCCTTCCGGAAACAGTACACTATCCGATAGCGCGTGGGAGTTGTAGAAGTCGGACTATCACGGCAGAGGTCAGGGTTGAAGCCCAGCTTAGAGAACACCTTGTTTTTTCAAAGGCACTGCCTCTTGCGAAGAAGTGACAAATCCCCCAGGGTATCATTGTCTTGAAAAGCGTATCTCACCGTCACCGTCACCTTAGTCCTGATGTATAGAACTAATAACGCACATAAAAGGATTGGTTGAGAGTTGTAAGTCACTAGACCGTGGTTCTTCTGAGCTGTCAGTGCGCCACTAATTTTTTTTTGCTATTGCCTTTAAAGGTGTGTATCCAAAGTCCAGATCAAAGAAACTTTCAAGAAACATTTGTATAATATTTCAGAAATTTTGGCATTTGTATACAAAAATTTCAGAAACATTTAAGAAACAAAAAAATGTTTCTTTCGATGTTGACGCATAAAGAAACATGTGTGAAATGTTTTAGAAATGTTTCGTGTTTACAATTTTCTCATCCCGGGGATATTTGTTCTAAACAATGATTTCCTATAGCAAAAAGGAAACAGAGAAACATTACCTAAGAGACAGTGTCAATTTTTCGCTTGGCAAAGTGTTCCTGAATACCTGTACATGTATTGTTTTACATCATAAGGTAATAACGAGGAAAACATTTTGCTGCTCTTTATTTACAACTACAATTTCTCATTTTTCATAAGCTCAACACTTCATCAATTGAAAAAAAAAAATCATTCAGAAATCTGCCAACAGAGTAATAAAAAATAATAAATGATTTCTTGCAATTTGATATTAAGATAGATATGTATAAAATCACAGAAGCTCGCACTCGAACCCATCGAATTCCCAAGTCAAGAATTTCAGAATCAGATTTCTTTTTTTAACTCAAATTTTAATACGAACAACCAATTTATTTTTCAAAATTGCATAAACAAAAAAAAGATTTATTCCCTTGGTCCTCCGCCTTATCGTCTTAGATAAGAAATAATGTTTCGCTGACAAAGCATAGTCGACCCTTTTTCTTTTTATTTTTTTTATATCTGCATCCATATTCATTCATTCAAATGAAATCCTTCATTTTTTTTTTGCAGGAAAATTCAAGGAGCATCTGAATTTCCATTTCAATGCCGCAGTTTATTGCAAAAAAAAAAAAAGAAAGTGAAAATAATATTGGCGAAGAAGAAAACAAAAAGGTAAACAAAAGGGTATCGGATAAATGGAAATCCTCTTCATTCAACCAAAAGGGATAGGTATACATATCATATAAAAATAGGATGGGGTGTCGAGGTTGAAGACTGAACGCAGCCTAACTACTCCCTGAAGTGACATTTTCAGCATTTTTCCATTTGGAAATCACCACAATATGCCATTAAGGTGCTCCCTCAATACTCAGCACCGGAGAAGCTATAAAAGGATGCGATTCTCGGTGATTCCTTTATTATAATGGCCGTGTCTTGGTGTGTCCTTAAAATAGCGCACGCCACAGACGAAAATAAGAATATGGCTGTTGGGATGCATATACAATTATATATATTCTATATATAGGATTTAGAGGGAGCATGGATTCTGATGTGGGATACTGAGGAGGCAAATCCGCAAGGAAAGTGTGAAGATTGCGTTGTTGTTGAAGGTTTACCTGTCTATACGAAGACATTTCTTTTCTTCCGATGTTGATGTGGCACAAGGATAAAAGGATATTTTCGATATTCACGTTATTGGTTTATTCAAATAACAAGCTCGTTTATTGTTTTACAACAGTAAAACAGATTTCTTTCCCCAAATAATTCAATGAAAAAGGGCGGTTGTTTTGTATTTTTTTTTTTCATTTGAAGACAACGCTATAAGAAATGGATTCAATTTTATTATTTTTCCATGGGCGGTTGTTCGACAAGATTTAATTCAATTTTAATGGAATTTTTTTTTTGTTCGAATGGAAAAAAAACAAAGATTTATTAAAAGCAGAACAGGTCCCGTCCCTTGGTGTGAAATTAAGAGGAAGGAATGGGGTTCCGATGAAAAGAAACGCCGATATTTATTTGTTTTGCATAATTTTAAGAGGTAGGTATTTAGGTATTTAGAAAATTTATTTTGCTTTCTCACTGACCAAACTTTTTAAGACTTACAAAATATAGTAATATAATTTAGGACTGTTCATTACGGTGGATCCTTTTTTAATATTAGTATTACCTATGTAGAAAAACAACAAGACATCAATTTTATAAGGACAATTTTTACTCGCAGTTAAATGTTAGAGATATACGTATATGTACTTAAATTTAAACACTGCTTTTTATTAATATTAATTATAAAAATTGTTTTGAGCAAGTTATTAAAAATTAAACTTCGCAAGATTTCAGATCAATATCTTCTGCGGTTGGGCTGGATAAAGTAGCTGAGTCGGTTACGATTTTTTCACACCTTTCCGTAGCTTGAGTATAAGACCAGAAAATTTCTTAAGAAAAGGCAACATCATTAAAAAATACTTTCTAGGAATTAAATACAGTGTTTGATAATATCATATACACTATAAAATTTTCCAGCATTATGGTGGTTCGGTAACGCATTGAATTTCAATTCCAGAACTTTAAATAATCTTGCATCCAGAATCGAGTTCTTGCAAAATTTAAAATCCTTTACAAAGCTTATATACTTTTGCGAATTCTCGTTCGTCTTTTGTCCTTAACTAATTGAACTTGATGATTAATGCTTTATGCTTTTCGGATATAATTTTTCTTCTATATGAATCTTTAATTGAAATAGTTATATCCTTTCGGTCATTTAAATAAAGTCCAAATGATTCTTGGATTATTATAGGTCTCTGGACTATAAAACTTCTTTCCCTTTCACGGACTCGTATTTACGTTTGTGATATGACAATTGTCTTACCTGCTGATGCAGAACAGCCCTATCTGGAATATTATATCTGTCGACTGAAAAAAAATAAAAAATTAAAAAAAATTTAATGATATCTTAAGTCAGTCTTGCCGATAAAGTTGAAATTGACGGTTATCTCTTCTTGAATTTGAAGCTCTAGTTCTTCTACGGACGAAAACTCTATCTGCATTTCATTAGACAAATTAATTAAATGGTATTTCCTGTTGATTCTTTCATAATTTCTTTTTGTTGTCGATTTCTTGATATATTTCTAATGAGAACGCTATACCAGTAAGTTTTTACGCTTATGCCGCCGATTTCTATATTTCGGTTGGATCGTTGATCAGTCAGGATTGGTCTCTCCAAAATTGGCACTTTAAGTTGATTCTCATTTTAACAAATATATGACCTAATTTCGTACAACTTTATATCACGGCACCGAATACAAGTTATCTATATCGCTTGCATAGCAGCTATATTGAACAAAGATTGTACTTTGTTTTCTTTGACAACTGATGCTGATTCTTATATGAAACAAAGTAATTTCTTGATTTTTACGGCTTTAGTAAATTCCTATTCCTTTCACATTATTTTTCGAAAATCTCCTCGCAAGTGTTGGCATAGTTTAATTTTTATAACTCACAAAAAAAAAAAAAAAAAACAATTGTTTTTCCATACAAAGATTTCCGATACTCCTCATTGCCTTAAAGCAATTTATATGCCGATCGAATGCTTTTTTAAGATCCATACAAAAAAAAAGTTTTTCACGGCTAGCCGTAGTAACTTCTTTGACTGTGATGTCGGAAATTTCATTGCATTTAAGTTCGAATAATAGAAAATTTAATCTAGAAAGTCAATTTTACTATGAAATCCACAAACTCGATTGATATACAAAAACTATAATAGGACAATTATCCGGAAATTCTTGGAGATTCACAATATTCAGGTAACCTTAAATTTCCTAATAGAATGACTGGACCAAGATAGGGATGAAAAGATTTAGTAGCTGCTCTAACGACCATTTACATTTGATTCCAATTCAGGTGAAGGAAGAACCAAAAAATTGTAAGCTCGTCAGAAGCCAGTTTAGTAATTCAATGATTGTAATATTTCAAATGACTTCATATGCGATTTCAGGTGATTTCAAGCAGTATTTAAATTAAGTTAAACATTTTTTGAATGCTTTGATTTCAAATAAATTTACTGATTTCAAATGATTGCAAATTAATTCAAGGGATTTCGTTAAGGTTCCAATTCATGGTTTCATCATGGCATTTTTGATTTCATGATTGCAAAATAACTAAAGTGATTTCAAATATTTTTTATTATTTTTTTAATTTTATCACTTGAAATGGTGATTGCACGTGATTTCAAATGATTGCAAATAGAAGTGGTCAGGTGATTTCATTGGTGACAAACCCATCGAGAAATGCCTTTCGAATTACCAAGGAATTCAGGCATGTCAATGTATATTTATGTTAAAGTAGGTAATGTTGTTTTCGATTCTTTCGTTTCACACTTCTTTCTACTGTGGGTTGCCAGTTCAATCCTGCTCAGGTTTGTTTCATCAATTTCAATTCTTTTCGGAACATTTTATGAAATAAATCAAAAACCAATTTTGCCACATCAACTTAAAATTTTTGTTCCAGCAAAGCATTTTAAAGTTTTATATTTTTTTGAATTCATATTAAATATTTTCGAAATGATAATGTTTTACGTATATCAAAAAAACATTGCCATACATTAAATCCAAAACTCATCATCCAAACCGATCGTTCGTTGTTCCTTCAACAAAATTCTGTTTTCATTTAAGTTGTGTGCATTTAAAAAAATCATATAATTAATTGTGACATAACTCTGGCAGTTCCTCTGACAAGTTTCGTGTTTTTGCATCCAAGTTGCATGTTTTCTGTACGCGCATCATCGCTGCAGCGCTTAACCAGAAAATCACTTACAGCCAGTTAAAAGTCGACACAGCGCAGCGCAACCATAACGACATCAAAATATACCCAAGAGCTAAATTAAGATCCTCTGTGCCGTTCGATTCAAGCAAAAATTATAACCGAGCGAGGACCGTCCAAAGATCTTGTGTTCATACTCTTTTCAATATATAGCCCCCGATTTTCCCTTATTTTTTTCTATATAAATACAAAACACATGCCAGTTTCGGGCCGGGGTTGACTTGCAATTAATTGCGGATGAAACAGAATTATTAATTGCTTGTGATCCCCCTTTACGATTCTACCGTACGGGTATACAGTTGCGGAATGTCTAAGACTCTCGTTGCACTGCGCCTAATTGTGGCAGCAGCTTTATTAATAGATGAAAACGAAGACGCAGAAAATGGCATCGAATGTGCCATATATCCCCATTTATAGAGAAAGCGTAGCTCCATCTATATTGCAAAGCACAGCAGCACACGTGATTGGGTGCATTCATTAATTTGTTTGCATCAACGGAGAGCATTATTATAAGTCTTGTGATGTGGTTGCAGCTGCAATGATGGTATTTTGAGGTATACTCGGATTGTTGATTCTTATATAGATTCCTCTAACGCTGGGGTCCCCAATCCCCATTAATGAGAATAGCCTTTTGCAGTGAAAACTAATGAATGACTGTTTGCCATTAATAACTCCAAATTTCGTAGGTTATCTTAATCAAAAGATATTAAAATGGAAAAAGAATGCATTTTATATCGAATACAACTTTATTATTTCCTAAAAAATAACCAGTGACAGCATAAATAAATGTTGTGGATATAAATATTTATACCTATAGATAGTTTTATTCTGAAAGGTATTACTGTTATTGATATAGAAACATACCTACATTAATTTTTTACACAACTTGTGATATATTGGAATACCTTTATAGTATTCAGTCTAAATACAGGGTGAGTCATGAGCAATGCGACAAAATGCTAGGGCGTGTAGGTTGCGTTGAGACAAGAAAAAAATCGTATGGGAGGGGGGGTCTATTCCCCTCCGTTTAGCCGGGAGGGGCAACTTTCGAAAAAACTGACTTAAAATGGGAAAAAAATTATTTAAAATCAACGGCTTCATTCACAATGCTGTGCGATACGTTTTTGAAAAGTCAATAACTTTTTCTTTCATTCTGTGTTTAAATAAATCTATTCTAAGAAATATTTTTTGAAATATTAATTTTCAAAGTCAAAATTTTGAAAAAAAAATTGAAAAAAAAAATTCAAATTCATTTTTTTCAAAATTTTACGTAATTAAGTGCTAATTTTAATTTCAAAATTCAATGCTGTTATTAATTTTAAGTCTAAATAAGAAAACCGGATGCAAAAATTTTATGTCGTTCTCAAGAAATTAAAAAAAAACCAAAATCACCTTTTTCTAAGAAAAACATTTATTTTTATTGTAACGAAGCAATTTATTTATTTATTTAGCATTTATCTTAGTTTTTTTACTTTTTTTTAATTGGAGTTTTATGAGAACGTAATAAAATTAAATAGTATTGGAATAACCCTGGATTAATATTATTTTCATTGATAACTTCTGAAAACTGACCTGTCAATATTTTTGCCTTGGCCTGCCCGCAGCCCATGGGTTCTACCTGTTATGGGGACAATAGGGACAATAAAACCGCATTTTTTTTTAATGAGAAAAAAAGAAAATTGCAACGCAAGATAAATAAAAGGCATTGCAGTTTTGCTTAGTAATTATTTCAAATTTGAATATTAACTCATTAACACGTAACGATGTCAAGCTCATACACCCGAGAAGAATTAACGGGCATGCATTTCTGCTACGGTTTAGCTAATGGTCGAAGTCGTGAAGCCGAAAGACTGAAACAGCATGCTAAAAAAGAGGCTTCACTGAAGAAATTCTAAGACACTTCACTGGAACATCACTGGAGAAATCTTGAAACAGCAGGCCTCATTGTAAAAATCATGAGAAGGCAGGCCTCACTGTATAGAAATCATAAATAAGAGGCTTCACTGCAGAAATTCTGAGTCAGCAGGCTTCAAAGTAGAAATCTTAAAAAAAGAGGCTGTGCTATTAGTTTAGTTTAAGTTAGTTTAAATGACTCTTTATTATTTCATAAAATCATGCATTGTAGTGTTTAAACTTAAGTCTGATTGGTATAGCCTATGGCCGTCTATACCAGAAGGTAGGCTTCACTAAAAAAAAATCCTAAGAAAAGAGGCTTCACTGCGGAAATACTGAGTCAGCAGGCTGTACTGTAGGAATCCAGAGACAGCAGGCTTCACTGTAGAAATCCAGAGAAAGAAGTTTTTTTTTTTTAAATATTTTAACTATGTGTCTGTAAGGCACATTGCCTTTTAAATGCAACAGTTGTTGCACGACACTAGTTAGAAAGAATAGAAAGATAGGAAAGAATTGTTTTGGTACAATGGATTTTTTTATTTCATTGCATAACCTCATGGGCGACGCCCAGCATAAGCTGGGAGGTATGCTGGAAAGAAAAAAATGCTTTGCACCCGAGTGAGGATTGAACCTGCAACCTCTGGGTTAACAAGCACTCCATCCATTGTACCATTGCCGCTTCACTGTTGAAATCATGAGACAGTAGTCTTCACTGTTGAAATCCTAAGAAATGAGGCTTCACTGATGAGGAGGGCACTGTGAAGGTTCCTATATACACGCAACTTAGTATATTTACTCTTATTTCAAGAATTTTGTAATAGTACTTGAAGTAATACTCTATGATAATGTTCTTAAGCACTGAATTTCCGTCGAAAGTATAGATACTTTGTTACATTTAATATATAGTAACTGATTACGTAGTAAGCCACTGTGAAGTATAAAAATACAAAAATAGGTGATACAAAATTGAGAATGGAATAGAACTAATTTACAATCGTATGACAATTGTGGTTTACTTTCAGTCTTCTAGATTTTAATTAACGTGCAACGAGGGAACTGCCTTTCAATCTTGACATCGTTGCGCAGACAGATATCATATCTGCAGAAAGACCAGAAATTTATTAGTGGAAAAAACAATGTAAGATTTTTTAGCAGCCATATTGTAATTTTTGATGTGTGTCCCTCCGTGATCTAATCGATCAGGAAGAGCTTTAAAATTTTTGAGATATACTTTATCAAATTTAAATAGAATAATTCTTGTTTCGCAGCAGAATACGGACCATAATTATTGTGCTTGCAATGAAATTCCGCTTTTACAAACAGTAGTGCTCCGAATGTTCCGATTCTTCTCTTAAACAATACGGTCGTTATTCCCCCACTGCATGGAATTACTAAAATACTCACAGAGTCTTAATTTTATAACAAGCTAATTAAAAATACTTCAATAATGGATGAAGGTAGACCTTCGCAAATGATCAGATGTATTATTCTTTAATTTCATAATTGCATAATGGATTTCAATATTACATATCCTTTATCCATATCATTCAAAACTTCTTAACAAAAATAAAATTTAACTTATTATTTTATCATCAATTACAACCGTTTAACTTTTTTTTTCAATTAAAAAGATACACCCCGGTTGACAATATGAAAATTTTATGATTATTTTGACATTCAAAGTGTAAATAGGCCTCAAGTCTAGACACATCCGATATAAATAATTTAAGCTAAATTATTTGATATTAAGACTTCGTCTAATTCATTTCCATTCCAGCAAAAATTTATGACTGGCCTAGACCGTGGTTCATGGAGTTAATTTATGTCTGCAACTTGTCTATAACGGGAGACACTCTGTGCATATATACAAGATGTTAGCATTCGTATTATAAGTTCCTGGCATGACTACATAGGGTAGATTGCGTCCTAAATATACAATGAACCAAATGTAGAGTGCTAGTTAATTGACTTCACGTCATTATATATACGACGATTCGATGGTGGAATTCTTTTCTCAATTTGTACACGCATGGATGCCACCTCCGATCTCTTCACCAGTTAAACAATTGGTTGCTTTATCCAGAAGCTAATATAGAAATGTCAGCCTCAGAGCTTACAACAATTTCAAATACAAAGCGAAAGTGACGCTTGGAACAATTGCGTATGCAAACATTGATATCAACACAATGCAGTAAGCGACATTGTTCCAAGCCGCGCCGCGTCGCTCCGCTGCCAACCGTCGTTGTCACCATCACAATCATCAGTATCATCAATATACCGTTGTTTGCGGACTAGATTCACTTACAAATCTAATTAGGTCCAATAAAAGCCTCAGACAAGTGATACCATATCATCTGAGCTGGAAGCATAGATACTCTCTATTCTGCATCATCCATAGAGGCATTATATTCAGAGGAAGACAAAGTGAGCGGCTATGGAAGCTGGATTATACAATTCATTGCTCGAATTTAAATTGTCACGCAAACCACCGCTAGAAGTTGTCAATATGGCATACGGCACTCGTTTAATTGAATTTGTTCAACAATTGTGAGTGAGTGCGGTAAGTGGAGGTGGAGGATGGCAACATAGTTGCTGCAGGCAACGGGGGAGAGAATATATTTTATTTATTTATGTATATTTTTTTTTTTTATATATTTTACTCTCGAAATCAAGCTCAATGAATTGATAGATCCGGTAGTGGGCTTTGTTTTGATGGACGTCTGCTCCTCACTGATTTTTAGCAGTAGCAGCAACAGAAGCATCATCATTCCATTCCCCAGTGGGGGGTTGAGTTAGCGCGGCGACTGAGTGAGTTAGTTACTGGTAGCGGTGATTTGTCAATTGTAGATTTATACGACACGATTCAGAATGAGATGTGAGAATGAAGGGTGATGATGGATGTGGTTCAATTGATGTGGTTATTGCGAATTGAAATATTTTTTTCTTTTATTATTTTTATAAATGTATCTGCGAATTATTACTATTTTTATATGCAGCTATGTATGTATATACATTTTTTTTTTAGTTTGAGCATCGTAATGTAACAAATTGACGGGAAGTCAATGAGTGTATAATGTACCTAAACACTTATTCAATAGTGAGTGACAATTTATTCTACACTGAGAGAACTAACATTTTGTTTTGCATTAGAGGGGTATATATATGACTAATGAGATTCTTTTCGTTATCACGCTAATATCAACCAATGTCACAGTGAAATAGATGACAGTGGAAAAAGACGAAATCCCCAAAAAACCTACTTATAGTTAGGTACTATGAGCTTGGGGCAGGCGGAACTAAATTCACGGGAACTTACTTCACTTTCACTTTTTTTTTGATGAAGTAAATTCTCACTAAAGTTGAGCACTAATTTCATCTGAAGATTGTGTGAATTTTATTCCCCTCTACAATTTTTATATTACAGGAGATATAAAGCTGAAAATATACCCCCCTCCTGCAACCACCCTGCTAGGCCAACTATAGAATTTGGGTGGGGCGAGTTTGGGTGGGTGCAAGTTTGGGAATGCAATATTTGCATTTGGTATGAAAAGTGTAACGTCACCCAAAAGAATGAAATAATTTCCCACCAAGAAGTTAAGTTATTTCCCACTCAGTGAAATCAATTCCCGCTAGTAGTGGTGAAGTTAGTTCCCGTGTGAAGTTAGTTCCTGTGTGAAGTTAGTTCCCGTGAAGTTAGTTCCCGTGAAGTTCCTCGCACATATATGAGCTTCTATAGAAGATCTTCTATAGAAGAAAGACAGAAGACAGATACTTAAGCACCCTATCGACGACTTAAAATTTGTCATATAGTAAGGAAACCACCGTTAAAAAATTGAAAAACAGAGACTTCAAATCTGAATACTAATGAGGTAATGAAATATCGTATAGAAGGTATAATACCAAACAGCCGATTCCCTCCTACAAAATTCATATATATACCGTTTACTGGATTAATCCATCAGATTGACAACATAGCATCGATTGAAAAGACAACAACATTCTTTTCCCTTTACGAAAAGCAAACATTGACTCCGACTAACTTTTGTTAACAGGAAATAAACGAGGAAATATTCCTTTATTCGTGGAAGTGAACATCGAAATGCTGTGATTGCAAAAGGCAACCAGAATACAAGATCCTTTAAGTTGATCGTATCTCCCTCGCTCTTTCATCTTTAGCCCCGTGCCACTAGCATCAAATTTAGAATACCTTATATTCCACAAAATCATCAAGCGGTCGTAACCGATGTGCTTAACTTCTTAAAACAAAGCAAAAATGAAATCCGTAAATTTAAAAAGAAGCTGAAGATCTCTTGTCAACCAATATAATCAGAGATGAATTGGTAAGGAATGTTTGCACCTGAATGAATGGAATTTTAGCATCACGTATTCAAAACCTCTGGCAATGAGCGAGCAGATGATCTTGCTAGGCAAGGATCAGCCCTTCTCGTCTCTCAGGCGGAATCAGTAGATCTTCCACTGGGCTTCGTGAAGGGCAGAATATACGACCATTTCCTTTCAGAATCAGCAAAGAGGTGGCAAGGTTTGGCAACCTGTAAAATAACTTGAAAGATATGGCCAACCTATGACAAAAACAGATCGAATGATTTAATAAAACGAAACAGAATAGACACGGCCAGGGTCGTTGCACTGGCCATTGGCCAATAGGCGAAGACGCAGCTAAACTGCGCATACCTTTCAACAGCTACTGCCGTAGTTGTAGAAATCCGCTGGAGAAGGAAACTATTGAGCATTTCCTCTGCCACTGTCCGGCCCTGGCTAGATCTCGCCTCCAGGCATTTGGTAGCCTGTTTCTCGACAACCTAAACGTGCTGTCGAACAAAAGGATAAATGATTTTACCGCTTTTCTCAACAGCACCAGTTGGCTCTAACAAACCAAGCAATATCTCTATTTCAACTTTCACCTTGGAAGTTTTTGGAACTTTCGTTTAGGACTGGCTATTCGGACTAGCACTTACTCTATCTTTGGCAATAGCATCAGAGCACTGATTAATACCTGGTAGGTATAAACTGTCTTTGAACGGGCTTAGCCTCATATAGATCTAGTGTAAAGTTATTGGGCAGGCTCTCAGTCCAAATGGAACCACCCAGCACACAGTGTGAGCTAGGTTCTTCCCTTGTGACTGCGGGCACAGACCAAAAACTGGTCCCCTTAGCTTTTCAAAGCACTCACTCACTTTCCATTTCAACTTTCACCTTTTAAGTTTCTGGAACTTACCTTTAGGAATAGCTTTTCGGACTAGCACTTACTCTATCTTGCGGCGAAAGCATCAAAACACGGATTTACACCTGGCAGGTGTACCGCCTTTGAACGGGCCTAGCCTCATATATATCTGGTGTAAAGTTAATTGGTTGTCTCTCAGTCCAAATGGAACCACCCAGCACACAGTGTGAGCTAGGTTCTTCCATTGGGACTGCGGGCACAGACCAAAAACTAGTCCCCTGAGCTTAACAGTCACTACCATTATATCACAAAAATTAGGTCAAACGAGTTATGGTATCAAAACGGCGCTTTTCCGCGCTAATTGGGTTTCTTCGGAACAGTTGTTCTGCGAAACCGCCATCTTACCTAATAGAATTTCTAGAGATGAGCTCTAAAGAACTATGTTTAAACTTGGAACTCCATGTCAAATCGTTTAACTATGCTAGAATGATGTTAGAGTTAGCACAGTTAAGTTAAGGTCGAAAACAACTTAACCGTAACCTCTGAGATAAAAATGGAATTCAGAGATATCATTTTTGAAGACATCGTTGGGCTGCAACTTTTTCCAAAAGTCAATATACTTGCTATGGCATAATGCCGATGACATTAATAACATCGGAAGAACATGTTCTTCCATTGGCGAAATGTTTCTCAGTGTATATACCACCTTAACCTTAACCGATTCCCATTTTACTCCATTAAATTCAAATATGTAAAGTTCTTCAATGAACCACACACTAATTACATAGAATTCCTCACGTTCAGGTGACACCGACCACCGACCGTTGAAATAACGCGCCTTAAAACTATCACCATCTCCTCGATGGACTTGCCCCTGATGGACAACTATACAGACAATGAACCGACATGCTGCGCTGATGCGGTAAAGGCGAACTCGCGGTGACGGCAAACATCTATACCCGAAAAAACCCCAACAAGGAGATGCATCCAGTTCACGACCAAACTATGCTCATTGCGAACACTTTCGCTAATTGTAGTCATTCGGAGGTAGCTCCAGAAACGTGACACATGGTCACACGTTGCTTCAACTAGACGCTTACTACTGCGGTGAGGAGGTGGTTCCGCCTAATGAGTTTACAAGTCGAATAGTAGACTCTTGCACCACCACCACTTTCAAAGAGGTGTCCTGTCCATTCAGCTATATACGAATAGGTACTATCGTATCCAATACCTTATGGAACTTCTATATAGGTGCTCTTCACGTACCTATGCCAGTTAGATCGTGCTGCCATATAACACGCTCCCGATGAATGTACTTCAGCTTGTGCAACATGCTCCCAGCCCTCCTCCACCATATATGAAAACGGGTGTGTGCATTGAGACAGGCATTTCTGGAATCTGCATTCCTTGTAACTCCAAAAACGAGGACAGCGTTTTGTTTAGCCGGCAGCGGAAGCAGCAGCTCTTGAAGGAGGAGCTGAAGCATGCAGCATAACAACAACTTTGGGACGCGTGGCGACATGTTGCATGCTTTTGTCTGGCCTTCTTTGTATGGGGTGGAAATTTCGTTCTCGCGCAAGTTCCTTTTTTTCGTTTTCTATTTGAAGAATAATTGCGTAAGGATAATCCATCCTTCGCGAAAAACTGCCACTCACAGATGAGTCTGCATTTGATGGCCTCTGTTCGTCGTTTAGCTTCAAGGGTGGATTCGATGGTATTTATAGGGCCGGGCTATAGTCTGAGATTATTTTGATCTCGCATTGTGTTCGGCTTTGTTTGTGTGGGTGTATGTGTGATATAACGGCAATTATAATTATTTTTATGGCCTAAATGTGTGTGTTCCTATATGCCATCATAGAATGTGGATATATCTCATGTTATTTGTCCTAAGGGCGTCGTTTAATTGCTTCGGCAATTAGGTGAAGGGTCCTTGACGGTGTGTTTTGTTAAGGTTGCGGGGGTACGTATAAGTACCAGGCATACACAAAACGATTTTCAGGGACTTCTGTTGATGGGGCGAGTGTGGGTGGTGTCAAGCTTAAGGTGAATTTTGTGAATTTTGGAAAATCTAAGGCAATTAGATATCATAGAAAAATGTGTAAGTAGGATAGGTAGTTTGAGTAATAGGACGGTTCTAGTTTTATATATATTTTTTTTTTCTTCCAAAATATCTGGCATAAGTGCCAGGCAATAATACATACACCATCTGAAGCTATGTATTTTTAGAGAAATAGAAATGATAGTAAATATAGCATGTATCTGAAAATCTGTATGCTGAAAAAAAATAAGGTTTTGGGTACGAAATCCCGAATTAGAAAACCATATTACGAAATCTGAAATACCTAGTTTTTAGTTGCGATTATAGGTACTATAATGCAAGTTATACATTCTTGCAAAAAAAATATTTTGAAATAACAATCAAACATGACATTCTGTGAATCTGTCTGATGTCTGTCTGTTTGTCTGTATGTCAGTCCGTATGTATCAGCACCTACAGCCTAGACCGCTGTTTCGAATTACTTCAAATTTGGTATGAAGGTTTGTAAACTATTCCTTAGAGGAGAAATTGAATTTTTGTTTAGCTCAAAAAATAACGGTTTTGAAAAAGCTTAGTTTTCTCGAAAAAGGCTCCAACGATTTTCTTGAAAAAAATTAATGATGGTTTCTGTCTGATTTCCTTTTGTTAAATCGCAAAAAAAAAATATTGGCAAGCCTATTACCGGTACCTCCCATAGAACCGTTATTTTTTTCTTCAGCTATCTCATGAACGGGTTAATCGATTTCAAACCAAACAAATTTTTTAGAAAGGTCTAGATGACTTAAGCAAATTTCAAAAGGTATACTAACATTTTGCAAAAATGCTTTATTTTAGTTTTAATTAATTTTTTAATTTATTTTTTTTTTTGTAAATTCAATATTTGGAAAACGCCTTGACAAAAAAATTTAATTTTTTATGCATAAAATGCAAAAAAACAGGCACTTAAAAATGGCGTTCTTCAAATTAGTAAAAAAAACTCTTTTGGAAATTACTTTTTTGGTGAACTTATATTTAGGCAACAAAATTTCCTGCATATTTTGATTTTGGCAAGAATCTTTGTAAAAAGAAGTATTAGCACTTTTGTGAAAAATTCATATAATTTTTATTTCCTTTATATTAAAAAAAAATTATTAAATTTAATTTTATTTTCGTGGCAACTTGCCACGAGAACAAGAAGTACGTGCAACCCAGTCGTGCACTACAAGAGCTTGCGACCCAGTCGTGCATTTTATTTATAAATGCGTAACAAAATCGATCATTCGAAATCTCGCAATTACATTAACACGGTTTTCTTATAAGCTCGCAATTACAAAATCCAGCAAACAAAAATCTCGCATTTAAAAAAGTAGTTTCAGTTAACGAAGTAATAACAGATGAGGTTAGTATAAGGATAATGCAGGCCCCTGAAACCTCCCTGATTGGCCGTGGTTTGGGATGGGTGCAATTTAGGGTATTCCTGTTTCTTTTGTATTAAATATTTATTTATAGTGAGATTTAAGTTCGCGGAATTTCGATTGAACATTGCTAGATTTTTGTAGGCGTCAGTAAATGTTAATTGTTATTGTTAAAAGCCGGATTTTGTGATTGCGAAATAAAGAGATTCTATTCTTGCGAGATTTAGTTTTTGGAGATTTTTAAAAAATTGCGGCATTTCGTTATTCAAGATTTTAATTTTCAGGATATTGTAAAGCTCTCAGTGTGTACTCTGGCTCGAACCCAGACTTCCGGAGTGATAGTACGACAAACATACCACTACGCCACGTGGCACTGCTAAGTTAAATATCAAAAATTAAAAAAATCCCGACTAACTCCCGAATTTTTCGCATTACGGATTTTGTATTTTGGGATTTCGTAATTCGGGACATCGTAATTCGGGATTTTTTAACTTGGGATTTTTTGAATTTTCGCATTTGGGATTTTGTAATTTGAGATTCTGTATAGCTTTCTCAAAACTAAAAGGTAAATCGAGGAGATTTTTTATATAGAATGTTATCTGCAGGCACTTTAATGCATAATTCACAACGTGTTGTTTCATCTTCACTCACTTTCTAACTCAGAAATCTTTGATCCTTAAAAAAAAGTACAAAATTAAAGCTGGACAATTTCCTACAATTGAATCTTCAATAGTTTCTGAGATATATGTAAGCGTTAGAAGACCGCTGATATGTGAATAATTTCGTTCAGATAGCGATCTTCTATGGATTAAATCTCAGCAACTATTGAAGATACGAAAAAACTATTAATAATTTTTTTGTAAGAAATTAGGATTATGGGTTTCTGAGTTATAAGCCAAAAAATTCAAAAGGGAAAAAGGAATTATAGCCCCCCCCCGCACCCCTTTGCGACCAATTTAAGATCGGGGAATTTTGGACTCCTAGCTATTCCAAACAAAACATGCATATTTAGTTTTTCTGCCCACGATTTTTCACCTAAGCCCCTCTTTTGAGCATTCTGCTTTGACTGGGCTATATGTTTAATAATATAGTTATATGTATTTAATTTAGGTATATAGTTTTGTGGGTTATCCTTATGCAAATTAGTTTATCTAACATTAACTATTTTTTGTTGTTGTTTTTAAGGATAATTGCCAAGAAAATACCTTCACTGAGTTGGAATTTTTTTCAGCAGAAAGTTTCATGTTATCCGAGTCCAGGTGACTTTTTTGAGTGGCTTTTCTGCAGCATCTCTGTTTTTTTTCGGAGTGGTGTATGCTGAGTTTTTCTTCGAATAGGGGGTCTGAGGGTGAGTTTGATTTAAAACTATGTTCGAAGTAGTCAGCAGAAGCTTGGGTTTTATCTGCGGAGGGCACATGAAAAGTTCCCATTACTGATTGTGATGGACTGCTGGCATGTCTAAATCCTTGTTCGTTTTCATTCCTTCTTGTGCTCTTGTGCTAATCTTTTAAGCATGATGTGTTATAAGAAGTCTTTTATTATAATTAGAGATATGATTATGGTTTAAACTGGTTTTAAGTTAAGACGCTGATAGATATACAACATTTGCTTTTCACCAAATGATGGTGCAAGACCAAGACAATTTTTGTCATTTAAAGTAAAGGCAAACGATTCTATAGCAACTCAAACGGAACAAGACATTAGTCTATTTACAACAAGGGTATGTCTACGCCTCTGAAAACATCATTTTGTAGTTACAATTATTCTCTGGGTGATGTCTTCCCAAGTAGGTACCTATAAGTAAAGTTTTTATAACTTTCTTGTTTGCACTTTAACGCATTATTTTAAATTGAAAATACGTCACTTCTCCATGTTTATAATAACAATCGAAAATGCCTTTTGTATTACATATCATGAATAAATTTAATCAAAATAAATTAATATTTTGCATTTTCTGTTAGTCCATGGTTCTTTTCTTCACCTACATACATTTTTTTACTTTCAAAACTCTTTTCTCATCTACAAAATAATTTCAACGTCATTTCGTTTAAGTCCTTGCGGACCATATATCACTCCGGCTGACAGACCGATTTCCTTATCTTTTTGTTTTGTATAGAAAGAAAAAGAAAGCCTTTTTCAACTATTGATGTGAACTTAAAGGATTTCTTTTTTTTGTTCAACCAAAGTTTCTCAAACAGAAAAGCTTTTTAATTCAAGTTATATCTGCTTAAAGAAAGAACTGCGTGAAATTCTTTTTTTACGGCGTTTTCTAACTTAGGTTAAGTTTCTAATTTAACATCAGTTTTTTCATTCTGAACTTCTACTTTTTTCTTTTGATATCGATAGACTTCTTCATCGATAATAGGTAGATATGTATACAGGTATCATTGGTTGGATCCACCACCTATTGAAATCAAACATTGTTAATAGAAATTCAAAAGGCATCTTCGCACAAACTCCAATCCCAAAATTTAATGCCGTTTGTTTCATCAATTTAAATCAATTAAAAACTTTTTTTCAGAAATGTTAAGGTACCTATGTATAAAATACAAAACAAAATCAAATCAAACTGCGATGAAAATACGCTTAAAATTTTATGCAAACCCAACCTTTGTCACGTATTTCATGAAACTTTTTACGTTTTTATTTTGGCAAAGAAACAAGTGAAATACAATCACTTTAGTGTGCCCCCAAACGAATTTCGGGTCTTTGGTGAAAATTGAAAACTTAAAACTTTTCTTATCTTACCCTCATCTATGCATGGAATTTTTATTAGATCTTCCACCACCGTAAATCACAGCGGCACCGAAGGATTTCGATATGCTTCTTCTTTTCTTGTTAAGAGTGTTTTGCTGCTTTGAATTCCGCGCGCCACCAATAAAACGGGAAACTTTTTTTTTTTTAATAACTTTCTGTGCAACGTGCTCCAACATCC
The DNA here is from genome assembly GCA_951217065.1 of Baccha elongata. Classification (NCBI taxonomy): domain Eukaryota; kingdom Metazoa; phylum Arthropoda; class Insecta; order Diptera; family Syrphidae; genus Baccha; species Baccha elongata. The sequence goes on along the minus strand of OX578273.1, from coordinate 80,220,036 downwards.
AAACGGTTTGTCCTCGCCGTTCGTCGTCGTCAGCCTCATCTCTGGGAAGTGATAAAATTGAGAAGTCCGTTTCGGATATTTCAAGGATATCCACTTATGACATAGTATCCTGGAGTGCGTTGTGTGTCTTAACTCGCCGAGACAAATAACTACACCATCAATGGAACTCCTCTTGTCCGGCCATAAGAAGATCAAACGTTCATCGATTTTATGTCGTTTTGGTCCCGTCAAACTTAATTATTGTATTTTCGGATGCGTGTTACATTGTCTGTTTATATCTTCGAGGAGGAAGGCCCTGTCGGGACCATTAACTCGATATGAACTTCTCATTCACACACAAGGATATAACGATGACTACGGAACAGACAGTGATACTAAATAATGAACTCTCCGAAATGGAGGCTGAACCCATTGAATGACCCATTCAAATGGTCATAAAGCTGACCATTAAATTTCTCCAAGCTTGGAATTTGGTGCGGTTATATCCTTCTCTATATATTTGATGTTTTGATGTTCGGAAAGGGGCACATCATCCAGGCAAGAGTTTTGTTAAAGAAGATGAGTTCTACATTCGGAGAGTTGGGTCATTAAAAGTTGATGTTGGAGTGCCGGACGTTTGGTACTATATTGGATGTACTCGGCTTGGAGTCAATTTTATATTTTGTTTTAATTTTAAGGAACTGTGAATTTTATGACTACTTCCATACTGTGAGAATAGTACATCAAGTTGGTGCGATAATGATTAATTTTATATTAAGATAGTCGGTACATGTTGTTGGGCTATAAAAAAATTTGATTTGTAAAAAATTGACTTAGTGTAAAACGCAATAAAAAAAAAATAGCCGCGTAAGGCTTCAAAAGTTGGAGTTTTTTTGTGAAAAAACTGTGATATAAGATTTCTTGTAGTACATTTATATAGTTTTGAAATCATCTTCGGGTCAAGATGGCCGTTCGGAGCTTAAAATACGGCTATATGACTACTATAATGCTTATTTTGTCTAGTAAAACTAGAGTAAAAATATCAGAATGCTGCATATAACTTGGTTGCTGCGAGGAAACGAAGGGATTTCATTTGTATCAACACCCTCTGAAGGAGAACAGTTACAAATTATATAAAGAAGAGCTATGAAAAAATCGCATGATAAAGAGCTATGAAACTTAAGAAACAATGGGACTATGACTGTTGTGAACATAAGTAACCTCATTGGCTTTTTGAATGCAACCAAATGGCTATAAACATAACAAACCATATCAATACCTCACCTCTTCTATGGGTAGATAAGATGGATCAAGAGAACTACATGATTTTTGCAGGAACCTTTTCTCTAGCCGTGTAGGCAGGCTAAGTCTACTGCGGGCATCATGTTTTTCCCTAAATCGAACTGATCTCAACGGAAATTCGGTCCTACCCTAAGCCACCCAGCACTCTGCCTGTTTAGGTTTTTGGCGAAGACAGACATATCGGAGCTAACAGCCTGGCATAAAGCCTATTGGGGGGTATGGGCCAGTTCCCTTGGGTGAAGTATCCGAGGATCTCTTTGCCTTCCTATATGGAAGTTGGTAACTAAGGGATTTACTCCCAATCAAAACAATTTCAAACCTTATAACATAAATCACCGTACCAATATCTCACCTTTTCCATGGACCGAAAAACGGATCAAGAGAGCTACATGATTTACGCAGTAACCACGTCTTTAGCCGTGTAGGCGGGTTGTGTCTAAGGCGGACATCATGTCTTTCCCTAAACCGAATCGATCTCACGAGGAAACTGGTTCTACCCTAAGCCACCCAGCACTCTGCCCGTTTAGGTTTTTGGCGAAGACAGACATATCGGAGCTAACAGCTTGGCATAAAGCCTGGTGGGGGGTATGGGCCAGTTCCCTTGGCTGAGGAACCCGAGGATCTCTTATTTTCCTATGGTAAATGGTAATAAAGGGATCACCTGCCAACACAATTCCACACCTTAATACACCATAATCATAAAAATGATAACCCAACCTCCACATAATGATAGGTCTCATGAGTTTATGGTATCAAAACGGCGCACCAAGCGCTAATTGGGTTTTTATTCTAGTTGAATAGCCGCCATTTCTACCTACCTACCTATGAAGCCTAGCATATCTTTTTTTTATTACTTCTCTTCTTTTTTAGAACTCGGGCCTCACGTTGGGCGCCATTTGAAACCAGGAAATGTGGGTAGGTCGACTATAATGATTTGGAATGAGGCGTGTGATGTAACGGCAACCGGAAGTCCTCTTAAGGGAGATCTAAAAACAAGGCAAATTATAATTAAAAATCCAGGCCGCTGCCCCTCTTTACTTATCATTTATTTTCCTCTTTTTGTTGTAATTAATTTTAATACTTATAAAAAGTAATTTTTGATGCATCCGAAGATAAAATTCAAAAAAGACAAACTTAAAGCTGTAGTGCATCATAATAAACCGTGTTCTTTCTTCAATAAAATTTAATTTCTGAATTCAAATTTTATATCACACTCTCTAATAATATATCTGAATTTCTTTACAACTTCGGCTCTTTATCTACTCCGAGCTGACAAAAAACTGCTCTAATGAATGCTGCAATAGATAGAAAGTTCATGGTGCTCTTTAGTTCAAATAGTTCATTCACATTAGTCTTATTTTTATTCTACAAAAACCCTAATCAGTTGCTTTATCAACACTATAACTGACCTTCGTTCTTTCGCCGATTACACAATCCAAAACAATCAAGCAAACTCCCACACATATCCCAGTATATGATACCAAACCGCAGAATAACATTGTTCTCTGCATGTCATTCCTCAAAGCATGCAGAGTCATCCAACCCAAAGAGAACTCCATACGACCAAAAACAACGAAGCTCAAGCTATGCACACTCGAAGTAAACTAAAAAAAAATTTCATGCGGAATATTTAAAATTCAAGAATCACTTAATATGTACCGCGTTCAGACGACAATTGTTTCATTACCATAATTGAGAGGAGTGCTTCGCCGTCTGCTTCTTCACTTCTCTCGTACATATAATGTCTTCCTAGCATTGTGTCCCCTTTTAAGCATTTATCCAGGCCCGAGGCCTCAAAGTACTTGAGCATAACGGCACTTGAATCCAATGTTTTAACCCGCTGTATATAGTATAGGCGAACATTGAAATTTCACCCACCAAGTCCAGAATAAGATAGAAAACGAATTTCAGATGAAGACCATCAGAAGAATATCCTTCTCGCAGTGAGGATGATGTAACTTAATTTCTATAATGGTTTCGAATTCAATTACTCGGATTGTGATGCTCGAACTGGTGGTTGTATATACGCTTCTTCAAGAAGAGAGGAAGAACATCTCCAGAGATTCTATACGGAGAACGTTTGTAGTGGAAATCTGATTAACTCCAAAGTGGAACAGGAAGTCAATGGTTTCCATCCAGCATCAGTGGTAGATGGTATGGTGGTGGTCGGTGGTGATTTACAATGTGTGAGAGAACTTAAATATTGTTGAAGAGTATATTGCTTCGTTTTATGCTAACGCCAACAACCGACCGACGTAATGTAACGCAATAATTTAATTATGCGGGAGAGGTACTTTTCATATAATTCGATTGTTTTGGACGAAATTTTATCGGTTTTACTTTTGGTGAACTAAAAACAACCATCACTATGTTGACAGGGGTGCTGAATTCAACGCTAAGATTTATTTGGGGAATATTTGAAGGGGTATATTGTATTGTATTGTACTGTATATTGTAAAGATCTTGAGGTCTATATAGTATAATAGTCCAACTTCCAATTGCTGATCCTGATGATAATTTGTTAAAGGTTTTTGTTTATTGCTTTATTGTGGAATAGGTTAAGGAATGAATTTAAATATTGACGTAAATGAAGGAAGACGTCTTTGTTACGATATTCGGAGACTATACCCAGCATAACAACACTTTTGATAACAAATCGAGGCCAGCAGACTTTGCGGGGGAAAGTGAAATGTCATTTTATTCCCACGCACCTTAGTTAATTCAAAGGGACTTGGTGGTCTTATGATCAATGAATCATCATCCGAATTCAAACCTTATTGCCTTAGACGAGCACAGACGAACAAAATAAACACAAGCCGTTTAGAAATTGAGCCATTGATGTTCATGTAGAAATTTCGTTTCGCTATAGGTAACCAGAACAAAACCGCTAGTTCAAAGAGGAATGCTGGCGCCATCCAGCTAAGAATGAAGCCTACCATTTAAAATAGCATTCTATAGTCAGAGCTGCTAAGAAAAAATTCTATAACTCGGGAGCCTTACGAGGAACAATGAAAGAAGAATCCCGAAATATCAGATAGAAAAATAGGAGAGCATGAAAAGCAAAAAGTCTTTTCTTTTTCTTCTTCTTCTTCTTCTTCTTCTTCTTCTTCTTCTTCTTCTTCTTCTTCTTCTTCTTCTTCTTCTTCTTCTTCTTCTTCTTCTTCTTCTTCTTCTTCTTCTTCTTCTTCTTCTTCTTCTTCTTCTTCTTCTTCTTCTTCTTCTTTTTCTTCTTCTTCTTTTGAAAATGCTTCTCAAGCTATTTAGATTCCAAACGCTTCAATTAACTTCACTGCACTCTTGCCAAAATCTGCCTGCGCCTAATAATTTTCTCTGAGTGTATGATTTTACTGAAAATTTCAATTAACTGTTCCACTTCCATTAACAAAACTTTCATTTAGTGAGACGTGTTTAAAAGTACCTTCAACGTGCTATTCACATGCAAATCTGCTGATATAACCCTCGATGGTTCCGTGGAACATTGCAATTGCATTTCAAATCCAATAGAAAACAGTATCATCCATTTACGTTCGATTAAAATTGCTTTGCGCGTTACGTGCGAAAAAGGCTTTACTATTGTCGTGCCAAGGGCTGTGATGACATGTTTCGTAAAACATTTAGATACAAACGTATCGTGTGAATGGATCGAGGATAAAGCCAATTGGGATTTCAACTCACTCGGACACTGAAATTTCAAGAACTTTTATTTTACTGCAAAACAGGAAACCATAAAGGTATATAGAGGGTGGCAAAAACTATCTGTATCTGCCAACCACGGCTCTGCTCATATCCATTTAGAAACTATGGATAAATCTCTTACATTGCAAGACGCATATATGTATACGCAACAAACGTGACGGTGACATTCTAATTGCAGAATGCAGTCGGCACTAAAGTGCAAAATCATGTCACCAGGAGCACTGCGCCATTCCCGTTCTATATTATAGTCTCAAACAAACTTATACACACACATATTTTTTAAGACACGTTCGCACTTATTTTGGCTTAAGTACTTTCTCATACAATAACTGTTGAAATGAAGACGTTGTCTATTTTATTTTTATGTTGTTGTTCCTTTGTACTTCCTTGTTCCATTGTTAGATGGCATCGCAAGCAGGCAGGCAGCCATTTTCTATGTCATTGCTGATGTTTCCGATGGAGAAGGATAATGGTCGATGTTCTTGTCTAGAGTGCACTATAGACGTAATATTACTCTATTTAGGAGTAACAAGGACACAGGCTGCTGATGCTGGACAATTTTAGCTTTTGCACGAAATTACTGGATGGGTGTCAAACTAAAACAGTGAAAATTAGGTGAGCAGATGAACAGGGGGGCCAATCCTTATAAAGTTGTGATAAAAATGTATAATCGAAATGTTAAAAATTTCGCTTTATTTGTGAAACATTAATATTTCCGGGTGGTAATATAATATTTAATATTTAAAATAAAATCGGTTCCCAAAAGCATTTCGGTGTTCGGTGAGTTAAATCAAATTCACCAATTTTCTCGAACTATAATAATTAAATGTTGTTTCTTGACCAATAATTTGGGATTCTATTATAAGTTTTTCTAAGTTGGCTCTTTTGGTCTTTTCAATTTCTTAATGCAAATAAAACACGTTTATTCCATTATTTTCTCCCAAAGTTTTGTGAGTTTTCCTCACTTCTTCAGAGGATACAATTTTAATAAATTTTATATTTAATCTTTTTACATATTTGTCAAAGCACTGACACAAAATCAAAATAAATTAACAAATATACAAAAGAAAGTACAAAAGAAAAATAATTAAATCAAAACTTAAACAAATTACACGACATTTTAAACGTAGAGTACCATAGATGGTATGTAGGTACTAAGTTTGATTATAAAAATAATTTGATCTCGGTTTCTTGCACGGCACTGTATGTTAACTTTACTGCAATGCTCAACTTTCAACTTGGTTTTATATTTCTTTAAAAATCAAAATTTCGGCCCCACTGTAAGATGGACTGCGTTTCATTTAACCATTGAACAACTGAGTGTGGTTGAATGGTTCGGTGAATTTGGAATTGACCTTTTAAAGAGAGTAGGTACGTAAATTTTGAGTGCATTTTAGATAACGAAGGTACAGAATAGAATGGAGCAAGAGGTGAATGTTTGAGAAAGACTATAATTGGATCTAGTCGTAACGTGGCAGGTTTATTGATATATTTGTTGTTCTATTAAAGTTTGCTCTTTGAATAAAGCTCTCTTTTAAGGATGAAATAGAGATAGAAGTCAGTAAAAATGTAAGAATTTCATGCAAAAGCATCTGATCTCATGTGATAATGATGTCATCTCAACATCATCGACTCATGCAAAATGTCACGTTGGATAGATATAACTTCGAAGTACTCAAATACTTTGTACCTAGGATCCACAATCTATAACGGAGAAAGACATCAGTGCAAACTGATGTCTGATGACTCAGAAGTCATTTTAGTATAGTAAGGCATATTGAATGCCTTCTGTATTGGGCAGAAGCATAGACCTTCATTTCGGAAAAAAAGATGCTTGGGTGCTATGAAAGAAACATTCTTCGTCTTATTTTTGGCCCTGTGTGTATCGAAGGAGTTAGTGTCGAGAAATGAAGAGCTCTACCGGCTAAATATACATATACTGCATCATTAACCAGGTCAAAAGTAAAGCCATACACTTCGACTTCACACCAACGCTCCAGCTAAACGAGTCTTTATTCGAATCCAAACCATGAAGGTGTGCCCGAGCATAGGAAGCATCAAATAGAGCAAAAGTAGAAAACGACTTCAGCCAAACTTACTGTGTGTAACCCAGGAGGCATAATTTTCACAATATCAAGTTCCATATTTTTAAAAACTAACCGATATGAATTGAGAAGTTAAAGTTAATTACAAAAGTGATGACACGACAACGAAAGTGTTCCGTTGAGTATTGACTTATAAAAAAATTAAATCCGAAATACTATGTCATCTCAAATAATATCTAGAATGGAAGATTGAACAAGGCTGTTGAAAAAAAATTCTCAAACGTTCGCAGAAATGTTGAACCCAATTTTTCCAAGTTTAAGAAAACTGTTTTAAGTGAAGAAATTTTAAGAAAATTTTTAAACAAAATAACATTGCCCCTTAAAAAATACCCAATCTGGATATTTATAACAAGTCATGCACACCACTTGTTTTTAATTTTTTAATGGAAAATCCCACCATTTACATATAGAACACAACTCATGTTACATGATACAGCTTTCTATTAAAAAAAAAAAAACAGATGAGAAAATAAATAACAAAAGGCTATTTAATCTTAAGCAAATTTCGATTCGACTCCAGAAAGCAATCCCTCATTTCGCTCAAGTAAATCCCCCCCCGAAAAAAATTCTTTATTTCCAGGCTTAGAATTTTTTGTGTTTGTCTGCTTTGTTTCCAACCAGATAAACCCTCTAGCCTTACACAGGACGATAACAACAACAAACAGTCGAAAAAAAAATAAGATAGAATCCTCTTATCAGTTTCATTACTTAAATTACAACCATCGAATAAAACCAAAGTCCTAGCAATCAGATCCGTTCTTTTTGGTACAAGAATATACAATTTTTTTGTGTTCATCTGTACAGGATTTCCCAAAATAAATAAAGCAAAAATTTTCTATTTTATTTTTCTATGTGGTGATAGGAGAAGAGAGGAGTGTGCATATAATGGAAAATAAGGACACCGAAGCATTCAAACAAAACATCCACATGTATCTACAGTCGAGAAAAAAAAGGCAAACGCGTTCTTTCTTCTGGTCCTGTGACTGTGATGCCGCCATTAATGTAGTATTATGAAGAAAAACATTTCACCCTGAAAATTCCTGATGTAGTGGATTTCCAACACGCCGGATTTAGGAGCAGGAGCTCGCAGGAGGCAACGAAAACGACGACAACGACTAGGACGACGACGACGACGCCGGAGATAGCAGTCATCCGTGCAGAAGTTGTCGCGCAGAGTGATTAATGGTTGTCAAACAAATTGGGAAAACTTACCCAACCATCCTGGTTCCTGGGTGAATGGATTTTCCCTTTTTTGTTCTGTCCGTTTGTATGAGAGCGCTACTTTATGTATAGGAGAGGGCTGGTGCAGAAAGCTAGCTGACTTTGCTCGACCTCCTGTGTTGGGGTATTTTGGAATACGCGGCTTTGCCATTTATACCACACAACATACTGGTGCCTGGCTTTTGGGATCCTTTTTTTCGGGCACAACGACTATACTCAACTCAACTCAGTATGTTTGGGTATTGAAGTGTGTACAAAAAGCACAGAGTGCAGGAGTACTCTTGACTCGCATTTCAGTCATTTTCGCAAAAGAAACGAACTGGGAAACTGATGAGAATGAGGACGACGACAACGACGGACGCGTCAGTGTCAGTGATGATAGAGGAGACAGGAGACCATTGTATCTACCTATATAGATGTTACAGATACGTTGTATATCGTATGTAATTAAGGACGCTATTGTGTGACTTTTTTTTTTTGGCTATGGAGTCAGTTGTAACGCGTAAGCAAAAACCCAACAAAGGATATCAAATACATCTACCTATTTAAAGGAATGCGAAAGTTCAGAGTAGTTAAATTTGGTTAGCAATAATAGCTGCGAGTTTTAATTGTTGGGGCGAAAGATTTCGAGATTTAAATTTTGAATAACTTGGGGTACTTTAATTTTTGTATTAGGATATTTATGTTTTTCGTGTGTGATCAGGAAATAAGATTTAAATAAAAGAAAATTAACGCGAAAATCATCCGTACCCTCGCCGGTAAGATGCCCTTTAGGAGTCACCAAAGAATCAACAAACAAAGTTGGTGTGCACCAAGGCAGTCATTGATTATCTATAGGTAGATACATGAATGTGACGTACCCGAAAGAAATAAGTTATTTTTAGCAGACAATGAAACCGTCATAAGTGAACATCTAACATCCTTGCAAAGAGCAATTGTGTATGAGTTGCAAATAACATGAGACAAAATAATTCAGCCCAAAATTAGCGAAATTCCCGACATTTATTTGAACGGAACAGTAAGAAACGGAATAAGTGCGGAAAGTTTAAACAAGTTTGATGTTTAATTAATAACGCACAAACCATCATGTAAGCGTATGAGTGAATAAAGTGGTGGGAGTACTCTGCCATATTCTTTGACAGAGAAATGTTCCCTAAGCTGAAAGGAAGACTCTGCACCGTCCTGCACCTTAAAAAGGCTTAAATCAGAATGGGAGGCTATGCTAGACACACAATCTAAATAAGTCGAATCGTGAAAGTTGCGAGTGTACAAAGCTATACGAGCTGAAATAAATTACATAGAGAAATTATGGAAATTATGGACTGGAAATTATGTGCGTCAAAGAAATAAAGTGTCATTCAAGGTCTTCTAATATGAAACATAGAATTAAATTTAAAATGGAAAATGATATAATTCTTGATAAAAAATACCTTTCCAACGTCTTGTCTTGACTATTTCGAGTATAATGAGTCGATACTGTTTGAATATCTGTTAATGGTTATGTACACAAATGTTTTATGCATGTTTTGCTGTTTTGAATAGTTTTTGACAAATCTATCGAGGACTTCGAGTACTTTTTTGCACGTTGGCCTGGAATTCAAAATCATGTTACTAATGGTTCTAAGTGAGCCAATACGATCTTCATGAATCTATTCGGATGTTTAGTATTGTGAAAGAAACCATACCTATCTTGTTAATTAAAACAAGATCTTCGAAAAATCTTTCTCTCAAAACACCTAATCATGAAAAACAGCTTGGCTTGAAGGTTCATGCTTCTGCCCCATACAAACAATACTGGGTTGGGTTCAAAAGTTTTCTGAGTCCCAAGAAAAGAAACAGCGGTTGGCCACAGTAATTCATCGTTTGATGTCTACTGTCTACACTCATGACATTCGGACATACCTATAGATATAGCTGTTTATTTAAAAGTGCCTTAAATATACCTTTATATCTACCACCTTTTTTGATTAGATCATGGTTCAGCTTTTTATAACAGCGTGTTTTGCATCAGCAGCCATTGCATTTATTTCTTTCATATTATGAGGGGGTCACTTTGATAAAACCTTAATAGTTTGCTAATTCATTAACTTTAATTGATACCTACCATTGTGTTGCCGTTGCTTAGTTTGGAAAATGCTAGGAATCAAATTTCAAAAAACGCGTCTAATATTGTAGCGATAACTTTACTTATTGGTTATGTTGAAACTAGACCTTACAAAGAATCAGAGCTTTAAACTCGTTTGACAATGGATTTTACTAAAATGTTAACTAAACATTTGTGTTCAAAATATTTCTTAATCCCCTTGCGATTGCCATTCAAAAGCTTTCAAACGATTATTTTAAAATAACATGAATGAAAACCACAAAATTCTTTTCCTATGCCATATTTATAACTATAATATATATATGATTAATTTCAAAGATATCCATTTATGATCAGCTCAATACCACATTACAGCCAACAATAGCCTAGAATAGATTGTTTCATTTGGCGATTGCCAAATTCAAATCTTAATCCTATATAAATATAAAGCGTGACTAAATCTGTTACAAAGTCATAAAACACCAGGGGTGGAAATGTTATTACGGCATTTTAAACGATTTAAATCGAAATACACAAGTCCACTATAATCTTTGCCAAGGATTGCATTGTGTTTGCATTTTATATATAGCCAGAGCACCCTGGCTTAAATTTTGGACATACATATATAATATTATATCAGCACCAAACCCCTGCTGGTTATTTTCACATAAAACGTTATTCAGTAGCGTGTTTTTAATCCCCAAACGCATTGACACCCCCTATATTATGTACAATACACGCACATATATGATAAAATAAATTATTTCGGGTAGGTATGGTAAATTGCCCGTCAGCTCATGATATCCCTTCAAGGAATTGTAAATTTTGTATCACAGTATGGTAAATCATATTAAGATGACAAAATACATGAAGTTAAGTAGAAGGATATTGAACATAATTGACCGTAATAGCACAGTTTTTAAACTTCTTTTTTGTAAAAGGGTGAATCTGAATAAATTATAAATCAAATTTGACCATATTCTAGGATATAAAAAAGCTTAAAGATTTTAAAATTAAAGATTACGCGAAGACAACTTTGGTACTAAAAAGAGTTTTTATTAATTATGACTTTATGAAAAGCAGCATTTATCTACCTAGATATCGATAGATATTTTTCAACAATGTTGGTGTTAATTGGTATTTAAATGAATTTTTCAATAAAAAAAAAATATACTATTTGGACTACCTAAGCTCACGAAATTTTAACACTTTTTTATGTGATTTATTACTTTTTTTGTTATCGCACTACAGTTTTGTCAAATGATCATTGAAATTTCAATAATCATATGAAAATTTCTAATACCAGTTTTTAAAATGAATTTTAACAGTATTTCTATTGGAAAAACATTTTATAACAAAACATATTTGTACTTGATATTTAGAACAAATATTACCCGAACTATTGAAGCAGTTTTTAAAGCTATTTCGTGTCCACTAATTCAGACTGATCAGAAAAACGAAACCAATTTTAGATACTGAAAGCATTGTATAAAGAAAGTTGTGAACCGCACATTTGGGGGTTCTTACATTTACTAAGTGTCTATTCTGTTACCCTAACAAAAGTCGTCAACAAAACAAATTAATAATAAAGGGTTATCCAATAAGAGGTGTTATTTTGAATAGCCAGCTATATCGGTAGTTGTCACTTTTGAAGCTGTCATTTTTTGACATTTGACAAGTAGAAACTACGCCATTAATAAAAATGGAACGATACACGCTTCAACAACGCATTGAAATAATTAAAATTCACTATAAAAATGGTGAAAATTTGGCAGAGACGGTTCGTAAAACTAAAACATTTTTGGGTCGTCGTGAAGCACCTTGTCGGACCGTGCACGTCGTGCACGTCGCTCAAGAACAACTGAGAATATTGCTGTTGTAGCGCAAAGTGTTGAAGAAAACCCAGGTTTGTCCATTCCTCGTCGTTCTTTATTGGAAAACCCTTTATATAATGTATTTTATTGGCTCTAAAATACATATTTCCTTGACAAGAGTCGTAAACAAAATATAAATCATATATGTTTACGACTGTTTTGTCAGGGTAACAGAATAGACAACTAGTAAATGCACGAACCTAAAAATGTGTTATTCACAAGTTTTTTAAGATGGCCAGGCGGTGATTATTCAGCATGAAAATACTATAGAAATGTATATACAATGCTGAAAGTATAGTTTTATTCATAGTGTGTTAGTCCAAATATATCGATCGTTTGAAAATACGAGAACGCCGTCTAGGATGGTCTTAAATGATTCCATGAACTATGCTTGCTTGAAAGTGCCGCAGTTTCCAGCGCTAAAATGGTCACCAGTTTTCTACCTACCGAATATATTAAGATCCAATCGAAATAAAAGCAGATATCAAGTTAAATTCAAATAAGTTTATTCTTGATTCCAATTGCAATAAAATTTATAATTTATACATTCAAAAAGCAAATCGAAAGACACCTGTTGTTCGTAGACACCTGTTGTTCGACAGAATATTTATTTAACGTGATTCTTAACCCTTTTTAAAATATTCGTGGTTAGGAAAGATCTGTGGTAATTGCGTTCGATGTTATCGTCCGTGTAACTTTTTTGGAGCGAGATTCCATTTTTAGCTAAAGTTATCCGATAAGTTGAAATATCCGACACATTTTCATTAATCATCGGAGTTTGATATATGTCTCCCAATATTTTGCTGCAAAACGTTTGATAATATTAAAAAACAAATAGTTCTGAATGTTCCTTGTGATATCGTCGATGAGATTCTTATAACGAAGCAAAATTTGGAAATTGGTTCAACCACAATAAGCCACGTATGTTTTGGGAATTTAATATAAATTATTTCCATACTTCTTGATAGTTTATTCCTTTGCTTTGGTTTCAATGTTTCGCCACCAACAGTATCGGCAAGACGCTAGACAGTTGTTTCAATCGTGAAATTCCTCGGTGGTCTTGATAGAGCAAGGCTTTCCCTCCACCCCTACATTCGTAGATGCTGTTTTATATATTTTGACACACTTCTTCCGATTTGCGGAATCCTCTATCAGGATCTGTTGGCAAACGTGATAGACAAGCGCTATCATGATACTTTGTTAATCGAATATATCGATGGTATAAATGTTACCGTGAAGCGTAATAACACAGCGATGAAGTCGCTATTAAATTCTTAAACGGGAACCCACTGACTGTAATAAACAGGTTTAAAAACTCTTTAACTTAACATCCACTTAAATTCTTTTCGTTCTCAGAACAGAACGACCGGTGTGTTTTGCAGATGACGATTCTATCATAACTTCATAGAAAGATACATAGATATATAGTTAAAATGATATCGTCTGATGATAGTCCAATTACGGAATAATTGCCTTGGCTATTTGCTTTGAGTTTGAAATGAGGAACAAGATACTATAAGCGAATATGCTGTCTTCCGTTGAAGCCTTTGCGGAACATACTCAGCGTTGGTTGTATAGAAATAGCCAAGTGCATTTCTCTTAAATATCCCCGAAACTCAACCGAATATGGCAAATACTCTATCCAAGTGAATAAAATAGTTTATGGATTCTGAATCGGTGGAAATTAATACCCAAGTTATCCCACGTTGGGCGCCATTCGACCGATTACAACGAATTACAAAACAAACATTGAATATGAAACATGTGCATTCAATTAATTCAATCGAAAAAGACAAAACGTAAAGCCAGCGTCTGCAAGACTAAAAATTAGTAAGGGCTGTAATCCGAGCGATCTCCTTATTAAATTAAACAAAAACTTTTTTTTTCTTTTTATATATTATTTTCATATCATCGTTTTTTTCTTATTACAATTAAAAATGTACATACAAGCATTTTAAACATTATATTTATAATATAATAATAATAATAATCATATTTTTTAATGATAATAATAATAATTTAATATTTATCTTGTTTAATTTTTTTATGATTTTTTATTTTATTTTGCACAATAATGATCCTTATCATTATTAAATATGTATAATCAATTTTTCGTGTGTATTTATAGTTCATTCTGACACTTACATAATATAGTTTTAATATATATTTATGTATATATATTTTTTGTAAATTTATAATTAAAATTAGTTTTTTTTTTTATTTGTTTAAATATAATATTATCTTATGATTAAATCATTCCTAAATTCTCATTCACAAAATACGCACATCATTTTTATTTTTGTTGAATCCGCACTCACATTTCCGTATACATCTTAACATCACAAATTAGAATTTACTTATATAAAAAAAATAAAATAGAAATTACAATTAAATATAAACAAAATTGAAATAAAATTCTACTAAAAAGACATTTAATTTTTGTGTCTCTTTTTTAATATTTTAAAATATAGAAATGATTTTAAAAAATTTACATTTACATACAGTGTGTTTTTTAAATAAGTTTTCAGTTTTTAAATAAAAAAATTAAAAACTGCTTTATCTCCGGATAAACCCTTTCATTGGTCTTCACATCGTTTTATCGTATACATGATTAAGGCGATCAATGAATGATTTCATTTTCTTTTTATTCAAAGTTAAAATTACAAAATTTTACAATACATATTATTTTTATTAACTTTATGCCGAAAAAGTATTATTTTTTTTTTAATACGAGAATTTCTATAAAGATTTATGGAAAAGACTTTTTTTTAAATAAAAGAAGTATACATTGTGTGTTGTTTTTTTTTTTTTTCTTTCTTTAATTTTTAAAACTAATGAAATATATTTTATATATTCGTATACATTTTATGATTGTTTCGTGATATTAAATTGATTTTAATTTATACAGATTTTATTATTATATTGAAAAGAAATACATTTTTGTTTTATACAATTTTCATTTAGTTTTTTTTTATTTTACCATTGCTATATTGTCCCTTTTCTAAAAAAAAATGTTGGGTTAGTTTTGTTTGTATTTTACAAAATCTGTCACCTTTTGTCATCAATCTTTACATCTGACCCTGTGTGAAAAATACTTCTATGTTTTTTTCTATAAATAAAAAATTAACAGCTTTATTTTTTTAAATTTAAATGGTAGTTTTAATATTATGCACACTTACTAAGGCTTATTCCAAAAATTGGAAAAAAGTAGACAAAATTTCTTTTTCAATGGAAAGCTTCTCAATATTAAAACACATTTTCATTGCGCTAAATAAAAACAAAATTTAAGCTTTCATTTTTTATTACTTTTTTGCAAAAATACATATTTTAATAAGAGAGAAATGGTTTGTTTCTATATTTACAGTCATAAAGAGAAGATTGTTTTTTACACTTTTTTATTTTATTCGAAGAGCTAAATATAGGTACTTGATCATAGTTTTTTTTTTAAATTACGTATATCGTTTGTTATAGTTTTACCATTGGAAAATCAGTTCAGAAGAATTTAGACTTTGTTGTCATTGTTAAAAAGCAAAACAATGAAACAAAACATAACATTTTATTTTAATCAAATTAAAAATTCACAGAAGAAAAAAAACACGATTGGGTGGCAAAAGAAAATTAAAACTTATGGCACTAATGGGTCGTTAAATAACATTTTTTGTGAAATAAACTAGGTATGTTTTGAGAATTTGTTAAGATAAAAATAAACTGAATTAACAAAAAATATTTTCAAACAATTAATTTATTATTATGATTAAGAATATGTATATGTATGTTTAGAAAAATGTTGATTGATTTAAAACCGTTTTCGAAAAAGTAGAAATAAAAAAATCTTTTGTGTCCGGTATCGCTCAGATTTTTAAATTTTGTTTTAACTGTTTAATAGGTTTTGGATGTCTAGTTACACAAATGAATTTTAGTTACAATTCTTACCGCATTTTTCACGAAAAATAAAATGGCAGGCACCGTTATTTCTAGACCAGAATGTCAATTAAAAATTTGTTAGGTCATATTGCCCTGAAAACACTGTACTTATCAAGTTTGAAGCAAATCGCATCAACCAATTAAATTGTAAGTGACGATTAGGTAAGACGGACTTAATAGCCGGTACCGTTGTTTCAGTTTCTCTATAGTCTTTTTGAGCACGGCCCTTATTATGAAGAGCGAATCGAACGTTCGCCTAAGAGCCAACTTCTAAGAAATCCAAGAATTGGTAATAGTAGAAAAACGAATTTTCACATTGCATAGAGAAATAAATTTTTTCGCCAAACTTCTCCATTTTGAGGTGAACATACAAATGTGAGTGGTGAAATAAGTAATTTCCAAAACGTTCGCTTTAAGTCGACGTTCGATTCACTATTCATTTGTATAGTTTTTTATAACAACAAACTTCTGATGCAGTTATCCAAAAAAAAAAGACGTATAATATTCTCCAAAGCCTAGTAACCTCAAATTTTGAAAAATGTATAAGCTGGTTCTTTGTCATTTAATAAAAACAATATTTTTCTATATTATTATCGTGTAAGCCAATCTAAGATGCTATAACGTGAAAGCTCTACTTACGGACAGCTCCGACAAGCGCACAATTCCGATAAGCGAAATTTTCTAATTTCCCATACAAAATGCGTTCTTATAAACGTACACTCATATAAATGAACGCGTAAACTTTTTTTTACCCATTTCAAATAAAAAAGTTTGCTATAAACAGACACAATAATATAATAAAAAGTTATTTTTGTACAAGTTTTCAGTACAGTTTCTATTTTTGTTTATAAAATTTTCGATAACCGGACGCGAAGCTTTCACAACCGGACAGATCAAAGTTAAGTTGCCAGCTCGATAGGGGATTCCGCAGCAGAAAAAATGTTTTTATGTTATGAATTTTTTTGTCGAATATGCTTTTAGCCGCTAGTTTTGAAGAGACTGGATTAATACGTGACAGTACATGGCCCGTATTACGTATTACGAAACGAACGGCAAAAAAACGATAGTCAAGAAAACGAAAGCCGCAACATAAAGCGATTACAAGTAACGAGAATAGTTTCATGAAATTGTTGCCAGATAAAACAAAGAAATACTATTTTTTTTTAAGTGCATCGAACTTCACGTTGTTGAATAGATGTCAAAAATTGATCAAAATAAACAAAGGCGAGTGTGAAAGAAAAGAAGTTGTCCATATTATTTAGAAGATATTAAAGTGTTTTTCCATTGCTCCTTTATGTTTTTATATCTTTAATTGTTAATATTGTTGCGAAGAAAGAAGACACAACACATATTTCAAAGAAAGCAAGCAGAAATGTGTTATAAGAAAAATTTGGGAGGCGAATAGTTTTTTTTTACAATGCCAGTATATGTTTTCATAAAAGTTTAAGTGTGTGTCTTTTTGTTGTTTTTTTGTATTATTATTAATAAAATATTCTTCAGTTTTATTTGTTTGGTTTTTAATCTGCTCAAGTTTTTCTCTGATCAGCAGACACAACACAGTCACCATAATATTTTTGACAACAACGAAAATGAAAGCTAAACGACAGCCAAATGGCACTCGTAAGACAAAATGAGTATCGTTGAAACTTTAACGATAGTCGTTTTACGTAATCTCATTTAAACGAGAACATAGTCGCTATATCCTTGAAGATGGTGCTAACAGAGACACGCAGTTCGACATTGATATTTTTATTTGGACCGAAAAATTTTACTCGATTTGATCTTATTTTTAAAGAAGTATCAGGTCCATCAAAACAAGCCACAGACTGTGGAAGCTCTAAAAAAAAAGATCGTAGAAAATTATGGATAATATACATATACAAATTTTGAATTTGAATCTTTTTTGTTTGAAAATTAATTTTTCAAAAACAATTTATTAGAAAAACTTAATTTAAAATCAAAATAAAAGAACAGATATCCTGGCTTTTTTTTAAATGTAAGCACTGTATTGTATGCTTTTATGTGATTTTTTAATATTTTTTTTTCTATTTCAATTAATTATTTTTAGAAAATTGCTCCCGGAGATAGACCCCTCCTCCCATACCATTTGTATTGCCTTAATCCAACCTAAAGGCTTGTATTGCCTTAATCCAACCTAAAGGCTCTACCTTTTTGACAAATCATGTGCGAATCACCCTGCATGTAAAACAAATTGAGTAGGAAACTTATTTTTACTGTTGTTTAGTCTTTTTAACTATTCAGTTCCTTCCTACGAAGTTCCCAGCTTTATATTTTCACAACAAACAAGACGAAAGAATGTTATTCCAAATAACAGACTTTATTGCTAACAAGTCAGGATATTCCCTGTGATACTATGTGTTTTCATTTTAATTCAACATTGTTTTATAATCAACATGGTTTTTTACTATTAGGCTCTTTAGCATAACATTTCGTTTTGAATTGGCTGAGTTATGTATAAATTATGTGTCTGATGGCCAGTTTCTCCACTTTGAAATATTTATTGGGTTGTTAAATCTTAAAATGGCCAACCAATTTCACCAACCACTTTCAGTTTTAAAAGAGGCAATAAACAAAAGTCCCATTCTGTTCCAAATAAATTTTAAAGTCTTTTTAAATATGCAAGACAAAGAGAACGATGAAAGTTTTCGATAAATATGGTCTCTCTCGCTTGCTCTAATGAAAGAAACTCATGTGTGGTGAATACAAATCCGGGGTTGGCATCAAGTTTCCTCATTTTTAAAAATTCATTAAAATGGTTTGCACAAACATTGCAAACCATTTTAAGTTGAAATTCCAATCAATTTTACTGCTCCGTTAACTAAAATGGTTTTAAGTGTATTTTGGTCTAAACTAATTTTAAGAAGGCTTTTGATAAACTTTTTCCATTGGATTTGACTATGAGATACGTTCTGACTTTAAGCTTAGAACTCCAATAAAAAAACTTACTTTGGCAATGGATTTGGTCTGAATCATTTAAATGTTATATCCGATGTACCACAAGGTAACCAGTAGGGCCATGTATTTTTTTTTCTCAGGTAGCATTGCTCATTGAAACTGTTATTACCGTTGTGCAATCCAAACCATAACAATCAACACAAACTATTGACAATAGCACTATTTCAACCGATTGTCTTAAAATTGTCCTACCTTGACACAGATGTTCAACTCGTAACCCTTATTCTGCCCCCAAAATAAAATTCAAAATTTAAAATTGTTATTAAAATTGAAATATCAAGTTCACACTCTCACACTTCTCTGACTTTTCTGACTTCAATTTAACTTGAGTAATGTGTCCATACCTATAAGTGTGTACGAAACATGTCATGGTTCGGAATCCGAAATGCGGAATTCAGATTCCTTATGAGACCAATTTTCAGTGGCAATGATTTCTATCCATTTACGTTTTTTTTAACTTGAGTAACAATTCACACGATTAGAGCACTGCTTTTAATTGTGATTGCTGCCATAAAGTGGAAAAGTGACAGAGCATTGAGGAATAGAGATTGACGTCTGAAGGATATTTTTGTGCGGCAAAACAAACAAGAACCTACATTATATAAATTGGTAATTGAAGAAAATCAATATTTAGTGTAAACTTTTTTTTAGAGTTGTATGAACTTTTATGTAACATCAGAAAGTAGAATCCATATACTTGTATCTATTTCTTCGTGGATGATAAAACACAGCTATTCTTGCCCAAATGCATCATTAAACTCCTATTAAAGAATTTAGCTTTTTTTTTAGCTTTTCTCGGTAAGCACAAAGTCATATCCTTTACAGCTACTTACTTTTATTTTATTATTGAAATAATAAATTTAGCACCAAAGTAAAAAAACAAGCCATTCCAGAAACACAAACCATCAAAAAACATAAAAAACCATCGTTGAACATCTAAAATTGCAAAAAAAAACACAACTTAACATTGAAATCAATCGAAAACAAATAAAAATAAAAACGCATAAAATAATATTTTCTCATAATTCTTCATTTAATTTTCATTATTAATTTTTTTTAATAATAATAATATATAATATAATAATAATAATAATAATAGTTTAAAAATAATGCGAATAATACTAAAAACAAAGAAAACAAAAAAAAAATATCTTTTACAACTTACAACCTGAAAATTAAAATTAAAGAATAAAATACAATAAAAAAGCCTTAAGTAAAGTGTGATTTAATTTTTTTTGTTCTATTGATATTAAAGAGTATCTATATATTTAAACAAAAGTTTAAAGCAAAATCAAAAATCATCTTAAACCTAAGGAAAAAATTAAAATTATTTTGTGGTCACTGTTTTCAAGCCGAAAAGGGATAACATAACTATTTTTTTCTTTTATACAGGGTGGCTTCAACAAAAACGAAGCGCTCCAGAAATCTACAGAATAAGTATGTGCAAGTAAAAACAAAACAACAATAAAAAAAAATATAAATTGGTGGTCTACTTTTCTCACACATACTTTTTGTATGAAATGAAACTATAAATTAAAAAAAAAAAAATTAAGAAAAATAATAATTTAACATGATTTTCACTTCTATTCATTTTTTTTTTGTTTAATTATTTTACATTTAGTTACTATTTCGAAAGTAAATATACTTAGATGCTCGATTTTCTTCTCAGTTTTATTTTTGTTTAACTATTTTATTAATGCAACTTTGTATGTTAGTGATTTTATCTTTGTTTTCATTTACATATACGATTTTCTATATAAAGTTGTATTTATTTTTCTTAAAGACTTTTTGCTAAATTCATTTACTGATTTTATGTCGGGTGAGTGTGAGTTTTTATGAACTGGTGTTGTTTTTTTTTTATTTAAAAAATAACATTAAAATATTTCTTTTTGGATTTATTCATTTATACATAAAAATATAGTTTAACGTAAATTCAAACTATGATTTTTAATTTTAATTTTTTTTGTTTATCGTATTTCATCTTTTTCTTTTATTCACTAACACTAATGCATAATTTAAAATATAGGACTTACTTTACTTAGCTAGCATTTATACTAATCGATTTTTATGATTTATTTTTTAAGTAAAACTATTATATAAGTAGATATACACAAAAATTACATGTTTTCTTAATTCTCTTCACTTTGCGGTTTAATTATATATTTTTTTTTGTTTAATGAATTTTTCTATTGTATTTTTTTTTTGTTAATAATATCATTCTTTTTTTATTTGTTGAAGAAATTTATTTATATGATATTGCCACTTTTTTAAGTTTTTTTTTTTTGTATTGTATAAAATTTATTACTACAAAGATTTTTACATTGTTTACTTCGCAAACTATCGCTGTTTGTTAATTATTTTTTCTTGTTGTTTACTGTGTGTCCTGTTTAAGGAGATCGATTTCTTCATATCATTCTTTTTTACATATTATTTTTTTATCTTTTTTAACTAAAAATTAATTTACCTTTTTTATATGTATTAATTTTTTTATCCTGTATTCCGTTTGTAAAGCCGTAAAATCGATTTATTTTTTATTTCAAATATTTTTTTGTAATATTTTCTTTTTTTTTTAAACATAAAATATACAATTCAACAAAAATTTAATTTTAAATAATTATATTCATTTGTACAAGAGTGTTTTTATATTTTACGGGGAAGTGTGATAATGATTTCTATCTTGATTTGTTTTTTATGTAATCTTATAATTTTTAAACACTAAATTTAATAATCACAAAATTGGGTAATTTTAAAATTTGTTGTGTTAAATTAGAGGATAATATTATATATATTTAAAAAAGAAAACAATTTTTTTAAGGGGGAGTGTTTACACTCGGCAAAATATTTTTTTTTTTACAAAATATAAATTCAAATTCTTTTTTAGGAGGTTGCGCCAAAAAAAACATACAATTAAATTAATTTTAATTATATACGTATATAAGTAAAACACTTTTTGGTTTAACACAAACATGATTGATTTTAAGTAGATATATCTGAAGTATTTGAATATGAATTGGATTTTAGCCAGAGTTTTTTTTTCACTTAGTGATAACTGCAAAGAAAAAGAAAATAAGAAAAGTTATAGATTAGTTTTATGCATATATACATTTTTAAATCAATATATGTGTAAAGTTCGTGTCCTCCTATGCTTTTTATTTTCCCATTTTTTTTTTTTTTCATTGAAGAAATTATTAAATGTATGATTCTTGAAATTGAGGAAATTAAGTCAGACCTTAAATACAAATTTTAATTATTCTAACGAACGAAAGTTGGGGACAGTTCCATAACTTTCGTTTCCATGATGGAAATTACATCAGTTCCCCAAATTTTTCTCACAAAATCTGCTCACCTAGATATAAGTTCTTAGCTAAAAATCAAAAAAAATATAAATAGTGGATAGGATGTCACGAAATTTTCCGAACACGAAAACACTAAAGCTTAAACGAAAAAAAGGTATCAATGCGTTATTTGAAGTTTGATTGTCAATGCTGTCAAAGCGAATCACTTCGCAATAATAACTTCGTAATTTCTCTATTTACATTTTATAATTTTACATTTTAATGTTTGACAAATTTTCATTTGTTAGGTTTTCAATTCGCTTTGTGATAGTTTTGAAAAAAAATTTATTTCGCCATTTCCACAGCGAAAACTTTACTTTCACGTTTTAATTATTTATAGTTGAAATGTTGATGCATTTCAAGCGAAACCAAAAAAATTGAGGGAAATTCCGGCAAAATGATTTATTTGTTTTTTTCAAGGGACAAAATAAATGAAACGTAAATTTTGCGTAACAAAGTGACAGAAGCCCCATAATTAGGCATATTTATGTATGTGCCTAATTAATTAAATAATTGCTCTTGTAGCCCTACAAACAAAAGTAAGAGTTTTATGGATTTAAATTACAAAATCTTGGCCAGTGTACTTTTCCGAACCGCGGCATAAATTTTTTTACGCTAAGACCACCGCACCGCTTCGTAAAAGTAAAATGTTTAAACTCAATTCTTATTATACTTATATTGATAAGAATATGAAATGTAGTAGAGATTTGTATTAACAAAAATAACTTTTCAATCTTAAGTTTTTGATCAAATATAACACACATATGCAAAACGAAGATACATCATTACATATATGATTTCATAGCATGCATGAACCTTTTTATTTGAAATTCATTTCTATAGCTGGATATGTTTCATTAATAGGTAAATACGATATTCCATCATAGATTTTATTATATAAATGATTTTGCTAGCGAAAAACTTTGTTAGCTTCTATTTGATAGAAACAATAGCATAACTAAGTTGCAATAGTTGCGAAGGTATGCATCTGCAATATGCAACTCACACTTTAATCAAAGCATGCAATAATGCAAAAGATGTATATATCTTCTGATTTATCAATTCAAATTAAATTGTGTTTCAACGGCCATTATAACACCTCGCAAACTACGCAATACCACCTTCACACTCCGTTAACTATATTATCTATACGCAATTTTGCTGTATAAATTTAAACAGGAATAAAATTAGAAAATTTATGGGAAATTAAAAGAGCTGAGGCACGAACTTAACAACTCTTTATTTAATTTATTTTGTTATAATATTTCAACTCACCTCTAGTGTATCTCCAATCCATACAATTTAAACCAAATCAAACGCAATATATAATAAATTCACAACGAATATATCCAAAATTACAAACAAAAAATAAATGTTTACGTATAGCAGGTATGCGACTTTAAGCAGAAAATATTTTAACTTTTGATGACTGTTTTGTTTTCTTTTCGAGGAAAAATAAATTCACTGAGGCTTTAAGTGCGGTCCCGGTCCATAGGAAGTTCATCCAACGGTGGTGTTTTAAAATTCATTATTTTTGGTGTTTTTTTTTTAATTTTGTTTTATTATTTTTTTTTTATTTTTTTGAATTGCGTTTCCTAAGGTCCTTAAGTTTTAAATGGTGTCTCTCTCATTGTGTGTGTGTCTCTAAATAGTTATTATGGAGGAAGGGCGGATGGTAGAGGCGATTACAAATGTTGTCCATAATATTCGGCAGGTGGATAATGAGGATAACCTTGATGGAAGCCAGGATCACCGGGCGGACGATGCATCATATGTGCTTGACTATCCATCATATAACCCATTGCATCATGTCCATAGCCGGATGGGCCAGCATGCGGGGTATAGACTGAAATTACAAAAAAAAATGATTGTATAAAAAAAAATATAATTTGTAATTTTTAGGAAAAAAAAATAATATGATCTGGTAGGTAGAAATATCGAAATAAATAAAAATTCACCCGAATCATCAAGAAGCTTCATTAAGATCCCTTAACATTTTTTCAGCTCTGTTTAAATCTTTTGAGTGAAATCATTTATTTTGACCTTACTTGCCCCTTTGCTTTCTACAACCCCTCTATTAACAAAATTACCCCGTCAATGTGTGTCATAAAAATCTAATTACAGCCTCTAGTACCATAATTATTTCACCTATTTAAGAAGATCATCCTAACATAACATACATACTCATACAATTACCATTATCATTGTCATTAACATCCGTTATTCGGGCATCATCTCATCAAACATACATACAAAGGATATAAAATACGTACTTATATATATTTTGATATGGGTAAATTCAAACGAGACTTCCGGTATTTAGAAAATGGACTTTAAGGGCACGCTTCTTAAACTTGAGAGTCAATTGTCACGACAGACGCTCGTAAAAACATCTAACACGCGCTAAAATTCTCTGTTTATAGGATGAGGCATACAAAAAAAAATATTTAGAATTACCTATACATATAACCAGAGAAGAGGATTTAAGAGAGTCCACACATGGAAGGGATATTTAATGGGTAGGTGGTGGCTACACATAATTGACTCTTAAAGGATGTATTTAATGGCGTGGAAGTTTGTTTCTTATAGAAAATAAGTTTTTTGTTTTTGTTTGCAAACAAAACAAAAATGGTTCTGAATTTAATGGCATCTATATGTATATAGGAGTGTTTATATGTTATTTCGATTAGCCCCAAGGGGATGTTATAAAAACTCAATAGCTTGAATCATTAATTTAGTTCCAAAACGACCAGTACCATAATGTTGTTAAATTTAATAAAAGTTTGCAGAGGAAATGGACAGTAAAGAACCACTTTTATATTAAAAACTTTCTAGTTCAATGGAGTTTGACGTCCCAAATCGAACTAAGTACATAATTTTGTCAAGACCTTCATATACTTAACTAACATGACTTTTTTTTTGGATGAATGATGCTTTGAAAAATCTTTCTTCGTACTGCGCAGAAGAGTAGAAGTAGAAGAGTTGCTAAGTTTGTCAATTCTACGGTGACTAGCTTCAAAAAAATTCTATAAATGACCACCACTGATTTCGAAACTATGTATACTTGGGACCAGTTTTACAATCGTGGTTCAAGATGGTTAAAATTTTTAAACCATGGATTTCCATAGATAATCTGTCAAAATTGGGGGGTTAAATACTTGAACCACGATTGTACAACTGGCCCTTAGTGTATGAAAAGTCACCACCAGAAAAAAGTGGAAATTGAAATGAAGGAAATATATCACCAATACTTGTGACCTAAATTCTTAATTTCTTTAAGATTTAAGTTTGAAACTATTATGGGGAAATTTTGAATAATGTGAAAATCTGAAAAAAATATCTCGGATCACAAATTGAAATTTTTTTTTCTGAAATCGTCCACACAAAAAAAAATAATTTTTGAAAAAATGGGAAAAAATCCCGAAATATTTCAGAAGCGTTTTTTTTGGACATTGTTTCTTTAATTCACAGATCAACTTTGAAAAAAAAAACAATCGCATCTCAGAAAAAAAAAATCAAATCACTTAGTTCCTGAGCAATCAGCTCAAATATGGTAAAGAAAAGTGCGGATAAACTCAACGAACTATATAGCCGAGATCATCACTAACATATATATTTACTAGATGATAGAGGACTAAATTTTTATTGAAGAACAGGAGCAGAAACATATCGAAACTTAAACTCTATTGGAAATCGTGTGAAAGAAAGATCTAAGGAATATAAACAATTATTTCAATTATTTAAGCTCTTAAATCAAACAATTCATAAAAAACGAAATGTCATTTCTTGTACAATAAAAACAATTAAAAGAGATATCATTCTTTTTGAAATTCTTTATAACTTCAAATTTATATCTTACCTGCTCTATTCGATTGGTCAATCATTGGTTGCACGATTCTCCGTCTCGCATTAATAAACCTGAAATAAAAAGAAAAAGAAAAAAATTAAATTAAAAAAATTATCAGTTAGCAGGGTTTCCAATATCGAACACTATAATAAGATTAAAAATAATTAAATATGCCCTATTCGCCCTTCCCTATATATATAGAACAGAAACCATTTCATAATCCTTGATATGTCCATCATACTCAACGAACAACCCTTTCTGGTAGAGAAATTTAGGCCACCAGACACTTTGGTTGGCTTCTATAATGCTTCTCTACATCCGACTTATAATGAATCTACCATATATTATTTATGGCTAATATCAGAACAAAAGAAAATTAATATTTTTTAGTGTTGATTTTAATTTACAAACAGGAAAAATCTATTAAATGTATAAAAGGAGTCTAGTCAGAGAAGAGAAGAGTCTTTTTCACATATGTATGCATTTTTTTTTAACCAGGCCAAGCTTGATGGAGAATGCTTTTTTTACATTCTTTTACCACATAAGGCTAGACGGGATTATTATTATCCCAAATCTCATTCCCGTCATCATCATTGCCGCCATCAAGAAAGAAAAGAATAATAATAAAAAAAAGGAGACCAAGCGGAATACTCGATTTACAAAAGCATTTTTTTAATATATTTCCTGCATTTTTAGGCCGGCAGACTCCCTAAGGGCATCATATCTCCACATACAGAATGAGAGGAGGACGACTTGGGTATCGTTTTTTTTTTCTCTGTATAGTTGGTACCTCAAAGATGACTGAGATGAGGCTCGCTGTTTTCTTATTCCCATAGTTCTTCTATACTTTCTGATGATGCACATTATGTCATTCGTTTTTCCATCGGAGACCCAAACGTTTTAAGGCCAACAAACAAAAAATATATCGGATTTGGAAAAAATTGTTAACAAGTGTATCAATGCGGTATCCTTTTGACTTTGAACAAAAATATTTATTCTTACTTAGGTCGATAAATTATTTATTAAAAAAAAATATAAGAAAAAATTGTTTTGAGGATGCGTAAAATAATGTTACTGTGAGATCAATCCAGCATCTACAGAGGGAGGACACAATAAAATATATAAAAAAATTTTTCTGATGTTTACTCTTCCTCAATTATTATTCTTTGTCATGAACAAAAAATATCATCAAATCACATCACAGCAAAAAAATAAATAGAGGATGTGAAATGGCATCCTTACAAACCAAATCATCAAAAAAAAAAAAACTTTGTTTGCCAAATATGATTTTTTTTCGATATCAGCATCAAAGATTCCAAAAATTTAGAGTTGGCAACGAAATTATTGAGAGCAATGGCACTGATTGGTTTTTGATGATATTTTATGCATTTTGTAGCCAAAGATGGAAATAATACATATATCTATATTTGTTTTTGAAGAAAATAAGTGCACTAAAAGCAGCCATCCCATCAGTCGATATCTGCAACGCCCCATTTAATGCGATAGATACGAATATTCAGATTGTTGGTTTGCCAAAATATAACAAGGTTTCTATAGATAAATATAAAAATGAAGGTATATCTATATCCACAAATAGTCGATATAGTGATTTGGCATATTGCTGAAAAGGAATGCGATTGCTTATGCATAGGTACAATATCAAAATTCTCATGCGCGATATACCACCTATGTATTGATTTGATTGGATTGGACTTTATAATTCTGATGTGATTTTATAAATGAAATAAAAAACTGAAATATATTCTTTCAAATAGATAAAGTTTTGGCATTGAATTTGGATTTAATTAATTTCTCTAGAAGTCTATTCTTTGATCTGAATTTCTATAATCCTTATTACAGACAGAGGATTGAATTTGTTAATTTAAAAGATATAGAGTATCTACAAATGTAAATGATTTCTATTGCACTAAATAAAATAAGTGCTTTTCTACCCAAACCAGTTTCCTTTCTTTAATGAAATTAAGTACGACTATATTGATATGGCAAAGAAGCAAAGCGCTTTGTTTGAAGTTTGTATGTTTCTTGTTTTTAAAGTTTATTCAAATGTCCTAGAAATCGTCATGGTATTCTCAGAACATCCTAGAACTTTCTCTTTTTGATTTCGGCAAAAAAAGAATATCTTGTACTGGGAAACGGTGGAGTTTCTTTGCTTTGAATATTTTTTGTTAAAATTCCATATAAAAAAACAAGAAATCATGTTTTTCTTGTTAAATGTAATGAATTTGATGGAAAAACTACATATATCAGAAGAAATGTGATCTTATGTTAGATTATATTCATCTTAATACTAGATTCCTAATGAAATTAAAAAGAAAAAACCTTTAAAAGAATGATTGGAATTTTTATCGGTCTATGTTCCAAAAGATTTTGGTTTTGACAGAATTTATCTTGAAATCAAAGAAAGGGCTCTGCACATCCTACAAGAATATCAATCATTTCTACGTCCTCGTAGAAAATGGTTATTTGTTGATTAACCTTTCCCTGAGCTAACACTCAAAATAATTTATCCTCAGAAGAGTTTTAACTTCTGTTCTCAATCTAAGCAAATAACTGCTATCTTATTCAAGAAACCCTGAAAGTGAAGGAACTGTCACATCTAACTAATCTTCTTCATTGACACATTGTTTTTATAAGCTGTACCTAATAAGGAGAATGTAATACAATACTCTATGAATTTCGAACGCTTTAAAATTTTAGCATTTAAAGCTGTTGGACCAGTATTGTAGAACTTGTGTTCTTACTATGAGATCATCTGCTAATGTTGCATTTGCATTCCAAAATGTGGTATTGCCGGTTCGAAAAAGATCTGCTTAGGTCAGAAAGCATATTAATGCATAAGTTCATGTGGAAATTAAAGATAGCGTTAGTAAAATGTAGTATTTCTGATGATTGTTTATTGCGGAAATTTCTGAAGTAAGTACCTATATCTAGCTATACCTAGAATTCACTTGGAAAATCATTTTAAACAAAGAAACACATTGCTTTCTTAAAGATTTCGGAAATACCAAAGCAACATTGTAAAAGGATCAGAAACGGCAAAAAGTGTTATCAAGGAACCTTCTTATACAAAACTTGTAACAGCTGTAAAAGTTTTATTCGAGCATGTCGAAATCAAAGCAAAAGTGAATAGTTATGTATCTATACCTATAGACGGTGAATTTTTCCGAGAAAATGGCAATACATTTCCGACAAGTTGTGAAAAGTTTTGTGGTTGTCTAGAATATTCGATTTGACATGACATTCGTTCAAATGTATGAAATTGATGTGCTAGTTCTTCCTGGAAATTGATATTTCGTTATTGATGAATAGCCTCGTTTATCGGTTCAACGAATTGTTTATCTATAAATTGAATAGAAGGAGAGAAAAGAAAATACAATTTGTTTTTCTGTAAAAAAATTTTATGCAAAATAAGCTTTTGCTTATCAGAGTAGAAGATGATTTTCGCTGATACGAATCTTTAAATAGACCAATCTATAGTAATCTTGATCTTACTACTATGGGACTTCTTTTTTTAAACTAGATACATATTCTAAACATTCTATTTAAACTGAATAGCAAACATAAGGTTGAGTCTTGGTAATGAACCTAACACATTTGTCATATGTTCCCAACCTATTTTTCGTTGTTTCCAAAGTAAATATAAGCTCGTAATTATTAAAAAAAAAAATTAATTTGAAAATGCCACCACATGTGAAACACAATTTCAAGATACAATAAACCAATTTCTCTGTAAAATAATTAAAAAAAAAAATTCAACCCAGACGTTGTTCCACACAAAATGAATATCTACACATAATAACAAAGCCAAAAGCGAAATCCCACCAACCAAACTGTCTACAGCTGTGACCATATTCTTCTCTTTTTCATTTACATATAGATACGTATCTGTGTGCTTGAGTTCGAAATTCAGATTGTTGAATGGTTTTAAGCACCCAAGGCAACAAATTTAAAAAAAAAATAAAGGATTTTTTTTTTTATAAAAAATAAAAAAAATTAAATAAATTCAAAATTTTAATTCATATCAAACAAAAGCATGAAATGACGACGAGACGCGACGAACGACGAGAAATTAGCTTCTCCAACTCCTTAAAATAAAATCAGCCCAAGGATATTCAACGAAATATTGAAGTTAGCCCCTAAAGTCAGAAGAGGACCACATCAGACGTACACTGCCAAATTTGGCATGGTTATTTCACAAAAAAAAAATCTCTGAGAAGCAGGATGAATGCATGAAAGGATGATAGCCCGTTATATGTGGCTTAGTGTATGGTATTTTTCATTTTTATTAAGGAATATACCACACACAGTACAAAAGGAATTTTCATCCTGCAAAAGCATGTTTGTGTATAAATATGCGACCCAACAATATACATCACAGCGAAATGGAAAATGTATCTATTCATGTGTGTATGGTTGTAAACCAACAACGTTGAACTGTGGTACTGGGGGTATTTTAATATCATCCCCCCCCATATATGATGATGGCAGAGAAAAAGGATTCTATCCCCTTCATTTTCAGACTAAGAGTAGGTATAGTACTGTGGGCTAAAATTTAATTCTTTGTATAGAAGGGACGGGACAGAGAAAGCCATAAGAGCGAGAAAAGCAAGCAGGATATTGCAAAGGATTACGCATGCCTTGGCATTAGGATTTCTATTTTCGTTTTGTTTGTTTTTTTTTTTTTTTCCTTTTCTCTATTTTCCACTGTGATGGAAAATATTCAACCCCCCAAACATGTGTATAGGGATGAAAATGGTACAGCATTCAGGACAAGAACAGTGTATAGTAGTGATGCTATAAGGATATGAAATTCCTTTCCTTTTCCATATCCGTGACAGGAATGCGCGTTTGAGTGCAACCATAAATCTTTCTGTTGCCGCTGCTGCCGCCGGAGAGTTGCTGAAGATTTAAAAGGCAAACAAATCACATGACGAATGTGTTCAATATATGAGACGACGAGGTTGTTCTCTCCTTCTGTTTTATATTATATGGAGTGTGCCTGAGCCTGACTGACTGTATGTATGTTGTGAATTGTGATGTTGTTGCTGTTTTTCATTTTTGGGGGTGGTATAGCAAAATTTTATTGTGTATACCCTTCGTAAGGGATTATCCTTTCCTTTCATCCTGGCCTGCTATAAACATTCACACCACACACAACAACATATAAACACAGCGCAGAGAGTGCTAAGAGATTTTGATTTGTTGTGCATTTTTATTGGACAGGAATTATTAGGTTTATTGCGATAAAATGGCGAATTGAGTGAGAGGGGGTTATGTTTCGGCTAATTGGGCTTTGGTATTATTTATTATACCAACTGGAAAGATTTTCACTTTTATTTGACAGCTATACATTTGTTTTATGAAAATTAATCAATGATTTCCAAGAAAAAGATACATTCTTTAATGGATAAGAAGATAAGATATACTTTTTGGTATGGCATGTCTTCGCAACACGCTCTCTTATATGTACAAGCATAACTTTATCTTCATCAGACTCAGTAAAAATAATAAAATGGAAAATAAATTGCATCCATGTTTTGGGATCATGATATCCCCATATCGCTTCGGGGGCACACGAAAAAATCCTCAAATTTCAATCTGATGCGATATGGTATTATGGTGTTGCAACAAAAAGTGCGCGTTCTCCTATATGCAGAAACTCACACGTGATGGTGAATATACGTTAAAGAAGTGCAACCCAATATTGCTTCTTTTTGCTTTTCTGTCGATTTATGCAAATGAAACATGAGACGTTTGATGGAGTTGACGTGATGTTTTTTTTTACTTTATTTTCTTAATAGGTACCGGTTCCTATATGTATATTGAATATCTTAATCACAAAATGTATAAATGTGTGGCAAACTTCAGGTAGGTATACCTATACGAGACAAAGCAGGGATGCATTTGATATTCTTAGGGGCCTTAGTTTTGAATCACATCGAGACTCATAAAATCTAAATTCAAACAGAAAATTTAAATCGATTTTTTTGGGAAAATGATAACGAACATTGTTGGCACTTTTACTTATTACACAAAATAACGTTGACAGGCTAAAAGTTGTTTACATACTTCAAGGTTCAACAAAAAGGAAGGTCTGGCAACCCCTGATAATTGAACATGCTTTCTTAAACTGTAATTGTTAGCACAAAATCACTGACAAAAACCGTTGCCGTCGCGAACCTATCTTTACTAACAACGAAGATCACAAATATCATATAAGAATATGCTGCTTAAAAATATTAAGTGCTTTAGGACGACTTTATTTTCCGACACAACTCAAATGGAAAATAAGGACAATGTCTTCCCACTTGTCATTTTTATAAAGCCTTGACTATTTCACTTCGCAATTATCATCATTTGATAATGCGATGTTTTTACAATTTATCATTTCGCATTTGATTTTTTGGCAATTTTTACTAAGCGAGTTCTTATTTTTCTTTGATTGATTGTTTTGCAAAAATGTTATTTCGTATTTTCTGCCTCGCGATTTTCATTTGACATTAAAATATTTTATTTTTATGGTTAGCTATAGCTGTTTTTTATTTTTATATTCAGCATTCACATAGTTTTATAGGCAAAACGATGTGAATGCTGAATATAAAAATTACGGAAAAAATCTTTGCGAAATGCGAGTTAATTTAAAGAACATTAGAGAGAAATTATTTGCCATGATGCAACTTAATATGGGATAATTTAAATACATTTTAATTATGACGAAGTAAAGTTTGCGAAACAATTTCTGGATAAATATTAAGATAAATAAAAAGAAAGGACGATCTATTCGTAGATAACTTCATCATTCGTCGTTTAAACCTTATCTGAAAGTTATTTTGGAGCCGAATTGTAAAATAGTTTTCCTTTTGATGGTAAAGTTTTTTAATATTAAATGGACGTCGTGATGGGTAAAATTCTGAATAATGATATTTTAAAATATTAATCCTTATCATAATTTCATAATTTGCCCTTATTCGATGATCGATTAACCCGCGACAAATCCCACACAGTATAGTTGTTTACGGTAGCATTTTTCTCTTCCGCATTCCGCCTTACAAATATGCACCACCACAATTGTTCTTATGGTATTAGACTTCAGCTTAATTGTAGTGCCATCTTGCCGCCGCCGTGCCGTGACAATTCAACATTCTTTGATGTGATATCGATAATATCGATAATATCGATTATCTTTCATAGGCTTGATAAACAGTATTCGCAGATTTTTGTTTGTATCTTTAACAGTGTCCCTTTCTCTAATACTTGATGCTAAGAAGTAGTTAACAGAAAAACGAGTCTGAAATCGAAAAGTAAATATTTGTTTTTTGATATACATTCACATTGGGCCGAATTAACATCTCTTTCGGTTGTGGTAACCAAAAAAACTAGTTGCTAAACTGATAAACTGAAAGGTTATAGAAATTTTTAATTGCTTAAACCAATTAACTTTTTTAAAATAATGAAATGCGCTCCTGTACTTCCAATATCGTAATTCATTCTATAAAAACAAAAACTTTGAATCGCATTGTAATTTCTGCAACAATTTTAAATACAATCAAGTTTAAGTAAATCAGCGGGGTAGCATTCTGAACTTAGGACCTATTAACAAAGTCTATATGATACAATAATGTTTCCATATATGAATGCTCCCATTTCATGTATGAACTTTGATATTATCTCCTTCATTGAATTTTGGTGCAAAAAATGAAAAAGAAAATTAAAGCTAAATTAAAGAAAAAAAAAATAAATATATTAAATCTCTTAAGATACACATCTTAGGAATTAAGTTGGATGGAAAGAATTTTCTTTGTTTGGACTTTTGTGCTTTTACTTTTTTATATATAAAAAAGAAAAAAATAAAGTAAAAGAAAAATCCTCACCCCCTTGCATTTCATCCGATCCGATCCCATTGCCATATATTAATCCAAAAAGGAAAAATAAGGAAAAGAATTTTTCAGGTTGCCTGGCCAAAATAATTTATTGCCTGGCACCTTGCTCCGATTCGCTTTTGTGAATATTTGTGATTCCATTGGGAATTTCATTTTAGTAAACAAACACCATAGAGTATAAGAAAAGGAACCCGGAGTGTTAAGACAGCCAACAGTACCTATATAGCAGAATATAACCCGGCCAGCTATGAATAAAGCACACAGTTTTTCGGGGGATATTGAAAGTGCAAATAGACGTCGTCGTTGTCGGTTGGTCTTCGCGCCAAATTAGGGTGAGGGGGTGTATAAAAGCTACACAAAGAAAATAATGTATCTAAATGGAATTTTCGTCTTCCATTAACACCAGATATGCACGTCAGCCCACCTTATAAGCATATTTAGCAATATAGCCAGAAAGTATACTAAGAGTATACCCAATACCTGAGAAATGATTTTATAAGAAGAAAAAAATAAACCTAACTCGCAAACCCTCTTCAAGTTTCAAGAAAAGAGATCCTTGTATTTCTTATATTTTTGCCTTTTATGAACAAGGACACCAGAGGAAAGGTGTTTGTGGATAAACACATTATATCCTTTTTACTTTTTGGCACAGCCAGCGATTAAGGTATGTAGTTCCTTTTACTAATTTCAGTCAGCCATAAATTTTACTTTTTCCGGATATACCTTACATATAGGCGTACTTTAAGTTACCCATATTTGAAGGTTAAGAGGGGTTGGGGGTTGATGCGGCTGAATTGGGTCTTTTGTTCTGACAATTTTTGGTCCATTATTTCAGATTTTTTTTCTCATTGTTTTTGGTTTTCTTTCGAAGTTTTTTTTTTCGTAATGTGGCTTTGTTATTGTTTTTTTTTTTTTTCTTTGACTTTTTGGAGATTTTTTTTTTTTCAAATAATAACGTTGCAGCATTTAGACGTAAATAACTATAAAAAAAAAGGAATATGACGACGAAAAGGGAAAAATATAATACAAGTTGTGGGTTATCAAGCTTTTAACATCTGACAGAATAATCGCCATAAATTTTACTTATTTTTTTTTTGTTTTGCTTTTTTTTATTTAGCCATGTTTTTCTTTTATTTTCTGGAAGATGGGAGATTCATGGTTGGGGTAAAGTGTTTAGCCATAGGATTTAGTTTTTATTTCCACTTAATAAGAGATTTTACTTCTGGAAATATTTTGGAAAAAATGACACATAAAGTGCCTTGAAATGCGGGTGGTTATATTATTTTTTTAAGGAATTAAATTTTACCATAATAAAACTTTATCTAGGCGTGGTCCAATTCATGATAAAGTTTCTTAAAAAAAAAATAATAAAATATTTTCTTTGCAGCAAATTATCTGGCGTATGGAACGATTGTTGTATAAAGTAATTAATTTTTTATTCTGTGTTCTCGTTTAAGAAAACTAAGTAAACAAATTTCAGTTTCTGATTTCCGTTAAATGCTCTGAAAGCAACATATATTAATTTGTTTTATATAGTTTCTACAAACAACACACATTATGATTCCGGTATTAAATCAAAAACCATAGCTAGATAAAAAAAAACTGACCAAAAGCATTGGTTGAAGCTTCTTAGCTAAATACATAGACACAATTGCATTAACTGTAAATGGAAAAAGTCTACTAAAAAATTGAGTTCGCTAAAATATCGGTTACCCACAACTTTATATGTTTGGCAACCCTACCCTAAGGTTTAAATAAACAAATTTAGTATCATTCATTCCTTTTATTGCAAGCAAATCGTTGTCAATCCGTTTAAACAATATCTATATACATATATATATATATATATTAACATTAAAAACAAAGAACCATTTTACTTACCAATTATTTACTTGCAGTATCGTTAAACCTGTATCTTGCGCTAATTGTTTTTTCTGGTCCTCTGAGGGGTAGGGATGCTGTAATGAAAAAAAAAAACAAAAAAAAATCGAATTTATTTAAAAATCATGTAGTCACATTCTATACAAAAACTGAAAATAGAAATAAAAATCATTTGGATTGTATAAACTAAAACAAGAAATTCAGAACACAAAACGTGTGCGCATGAATGAGACTCCCACATCTGGCGGAAGTATCTTTTTACGCGTGCGCGCAGATCTTTTTTATTTTATTGTTCCTTTTTTTTTTTGTTATAATCCAACTAAATTCAACGTAAGTTAACAATCAAATTAAAGTCCTCCAATCACAATAAATCCTCCTACATCCATTTGTGATATTTTGAACAAAGGATTGTTTTTTGGTTCGACAAAGGTATAGAAAATACATCCTTATAAAAAATAAAACGCTTATGGTGCAAAAAAGAGGTTTGCCGCCATTAATCCTTTATTCCTCTTCTGTTAATTCAAACAATAAGAATTTTATTTAAAAAAATAAACAGAGGAAAACCATGTGTGCGCAATATCAACTGCGGTTTAATATACGCACTTAATATAATGTGAGGAAGTATTTGGTATAAACAAAAAAAAAACATTCTTTAACAAAAATGCACCTTCAATCATTCGCCTAATTAAAGTACCAACTTTTAAAAGGATATAAAGAAAGGATATCCAAAATGCCTGTGCGCAATTGCTGCACGGATGATGACAATTTTTTTTTTCACAGGAAATGCGAATTTAGATATATAGTTTAAAAATGCAGCTGCATGTTTACATCCTAATTGGATGTAGGGATGTCATATTTTTTTGAAAAATGAGTTTAAGTGGACTAACTTAAATGAACAACTTTATCATCTTGTAATACAAGATGTAAGTTGATATCGTATTAGTTAAACAATTCGTTCGTCCAAGTTGACATGATATTATGAAAGTATTTCGTTAAGGTATTTCGAGTGAAGAAAATTTAGTAGAATAAATTAGGATCGTAGTTACAGTAGCAGCGATCAAAAATGAACACTTGAAATTGGTATTTAATATTATGAGTTGCTGCAGTTGTGTTATTTTATATAATTGCTTCACTGTTTTTTATAAATGTTTGACCTTCAAAGAAGGTCAAATGTTTGCTAGCGTTACAGTTCAGTATTGCCACTGATTCTGTTTTGAAATGGTTTTATGACGTGGTTTCAAACATTCCATGGTCTCAACTGTCGTTATCTACTCTCATATTCCAAAAATAAATATTAATTTCAGTAGATACTTTTTTCTTATAAAAATACAATTTCGTTTATCATTTAATTTGGGTCATTTTCGTATAAGGATTTCAGTTTCGCAGAAGAAACGAAATCGAATTTACTTAATGTCACCATCAACTTAATAAATGCTCTTTCCCATAAACAAAATTTTTGATTAAAATTTTGTAAAAGCACTTTGCCGGCCGCTATTGTAACATTAAAAATAAGAAACTAACTGAAGTACTCTACGTCTATACTCTTTAAACGAGTTAAACACTCGTATCAAGACAAAAAATTATCTTGTTAATATAACAAACAACAAAAAACAACGCTATCTTTATCAATATTTATTCAAAATTAGGTTGCTACTGTCTGGAAACAACCGCAAACATTTATATCACTATCTTAAAAATTGTATCTCAATGTTCTTTTAAAAAAAAAAAATTCATATCATTTTTCTATACCAAAATGTTCAAGTGCTCCTCTGGGTCAGAATTATATCGATTACAATTTTTCTTCTGTTTATGGCGTTTGCCCAAATAAAATCCAATAAATCATGTTAAGATAATGCATTCGATGGATCTCCCGCCAGAAAGCAAAAAAAAAAAAAAGTACGATAGACGACCAACGTTAGTCGTGTCGTCGTTGATCAAATATTTATTCTAAAACTTCATTGTAGCGCCATTTGATCAGTATTTGATTAGATTTTCAATTTCGATTAAATAAATATTTCATAGTATCTATCTATTATAGTTGTGTATATGAAAATGCACCCGAAAAACGCATTTCAGCGAAGAATATCGAACTTCAGTTATAATATAATAAGAGATAAGGGAAGTTTTGTTTATTTTGTGTTAGAAACAGTGGCATATTTTGACGCCATTAAGTCGGGACTTTTATATGGAAAGATTTATTACAAAAGTATTACAACTGGTTATTGCATTTCTAGATTTAGTTTTTTTTTCAATTGGGTTCAATTGTATCTTTGTTTGATTACTTTTATGTTTTGGATATTTTTTGTTATATATTTTGGGGTTAATTCCCTTGGTGAATGCAATTTAGGGCAACTTGAGTAAATACAAGAGGTTTTCCGATCAAATATATGATTTTTTCATGATTAAATGGCGTCAACGATATATTTTTTTTAGAATCGATCACATTTTGAGAATGGAGAAAGAAACTGTGTTAAAAAAGGGTTACTCACGGTACAATGTACTCCAGTTTGTATATACATATGTTTTACTATAGTTTTTACATTATGCTCGCAGTTTTATAAGTTCTGATTTCGATCTATATGTATATGTACAACAACTACTGTTTTTAATATGAGCAGCCAACTCATTTTGGTAAATCCTGATCCTGCTAACACCTGCTTTTTTTAATTCTTCTTAATTCATCTCTTGCGACAAAAATATTAGAAATTTACATTAGTGTATCTTCACAGTTAAAACATGCCTCACGTTGGGCGCCATGTTAAAGGATTTCGATAGCTATAAGTATTTTTGTATTTTGTCCCCTTGGCATAATTCTAAAGTAGTACGTTACTTGTTACTTTTTCATGAAAACTTTTGAACTGAAAAAAACACCAGCATTGGGACACAAAACAATCCACAACCCGAAAGCATGCTGACATTTACTGGGTCCAAAACGGCGAACTTCATAAAAAAAAATCAGTAAGAATGTAGTGGAGAAGTGGGGAAGTTGTGATCCCATTCATGATCATAGAAAAAGAATACGAAGAATTTCTCGCTCAGGGAACTTTGTTGATAGTTATGAGAACTACATTCTGTACCTAGTTGTTATCTTTCATATTTTCTTTGAATTGAAGTTCTATGTTTTGCGACTATGATATCAGGTTTGGTTATACTTAAGTGTTTCTTTACCCACTTCAGCAGTTCTCACGTTGGGCGCCATTTAAAAATATCAACTTTTCCTGATTATGAAGGATTTCGATTCAAACAATTATTCCCTCATCTTTATAAATAAAATCACAACAAACAAATATTTCTTACCACATTTTTAAGAAAATTTCTGAACTGAGCAAATTCTGCATATTATTTTTGTCAATATTTCCTTCAGAAATTAAGTTGAACTTTTTTAACATCGATTTGCAGGTCTTACGTTTGACACCATAAATTTTTCGTAATTTTGATGGATTTCGATTCATATAAACATTTTTCCTCTTTGTTCTTTACTTTTGATAAAAATAATTATATGCATTTTTATATTTCTTCCGAATTTAGTTAGTCACATTAATGCTGCAATAGTTCGCTATATCTATAGATATCAAATTGGATCTTATATTTCTTTTGAGAGATATTTATGTTTGCAACTTCCTTAACACCGTTCTGCGGGTCTCACGTTGGGCGCCATTTCGAAGAATCAACATAGATTTTGAATAACTTCGCTTTCAGAAATTATTCTTGCTTGACTCATTGTAGGTAAGGGGAAGTTAAGTATGAGAGTATAGCTAAATATCTGCATTGTTACATTTGTATTAAAATACCAATTCTGATTTAAATAGGTAAGTAGGTATACCTGCTATAACTTTTAAGTTCAAGACCTTTGTCTATTATCTTAAATGAAAATCATATCACTTTTCCTCCAATCTTCATCATCATTTAATTTCCATTCAAAAAGAATACAATTTCCCCACTCAAGCTTTCGTTTTTATTGTTTTAATGGATGCACATTTTAATTATTCAAAGATGGCGCTTGATTCACTCAAAAATAAATTTATGCACCACCCCTTTATATTATAGTAGAGCACAACAGTGATGCATTAAAAGCAAAAATGAACTGCAGCAACAACAAAAAAAAAAGCGGAATTAATGAATTCCAACCTAAAGAGCACAACCCACAATAATCGCCGTCGTCGGGTCGTCGTCCACCGTCAGAGAATGCAAGCAATATACAAAACCATCAGCCACTGAATATACTCTCTATACTATACACAACCCCACCTTCCTTCCTTTATAACCCATCAGGCAAAAGTATGTCTCACAACGCAAAGCTCGACCGCATGTTGTTATACGAAAAACGAACCTATATTATTTTTGTGCTGATGGAACCGCACATGCATTGCAAATGTTATTCCATTCCACATTGGGGCTCTCTGTTTTGCACATAATTAATTACTGTCACGCCTTTTTATTCGTCCGTCGTTATCTGGAGAACTTGAAACAATCATCTCAAGTGTTTGTCATGCCATGTGCTTCGAGACAAACATATAACATAATGGAATGGAGTAGCCCAGCTTTAGTTAAGCTGCGAAGCGACTTGTAATGGCAACCCGCGTGAATATAACCTAAAAGCCGAAATTCCCACTTAGGTTTTTATAAACAATCTGAAACGTTCTTATACAACTAGAACCTGAAAGTTCGGCAGTTCAGTCTTTTAAACACTCAACTTCTACATCGTGTTTCGTGGTTTTCCATCTTATGTCCTCTATAAATGTTGCGACGACGACGTTTGTTGTCGTGCAGCGCACAACTAAAAGACCCACCTCACCTATTTTCGTAGGTATACAAAAAAAAAAGTCTTAAAACGGGGAGAAAATGCATTTACATGATCTGACCAACTTGGAGGGGTAGACTATCCTCAGAGCCCAATGGCTGATTCGCTAGACCGACCGAAATCATACATTATTTATCAGACTCTCATACTGGCACGGCGCACGGTGTATAAACAATGGATATTTCAATGGTAGCACAGGTGGAGTTAACTTCACTCTAATTGTGACTAAAACCCTTCGAAATCTGAAAAATTAGGGTCACACAAGACGATGATAGGGTTGGCTGATTTTAATGGTAATTTGGGTGTACAAGCTATTATTGCAGGGATTATAAGAAGATAACATTGTTTAAATGAGTAAGTTGGTTGGAGGCCAATATATAATTGAAGTCTGATCCACAACAATGGTATGTTCCAAATGCTGAGCCAGTGACCAGGAAGCAGAAACGTATGTTATTAATTTGAAAAGCTTATATACCCACGACCTTTTCCTTTATTCATTGTTTCGAGAAGAAAGGGTCAGATGTTTCCAGAAATGAGTAAACATTGTACTAGATGAAGTTAGCAGGTATCTAAACAAGCATGGGTCAATCTGGTATGATGACTCAGAAGTTTTAGGATAGGAACTCAAGCCCAATGAAGAATATGTCAATGGCAAAAAAGCCAGAAGGCGGTTCCTGCTCATCATCTTTATCAGTGAAACATTAAACTTAATTAAGCTTAACAACTGAATGGTTAAAAAATGGTCGCAGCTCTTCCAAAATTGTAAAAGATTCTACTAAATTCTTCAACATTAAACAGTAGGAGATGTAAAATTACCATCAGGGAAATTTATTTAAATTTTACAAACACAAAGTACTATCTTTAAAAAAATTACCGGAATATCTTCGATATATTGGCAACATCGATAAGATAGGAAATAATCAGAATGTTTTTTGCTAGTAACGATAAGACACAATTAAGTAATAAAACTCTATCGGGAAGAACCTAGTAAATTTTGTACAAAAATTAAAAATACTCTGTATTGCAATATGGTGCAGAAGCATGGACAATTTCCCAATCACATAAACTCCGTAAGAATTTCTTATTATTCGAATTATATTCAACGGTTTAATGGAATAGACTTCTTCGGTTCAATTTCAATAAAAATGAAGGGGATCTTCAAAGAAGGGTTATACGTATAGGAACTGGAGATGCCAGGTGAATTTTTTGCCAATTTTTTTTGTTTTCTATGTTATTGACGCCAGCAAATTATTCCAGCAAGATCTTCCTATAATTAAGCGATATTTAAAAATTTAAGTAAATTGTGTAAAACAAGAGAAAATATCAAAATTGTATACTAAAATAAAAAGAAGCTTTAATTTTAAAGATAAAAATGCTTCTGCAACATTCTTAGATAAAAAAATATACCAAAAGATATGTGCTTTATCAGAAATTCGCATTTAGGTATAGGTAAATCTTATTTTCCTTATAGCTCCATGCCAACATATCATTAGAACACCACCATTAGATCCTTTTATCCCTCATGAAATCCTTACACGGCTATATGATGATAATGATGAGGGCTAAGCATATATTGACAGCTAACGAATCGAATATCCGATAAGAAAACCTTCTTCATCTTATAATACCTTACGATGGAATATAATGTACCGAAGATTAAGGATTTTCGTATCTTCATATTTCTCAGAATCGAAAGAAAAATTGAATATTCTCTTTTAAATTGCCATCCGATGGCTTTAACATTCTCAATAAATCCACCCTCTCATTGCAATAATATTTATTTAAGATATTGCATCAATTCCTAACATGATTTTGGGTACTACCCAATCCATATGAAGGCACATTTAATTAACCGCACAAAATGTTACACCTCGATTATGCATGCATATCTATACGTACAAAGGTATAGATGGATAATCATCATCATGGCAGGATATATGCGTGGACATCAACCCTTTCCATTTCAAAATAAAGACAACATTTTCATCGATCTGTAGGCATAAACAAATAATTCCCAACAGATATACAATAAGATGCATTACATACGCAGCATAATATACACAATATATACACAATATTGCAAAACGCATCCTTGGATGTTATATTTTCTCCATCGAGACTTCGAGAACCATTTGGAGGCATGTTCCAAAGCACCTTTGGCCATTTATGCATTCTGCTGCC
Organism: Baccha elongata; assembly: GCA_951217065.1. Lineage (NCBI taxonomy): Eukaryota > Metazoa > Arthropoda > Insecta > Diptera > Syrphidae > Baccha > Baccha elongata. The sequence goes on along the minus strand of OX578273.1, from coordinate 80,176,930 downwards.
ACTGCTATTTTACTACTCCTACTGGGTTTCGTGGTCGTCTCACACAATTTTCAGTTGGCTACACTCATGTTAGGATATATTTAATATGTTAAGGCATTTTCCGAAATGAATGTCCCCCTATAGGTGTCCTGCAGACTAAACAATACACCTTCTTCTTATAGGCGCAAACCAAAAACATGCATACAACATCTTGTTGCAGCTTGTTTTTGTTTAAAATCTAGGGACTGAGGGTTCATTATACTATAGAGGTTGGTATATCTAGCTATCTTCACTCCTTTTAAGATAAAACACCTATGTTTCATTTGGTGAATTGTGTATCCTGCGGAACACCTATGACATGAAAAGCAAGCCTTAAGAGACGAAGCAAGTTAGGTATACCTTCTCCACAGTTGGAAGCTTGTACTTTTAAGTTAACTATATAGATACTTTCATGTAGTCCTTCATATGTCCTTTGTATTTATGTATTTCCAAAATAGTGTACCTGAACAATATGTTGTTTTAGATTTAGTGTTTTCTTACACCCTGCGGCCAGAAAGTCTAAAGTCATTCAGCCCCTTTCTATTTCTCTTTCGAATTCAAAATACAATGAAATCCTTAAGTAAAATCATTATTATTTCCAGGACATATGCGAGCACGCATTGATATTATATGCCCACACACAAATTGAATCCTTGACAATTTGTTGCAGCTATTTGTTGGGAGGTATAGACCATACAAGACGCTGGCTTTATACCTTTTGGTCAAAACCAATCAATAAATTACCAAAACCACTTTCAGATCCTTCTCTCGATCTATGATTCTGTCTGTCGATGTTGTTTGGTTTCTCCTTGCGAAATTACATTTTGAATAATTTCAATCTGAATATTGTATGCTGTGTTGCACATATACGCAATGATGCACTCACTGGGTGCCTTTTGGACAGGATAAATATTGCAAAAGCTTCCCAATTATCTGGATACACAGGCTAGGTTTGGAATTCAGTGATTTTTTATTTTTTTTTTTGTCTCCCGCATATTGTGAGTGTGTGTATATGAATTTTGTTGTCCTTTATTTTTGCTCACATATATGAGTGGAGACATTTTGGCTTTTATCAGTAGCCAAACAGGCGGACAATGGTTGAATTCGATTGGAATATAGCGAAAATGTCATCCTATCTTCCTTTTTCAGATATAGACATACACAAAAACATACATACATCCATGGTGTGAAAAACGTGTTGACGCATATATATTAGATTGAACTGTGATGACGAAAACGATGCATAGAGAAAGGTCTAACCAACAGAAAAAAGAAAAACAATGTTTAAAAGTCAATAACTGGGCAATGTACGATGGAAATCCTTTTGGCATCATATAAGTATTAGGTGTCCTTGTTCCCGTTTATATAGTAGTAGGTATTGTTGTCATGGGAACGAAAGAAGCGGGTGGTTTTTGCACTCAATAGCTGAACGACGTCGTTTATTGTCGTCCATCTGCAGAATCCTTGCCATAAAATATTCACAAACCCCAATAATGCTATTTAACCACAAACATTTGTTTAGGGATTTTACAGTCCATTTCATATTATAATAGAGGTGGAGGTGGCATATAGAGGGTCCTTTCATGATCGATCGAATTTCCTCATTTTGTATTTAATCAAATGAAATTTGCCAATATATTGTCTAGTTAACCAAAATGCATTTAAAAGATATGATATCATTTTACAAAAATCTGGAAGGGGTGACTATTTTTAGGCGCATTTTCCTTTAACGCTCCTTTGCCCTGTGTTTTAATTGGGAAAACAGAAATTCTTGGACAAATAAGGTTTTGATTTTCTGATTTACTTTCATTTTCATAAATCTTTGGTTTGATGGTAGTCGTAGTTATAAATCTAGATATTTCCGGTATATTAATCTCTTTTTTGTTGAAATGTTGAAATATTATCAATTGAAAAATCTAAATAAAACAGATATGAGGATATTTTTAGAAAATTATGCTATGTTTCCACCAAAAATATAACCCTGATTTGAGAAAAGAAGATTTAGTTGCGTTTCTACTGGTCAAAAAGACTTACAAAGTGATTAACATGACAAGAGGTTTTAAAACTTCAGAACACATCAGCAACATTTTTTTCAAAATTTTTATATTTACTGTAACTACAAAATGCACTTTTATTTCATAAAAATCACTAATAATCTATAATATTCCGTCGAAATAATGCAATTAAAGTATATTTTATTTTGATATAAATTAAAAAAAATGAAAAATATTTAAAAATTATATTGACAAATTCATTGTTGACATCTTAAATGACATTTGAAATGAAAGCGTTCAGCCCTAAAAATATACCTATGTGTATTTAGTAATTTGCAAGAGATTTATAAAAGTTTAATTTTTAATCATGAAGATTTAAAATTTAATTTTGAATGGCAAATCTAGTGATGTAAAAGGAGATTATGGATAAATCTATTCATGAATCAAGATTAAGTGCTTGGTGCAAAAATAGTATTACACTACCAAGACGTTTCTGAAATAAAGTTATAAAGTTTACATTTCGAGATACATTTTAAATCAAAAACAAACGTTAATTATATCAATATGAGCAGTAAAAATAAAATCACTAGTTTTTTCACCTACAAACCTACTTTTCACCCGATGAAACACAAAAAACATCCCAAATCTTAACACACATGTATTGGTATAAAGCTATCTGAAAGTAGGAGGTGGTAAAGCTCGTTACTCTATTTAATTTTCCACCAATGAGATCACTATTTACCCATTACACTTTACCCAACAAAATAAACAAAATATGTATAAAAAAAAAACAAGTGCACACCAAATATCTACCCTCTGAAAACATTCAGCTATATCTATACAAAAAAAAAATACGACGATGCGACTATACGACGACGATGGACGAATGTACCTTACCTTATAGTTCGCGAACTACTATTCCAGTCTGTCCCAGATATACCAAAAACAGATCTTATCTTACACAATTTTTAGACATGGCCCCTTTCATTACGTTGTATGTAGGTAAGTATAGATACCCCCTCTCTACATTTAATACAATCATCTTAGCACACATATTCGCATTTAATGTAGATATGTACGTAGGTATACCTATCTAGTAAATGTACAAATCCACTACACTAGTGATATCTCTCGCATTTTATCGCAAAGTTTTTTTTTTCAAACTTTACGTACATATTACAGTTATAAAACTTTATTTTGATTCGTAGAAGAGATTGAGATAGATAAGATAAGAATATAATCACTAATTTGCTGGTATTTAATGGCTGAACAATATAAAAGATGGTAAAAGATACAAAATATATCTATAAAATAAATATGTATCTTATTTATGTCTGTTTCAAATTTCAAATTTTCCATAGGAACATTATTTACGACTTAAAAATTTTTATTACATAAAATTAATCTTTGTGTGATTTTAAAATGTATCTTTTAATCGAATTTGAATTGTATTCTATAGTTAAGAGTTAAAATATAGATGGAAACAAAACTGGCATCTTCAGGTTTCCATCGTTTTGAGCCATTTAAAACAGTACAGATACAAATTGATTGTATCTAACAAACAAATAAAATGTATCTTTAAAAGGAATTTTAAGAATAAGTTCAGTCTATGTAATATCACTTTGATTTCTGGTTAGGTTTGTTTTTATACCTTAAAATAGCAAAAGATACAAATTGTATCTATAACATAAAAGTGTATCTTTTGAATAAATTTCCATGAAAAAAGTATATTTAAATCAAATGCTATCTATCGAAACCAAATAAAAATTTTTAACAAAATTTAATTTTTTAAATATTATAAAAATAAAAAAAAAATTGATTTCGATAACAACTTGACCATCATATACATTCTAAACTATACTTATGAATGTAATCTGTGTATATAAAGATATAACCTAAGTTCATCCTTTTCGAATTTGTTCCCGTTTATATATGGAAATCCATGGGATACCAAAGACTATCTATTACTAGCTTAACATTCAAAAGTCGTTTAACTGGGGGGTTTTACAACTGACAATAATATACCTATACTCTCTTAACCGGATATCCTCTGATATGACCAAAAATTGTCCTTTAGATACATTATTATTTTTTTTTTTGTTATTCAATCTTATTTTTTTTTTTTACTAAACATCCCTTCTAAACCATGCAGGACATCCTTTTTGGATTTACTGATGTTATTACAAGGGTAAATGCGAAGAAAACTTTCGACGATTTGTGTTTTGAATGTCAAGATATCCGGTAAACAAATATTTTTTACCCAACAAAATATAGTAGTAAGCATGTTAAGGTCGACCAAAAGATGGGGAGGGGGTTGACAGAGATTTACCTAAACTCCACTATTCACCTCCATATACGCACAAATGTTGTGAATTTTTATCGCATAGATTTTAAGTTTCCTTCTTGTATTTTTTTAGTTGTCGATTTTGGAAAGAGAAATTGAGATAAAAATCTTAATGGGATATTTTCTAATGGTCAATCGGCAATTTTGGATTTAAATTCGATTCGAACCCAGCCAAAATGGACTTTGGTCGAAAGATATAATAATGAGTTTTTCTTCCTATTGAATTGTCTTTTTATATACAGGGAAATAGCAAAAGATACACAGATAGTGAGCGAAGGATATAATATTTACGGTTGTTTTGTTAGTGGGTATAGATGAACCATTTAAATATAAATGTATCCTAACGGACCCAAAAAGGAGATTACCTGATTTCAAAGTGATAAACCAAAATTTGATTCTGTTTTTTTTTATTGGAAATGCATTTAGATATAGAAAAAAAACACTCCTGTAGATTCTTTGACTTTCTTTAACGTTAGATTGTGTATTACTCGAGTAGCTATATATCCCACCCAATTCTTCTGTTAAACATCTCGACATTGATGAATTGCAGATTAAGTCGAAAATCACTCATGCCCCAGGACGCGTGTGCTTTATGCTTGGTGTATATCTTAAGTAATGGAAAAATACAAAAGGATACACTTTATACAAACGACGACGATGAGGACGACGACGTTAGAATGAGAATCTTTCGTTCCATTTCATTTACACAAAGTTAATACCTTTGTGTATAGGATATCCTTAAATGTGGTCCTTTTAGTTACGCAAACGATTTGTGTTTTTTTTTTTTTTTTTTTGATTTTGTAAGCAACGATTGGAGCTATAAGTAGAATTTTTTTTTTCTTCATTTATTTAATCGTTTGCATTCGTAGGAATCCCGTCACAAAGTAAAAGATTTTTTGTATTTCATTATCGCCAGTATAGGTTGCTTATCGATTGTTATGTGGGGTGAATTTTTAATGAAAATTACCAGAAAAAAAAGGGATTTGATTTATTGCCATATCTTTTGTAAATTGCTAGAAGTAGTTAAGTTAATGTTTCGAAGATTTCAATTCTATGGAGTGCAAATTTTATTTGGAAATAAATGGAAATGATGGAAAAGATACCACGAAATATAAACTTGGATTGATTAAGAAAGAAGTATTTACATTTTCAACATAAGGATAGGGTGGAAGGATATAAGAAGTTTAAGGAAACATTCGGAACAAAAAATAATTGAATAGAAAAAGATCTACGCATTTCTTTGAACTGGTAATTGGTATGTATCTTTTACAGATGTTGATACAAATTCGAATCAGTAATTCAAACTTTTTATTGAATTTAATAATAAAAATCTCCTTCAGTTTATTTTATTCGGAAATTTAAAAAATTGTTAGTTTGTTTGCCTCTGAATATAGAATTTATAAGTTTTTTGGTCTTAAAATTTACTATTAAAATTCACTATTTTAATATTTTATTTCAAAGTTTTGTTTTTGAAAATGAAGAAAAGTTTCGTAGAAATGCTTTGATATTTCTGTTTGTATAGTTTGGATTTCTAACTGTCAGTTTAACTACTAAATTTGTAAAAACACTGAATATCATACACTTTCTTAATTATGTAATCTTTTGCAATAAATTTTCCAACAAATTAAATAAAAATCTTCAACAATTGTAAAATTAATTTTAATATTATTATCTATAATAAAATAAAAATACTTACCGTTAAATGCTGAAACAGCCACGCTCTTAAAATATTTGTTGCTACTTTTGGGAAAATGCCACGTTTCTTTTGGTTCTTTTTACCATTCGCATCGTCATCCTCTTCACCCGTACCCTCTCCGCTACCTATACTAGCATTGCTGGCATCACCTGAAAATGCAAGAGTTGAAAAACAAAATTCAAATTAAACACACTTATTGTGGGTGATATTTAAATACAAACATACATTCACAAAAAAAAAGAAGCCACTTTTACCACAACAAACTATCAAACATCCGTTATCTTTCAAAATATGAACTTTATGAATGGAATTCATTGAAAACTCCAAAAAGTAAGAGTTAAATACATATCCTGTGTGTTTATCTCATTTTCTACTTGGATTCACATCGGATTCTTATTAAAATATTAACTTTTCATTTTCTATTACAAATAAACCTTTGGATAACCTTTCATAATGTAGCTACTGTGCGAACGCATCATAGACAAAATGATTAAATAGAACCCAGTGGGCCTTTTTACCTTCAGTAGAATGTCATTTATCTATCCTTTATTATCGTAGCAGCATAGTAAATATTTGCCCATCCTAGACTTACTTGGATACAGACAGTTGCTGTGAAATACATTCACACTCTTATAGCCTAAAAAATTAAAACTCAAGGGTAAAACCCCTAACATGAAAAAATTATACGATTCAGGTTTCTTATAAGATACGTCTCTCCTCTTTGATTAGCCTCGGTACACTTGAGTCTGAAGATGATTCTTCTGAATGGATCCCGCACTTTGTTTGCCTAATTAGTTAACGGAAAGCAAACTCTTTTGTCATCCACTATCGGGCAACTAAAGGCTTTTAGGAGAACATTATCATACACTATGATTATGATGGCTTTGGAAGTAACCGTTATGTACCTAAAGCGCGTTTTGATCATCAATCTTTCAAGGTTTCGGATGAGTACCGCACTTGAGAAGTTCAGGTTCCTCATTTCTTCGACGCACATTGTTTAAATATGAGCGTCTAGTCATTTATTCACCCTTTTTTTTTTGATGATGCTTTGGAAGCAAATGGGGGGAGCAGTATTTTTTATTTAATTAAGTTATTCTAACAAACCTTGTAACTTTCTTGAATAAAATTCAATGAATGTTCTCACTAAATTTTGTGCTTTGTAATCGAATAGAAGTTTTCATTTAGCGGTCGCAGTTCATGATCAAGAAATCCCCTTTTTTTCGGAAACCAAACAGGTGGATAGCCGCATATTATACTAAAGTAGAATGTATTTGAATAAATTGTATTTATTTTGTAGATTTTGGTTGCTGCAGTGCGCAGTTAATTAAACCGACTTTTATTATTAGGAAGAAGATGCATCACTCTCTGCATATATGTTCATTCATTAAATTCGTCGGCTGGTCTGAATTTCGAGACGCCTCTTGATGGATCACCTCGATTAATTGAGCGTTTGCATAATTTAACTCATTTTATTCGGTGCTATGAGTTTTTGTTAGTATCTTTGTGGGTCAGATGGAAATTTTAAATAAGGGATATTCTTTAAATCAGTTATGAGAATGGAAATTTATTAGATCACGCAGTAAAGGTTAATCGAGCTGAATGTTTTAAGAAATTAGTTAAAAAATAATTGTAAGGTAAAAGATGTAGTTTATGAAGTTGTAAACGCTGTTGCACAAAATGATTGCTGGTGCATTCTTTAGGTTATAAATTTCAAGAATTACAGACAGTTGCAATAGAAAAGTCAAAAGCTTGTAGAAAATAATAAGTATAGGGAAGTGGCAAATTTGAAAGATAATCAAGAAATGTGGTGGATTATTTTTATGAATCTTAGTACGAAATCATTTTGACGGGGCCTCTGATAGGGCTGAAGATCTCCTAACAACAAGGTTCAAAAACTAAGAAAGAAATAAAAAGGATATCTTTAATTATAGAAAGAATATAACAACCTAGAAATATCACAAGAAAATTTCCGAAATTTTACAAAGAATTGCAAACTGAAGAACAAACTTTCACCGTAAAAGGAAATTATCGGTCTGGCGAATGATATTTCAATAGTTTCAATATTTGATTGACTTTTTTTTGGCAATTTTTTTGAGTGCGGAAATGCACTGTTCAGCGATTCTAAACTGTGAGGAATAAGAACCAAGCACTGTCACTATTTCGTACTGTAATATAGTTTGAAACAGTATCTCTTTTATGTTTTGAATTATCCGATTAGCCAATCACTTTCAATAATGCCAGGGACGGAATAACTTTTAACAGAGAAGTTATCATGGATAGCTATAAATTGATAATAACTGATTAAAATATGATTGGTTAAAATCCAAATGAATCAAATTAATTGAGTTTTTGAATAGATACCAAATTCCCATATTTCTATCAAACCATCTATTGAAATTTGATAGTCATAATAAGTAGCTTGTTTAGTTTGATGTCATTTGCCATGTAAAAATGTTCATTTAACAGTTGAACATTTACTCCAACTCCATGTTTCAGCAAAACATATGTTTTTCAATAAGCGAAAGTTGAACATTCTACGTGCTTAAATATTCTATGATTCGGATTTTCAGTGTTCTTGTAATTGAGGATATGATTTGCTAAGAAGTACTCTTTATACTTAATATTGAATTTCGATCCTACTCAATATACCAAATGACGTCGTAGATTAGCATTTACCAACCAAGAATCATCAAATAAAAGTGAAAGACTTAAAACTTTATTTGAGATGAAGATTCTTTAAGATCAGAATTTAGAATAATCATATAATGTTTTTCTTCAGTGGGCCTAGAAATTACTGAGATATATGAAGTCTACTTCAGTCATTTCTACGCCCTCTAAAGAAAAACATTACTTACACTCTAAATTCTTATCTTACAGAATAAATTCTTCATCTGAAATTCAAGTTTTCATCAAGGTCCCTATATACAAGATTACCAATTAATTTCTCTTAATTGTTTTTTTTTTTTTTTTGCATTCGGATAAGTGTTAATTGAATTCTGAAACCGCTGTCAAATAAATTTCTCATACGCTAAACAACTTTAATCGAATATTAAAATAAAATCTTGTTTTTGAAATATCAAACCGCAATCGTAGCCCTGCAAAGTTTCATAGAAGGAAAAAAAAAACTAAAAACCTCAACACTTCCCTTTTTTTTTCCATCAGAAGGTGCCAAACGAAATACTAAATTTAACTTTTTAAAAGCACATCATAAATTTAATTCAATCATTTCTCTCTCCATTACGTCGGCCTTCTATATATATATATATATGGATAAAACATCCAATCCATGCCATTCCAGAATACCTGAAATCCACAACCACCTACCTATAACTACTTCTGGAATCCGAATGGTGGTCATAACTTGGGTGATAAATTACCTCTGCTCCACATACTCAATTATCAATTGAAAATCAACTGGTACAACGATTTCCACCTTCTTCTTACGTCTTCCTATATATAATATATATGAGAGAGGACAACCGCATCCAGGACAGGAGTGTGCTGGTTGGTAATCAATTTTCTCTGGAACACAGTAAGTAAATTAGCAACAGGAAAGTTTTTCCTCGCATATCGGTTTGAGTTTTTGTTTCTTTTTCCTTTTTTTTTTTTTTTTGCTTTTTAACGAAACTGTCAGACAGACAGACAGTATGTTTATGCATTACCATTGCCTGACACCGAAAATATGCCTATAAAGTTTTAGAACGAGGCAACGAATGGACGGGCGCGCATATAATTCATACAATTTTATGTTGCAGATGATTGGAAAGGCGACATTGATGGCGATGATAATTATTATGATTGTAGTGTTGCCTGCCGTTTTGGGTCATAATTCCGTATAGAAAATGACGCCAAATGATAAATACTTCATCTTTCTCTATGTTTTCCTTAATGAGTATCTTTAACATTGAATTTAAGATCGAAGAGAATTCGATTGATCAGTCAACGAACAGTGTTACCTGCTTACTTTTTTTTTGTGTGTATACACAAACGGGATAAAAACTAACATGAGAATCCAATAAAACCTCATATCAGCTCTTTCTACATACATATATAGATAAAGATACACTATATAAATGCCAACTGCCAGAAAGATGAGCGTAGATACATCAATCCCAGAGTCAGATAGTTGTTTGTTGGGTGCAAAATTACAATCCTACGCCTTCTTGATTGGCGCGATGATCGTTAGTGTGATGATGGTGTGAATAATAAAACAAGGCGCGCAGTAAAAATAAAAATATAAACAAAAAATCAACAACAACAACTCAACTTTATAATACTAACTGCAAAAAGGATGATGGAATTTATATCTTCATTAAAGTTATTTATTGACTTGAAAATTGATTATAAAAGTGTTTATTCAATTTGATTAATGCTATGCGGCGAACTAACCGATTGCAGTGGCTGATCTTGTAATCGCAACAACTTTAGTTTGACTTGTGAGTTGAGTAGTAGTATAGTATAGAGTAGTCGTTCTTCTTTTTTTTTTTAGTTTTTTAAAAAATATTGAAGCTGTGTTGAAATGCAGATGCAATTTGAATTTTAGATGTTTTTCTTGTTTTGTTATATATTTGAGTGTAAACGACTGAACTGGTTTTTGCTAACTTGAAAAGTTTAAAGAAGAAATTAAGGTGTTGATGAGATGGTGGGCAATAAATTTTGCAACACTTTTTTATACCACCCACTCTCCGATAGTAAGTATCACGAGATTTCACTTAATATGGGTCGTTAATTTTGGCAAATGGTAACAATTTGTGCTCGCTTTGATGTCGAGTATATCCATTAACACATCAGCGGGGGATGTATATAGCAACAAGCAACTTGTAGTTTAATGTGTATATATTAAGTGAATTTTGAAAAGGACAACAAAGTTTCTTGTTTTTAAAATCTAACGGGAATTAGGTTCAAGTTTTAAGTAATACATAGCATATTCGTATTGATGTAGGATCGCGTTCTTCAGGTCTTTTCTTCAGATGTTTTTTTTATCAGATTTCAGTGCATGGCAAATGATGTATAAAGAATAATAAATATTGTAGAGTAAAGTATGTTTGAGTTCAGGAATATAGTTTTCCTGAAATGGAAAATCTTAAATAAATGCATAATGTTTTAGTAACAATTTATCTCTGCGTGTTACATTAGTGTCAGAAGTAAGAAAAAAATTTTTGTATTTAGGAGTCATTTAGGAATTTTCATGTTCTTTCCCTAAGTTTCAAATTTTGAATTTAATCTCAAGTATGCAACTTGAAAATAATATTTCATTTGGTTTATAAACAAGCACAGTGTCAGATCAATTTAAATAAATATTAAAAACAACAAAACAAACGTGTTTGTAACACTGCTCGCTAATTTCATCAGTGCAACTACAGTAGAAGTTTAAGTTTATGTTAAATCAAAAGTAATTATATTTATTAGAAGCGGACCACACTAACTTAGCCGTACGACCGGTATCCGTACTAAAATTTAAAGGAATTGAATGAGGAAAAACTCACATAAAAATCAAAAACTACACATTTTTTAGTTACAACCATAGACAAGAGACCTTAGACAGTTGACTGGTACTTTCTGTACAACTCTGGAAAGTGCAAACTATTTCAAACACGTGCAGCTAAATCTGATCAACATAATTTATTCACATAAAAGAAATTAAAAGCAAAATATATTTTTTAAATGTTTGTGTTTGGTCGGCAGGAAGGGTTCCAATCGATCATCTATGTCTGCGTAATTGTTAGTGAAATTTCATTGAACAAAGATATTTATATTGATAAGTACGAAATAAAGATAGATTTTGAAAATGTTGAGGTTTCGCCGGCAGGAAGGATTCATATGGACCATCTACGTTATCCTCTTGTCTATAGATCCTAGGTACTTCTGAGAGCAAACATATTCATAAATTAGAAATTAGGAGCAAAATTAAGAGCGATTTTTTAAAACGTTCGGGTTTCATCGGCCACGGCATGAAGGGTTCCGTCTGTTGTCTACGATTCGTTTGAAACACATAAAATAATTTCACATGTTTGTAATAATGAAGGTTTGGAGAAATATGGCAGGTTCCAGTGTTGAAGAGGATAAACTATTTCGGTCGAAAGTCCTAATAATTCTTGTCTTTGGTTGACATCTAGTTTCAAGCTTAAACATACTTTTATATTTTCGGTTCTGATTTTGAACGCTTCATCTATATAAGGAAATTCTTTTTGTAGGTAAGGTTACTCCAGAAAAAACTCATCTTGAATGAGATGAGATAAGTGATGCTACCTACGATACGATTCCCAATGTGTAAAATTTTAACAAGTCGGTATAATGGCCTATTTATGTAATTATCTTCCCCGTAAACGAAAATAACTAAGAATTAAATAGCAATGTCATTTAAAAGTCAATGTTAGCAGTGTATAATAATTATAAACATTTAGATAAAGCTATTCTCTGAAGTGCAAAAATATTCCCCAACAACAACATTCGATTGTTTATTTTGATCAAACAAAAATAATAATAACTCAAAAACAATACAAATCACCTAGAGGGAGGTCTCACACAATCAATGCACACGGCCGAATCATCTCGCACATCAGAACACAAAACAAACAATTTTGGCCAAACAAGACCGCACACATGCCTCATATTATAACCCATTGTTTGAAAATTGTTCAAAAACCCTTAAAAAATCACCTTCAATACGAAAAAAATATGTGTACAAAAAAAAAAACACTTCACTTAATTTTAAGATCTTTTTAAAATAAATAAGTGAATCAAAAAAAAAATTATTTTATCTCCATGCCTTGACACTCTGGCAGCTCTCCTTACTGTCACAATCTCTTCCATCCCATCATGTTGATCTTTGGCTATAGAGGTGTGCATACTCGTCCCACCACCATCATCATCATCTAGAGATGTGTGAAAAGCACTCAAAGATGTCCTCTTGAGACCATCGCGCCCCGGTTTTTGTAAATGTTTTTCCTAAAATAATGTGCCCCCAACAGACGACGACGGACGCAAACATTGGGGGCGTTTTAATGAATTCCCGCTTTCCTCTCCTTTATTTTTTTTTATTGTCAGCTTCTAATTTCCTCCCGCCAATTAATCATGTGAGCTTGGCTTGTGGTGCTTGTGCAGCAGCGTGTGGCATTGTGACATCTTTATAATTCACATTTCAAAAAAAAAAAAAAAATTAAAATTTCAAAGAGATGAAAAAAAGCTGATATCTGAAATTCCAGAAGTTGTCCACCACCACCGATAGAGTGGACTCAACTGGTTACGCGCCGCTTACAAAAGTCGCCATCATACCACTAAGTTTGGACGACCGCCGGGGAAGCGAGCAAGTGGTGCGGTGCGACTCTTGATGACAGGAGGAGGATGATTACACATTAATTCTTATCGGTAGTTGCAGTAGTAATAATTTTTCATCAGATCTCCCCGTGGAGAGGAGCCAATCTTCATACCACGGGACCGCATATAACAAACTGCATTTATATACGAAAGTTTACGCCACTTGACTTTGGCGTAAGTAAACATGTTTAGTTGTGCCTTGCAAATAAATCGCAGCAAATATTTACAAGCTGGTGATTTATGCCATTTAGAGAGCCTTAAGGTGGTTTCGTTGTTTTTATTTCTTGATGTTGCTGCCGCTGCTGCTGCTGCTGCTGAATGCTGATACTATGCCTCCAACTCCCGATGCACTCTCTCAAGTGGATATGCGAATAAATATTTGAAATTTATTTACAAATTGCTTTTGGACTTGGGGTAGATATGGGGGGCAGTACATGTATAGAATGGTGACGACACGGGGGGTAAGTAGATTTGTTGCATAAAGCAAGATGTTGGGTGGGATTGCAGGAGGTGGAATTGGAATTTTAATTGTGAATACCATCAGTGATAGGTTTATCAAGATTTAAATTTAATTTTTTTTTTTATTTTTTAAATAGCGATTAAAATGGTTGATGTTTTGAATTTAAATTGAGATGAGTTTCGCAACTGGAATAACGAAATAAAACAAGTTTGGGATTAGATCTTATTACAAGAAAACCAACACCATTGTTTTGGATTTTTTTTTTGTAAAATTCATTAAAATAATGCAAGATGTAGTATCTTAAGACTTTTGGTTGTCCTCTGAAACCAAGAAATATAGAACTAGTTACATCAACGAAATTCTAAATAGTTGGGGATTTAAATAATGGTCCTTTTTCTTCACAAAATCGGGTTGACCGATGTTGCGTTTCTTAAATATATTAGATTTCTTTTAGGAATCAGTTCTTTGTAATACTTTCAAAGACTCTAGTGTCCAATAACTCTATATCCTGTATCTAGTCGATTTTTTTTAACCATACAGTAATTAACATTTTTTGGTAAAACTTTACTTCATTTTATATGAATTTGATACAAGCAAATATTTATGTTTTATAATTAAATATTAAAATATTTCCCAAAACAACATTGTCAAATCAGTCTATCGACTTGAACTCCCCTTGCTTATAATTCACCCACAACATATTTTATTTCTATTCGAAAATCTTCTAAATTCTTTTCATGCTCAAACCATAGAAACACAAGCTTTGACGTTCACATCGATGTATTTCTGCAGTCATTAATGCGGAAGACTCTCCAGTTCTCAGGAAAATGTACATGAAAGACGAAACAAAACTTGCAGTTGATTCAAAAAAAGGGATATACAGAAAAAAAGGAGAAACAAAATTTGCAGTTGATGCAGGAAAAGGCGGTACAGGTAGATTTTCTATAAATTCTACGCTTTTTCTTGCATTAGACAATAAAAAATCGGGAAACATTTGAAAACGCAAATTTGTAGCTGAAAAATCAGGTGTATCAGACTGAAAAAAATATCACCAAACGATTTTCAAATCAAAAACGCGTTCACGAATACAAAAAAAAAACAGTGTAACAAAATTATCAGTTAATCCAGAACAAGAGGGTTTGGGTAGATTTTTTATTTTTGTGTTGTCTTAAACTTTGCTGATTCAATAACATTTATAAGTGCACTACTTGTTGGCTGACAAACTTGGTGTATATTAGAATAAGAAACTCACAACCAAAAAATTCACAACACTAGTTTTTGTTATCGAATCACTTGGTTATCGAATTATTTAAACAGGTGCACTATTTATTCGCAAGATATTATAAAAACTTTTTGAAGGTACGAAATTTAAATCGGTAAAATAGTAATCGAGCTACAATTTTAAAAACTGCTGTTCAATAAATTCACAATTTTCACTTTTTATAAATGACAAAGAGTATTTCGAACAAACATACAAATTAGGCACAAATTAACGAAAGTTTTGTATAACTGTGGGACTGTAAAAAAAGGACTTTGAAGGCCTAAACAGGCAGGATTCGAACCATCACAGCCCTCATGTATACCCCTCCTTTGCAGATACAAAAGTTAAAGTATCGTCGTTTCTCCATCTGGTACACTATTTATATATAATAATATGCTTTCCCTTATATTAGTAGGTTTTTTTTTTTATTCATTGGGCCTAGGTTAATCGTTGAAAAACTAAAAACAATGTCGACCCAGTGTTACTTAATTCTGATTTCCTCAGAGCTAATTGGACACATGATGATCACAGCTTTTAAAAATATTAACTCCATTCAATATACATTTATTCTATTCAATATAAAACTTAAAGTTGATAATTGTAAAATCGGTCTATTCGGTTAAGATGTATATATGTATGTCATGTTTCAATATAATTCGCTTAAATTACAGTCTCTACAATTCTATTGGCCTCATAGTTGATATCAAAATTCCTCCAATCAATCAAAATTATATCACAAAAATCATATCGCCCATAAAGTTGATGATAGTTGGGTGGCCTGCACAAGAAATTATCTTCTCCATGAAGCATGTAATAATTTAATTGTAGATTTCACAAACTACACATATACTCCAATGAAAAATAAATTTATGAGACCCATCTATGCAGAAAGTCCACCGAAACGAATTTAAATTCCTTGAGTGCAATTCAGAAAATAATACACAAAAAAAATTATAATTTCTCGTTTGTTCATGTGGATAATTTCTTACATTTTTTTTTTATCCTGAAAACCACACACATTTTAAGTGAACAGAAAAAATTTTATTTGTATGCTATTTTAAAATTATTATCGTACAAAAACAAAACACTATATATAATAAATTTACGATCTACCAGAAATGTTCTTCTTCTTTTTCTTTCTAGATAATTTTTGCTCCTTGAAGCAATTTTCATCGGCATCATCATCATCATCATCGGGCCTGTCTGGATGCAGTCCTGGACTATACATACACATTGTAGTCTTATCACAGAAAAAAAAAGAATTAAAAATGGGGGCGCTATATGGTATTCATTTTACAAGGCTCATGATACACCACAGTCACAGTGTAAGTATAAGTTCATTTGCGGCAGAAGCCGTGACGATGGTGGCAAAGCGTTTTCCATCATGTTCGCCTCCACCACATTGTGATGCATTAAGAGCAGCAGCAGCGGTTTCGTACACAAAAATTGTAAAACCAGACAGAAAATGTTTTCCCGAGGTACAAACTTGCAGAAAAATGAAGAATGAAAACCTAACTTAATAACAATGTCGGATGGTCGTAGATATGTATCTAAGTATAGATACTATATGAGTTTATTAAATCGACGTTTAATACAAAATGAAAACAAAGGCGTCGCGTCAAACTTAAAAAATAAAATAATAATAAGAATTCCGAGAGTTTGCGATCCCCCAACCCACCTCGGTACTAGTATTTTTCTAGTTTTTTTTTTTTTCATGCATTTACTGAATCTAAAGATACTCTGGTGGGATTAAGGATGTTTTATTTATTTATTTTATATTTTTATTATTGTGTTCATTTAGCTGAATTGCGGCGCGGCAGCAGGCACCCCTTATGTTCATGGTATACCCTCAAGAGGGCGACCATTCGAGTTGAAAATTATTATGAGCGAATGGATTTTCAAAATTGTATCCCGATGTATCTAAAGTATCTATATGTCTATAGCTTGATGTTGTTCTGATGGTATAAAGTGGAATTCCGCAGCAGCGTGATTCAAAGGAGGGCATCATGATCATCATCGAACATTGGCATCGTCTTCGTCATATATATAGCGCATATAGCTCTTCTCGTCAGCATCATCATATCATACATATAGAGGCTTGAGAAGTGCAGAAGGAAAATGCCATGGAACGCTAGTAATATCGTTTAACTTGAAGTCTTGAACTATTTTGTGCAACATTTAATTACAACAACTATACAACAAGCGAAAGAGAAAATCTACGGTTATTAGATGAACAATTTTGAAAAAAAAAATAGGTTTCCTCTATATACTTGCTTATAGCTTGATGGGAGTTTTGTATAGTAGAGAGTAAGGTAAAGTGCTGTGCATCAGTTTAAGTCTAAAAGGAATCAAAATCACTGAAGCGTGTTGCACTTTTATGTGAAGTACCTGCTAACAATGGTGCGGCATTGATTTTCTTATGCGCCGCCGGAGGAATAAGAATTTCTTGCTGCCATTTAGAAAATGTATTTTTTTTTTCTTCATAAGTCGAGCTAACATAACATAGATACAATAATATTGTATAGGTATTGTTATAATGTTGGCAAGTTGCACTCTATTGATCGAAGAGGAAAGAGGTTTTTTTCTTTACTTGAGTTGAGGAATGCTCGTTTTCGCCTTTCTTTAGCCAAGTGTATAATTGAGTTGGAAACGTGATTTTAAGTTTTTTTTGTTTTTTTTTTCGTTTATCAAAGTTAATTTAATATTTAATAGGTTTGTGGGCAAGCGTGTTATTTTGACAATAATAGCTAGGCATTACGGAAATCTGTTTTTTTAACAATTTTGGTGACTTTTTAGAAATGATTAATGGTGTTTATAATTGCCGCTATAATATGCGACTTAGAAACTTTTGTCCGAATTGAATAGAGTGATTTGCCTAAAAATTTAAGCAATCTTAAAAAGTGTTCTATCCAGATCTTCAGCACTGATTCCGTATTTACTACCATGATATACCCACTTTTTCACCCATTGATTGAACTATCAAACATCATCTGTACCACAAGACCATATAGCTACGTCAGCCGCCAGTATTCTTCGTTCTGAGAGTAATGATGATGTATAAAGCAGAAAAACACAGAGATCACTTCTAATAGCTTGTTTTTTACAATTCTTCGGACTTTCTGAGACACTAAGAAAGATTTTGTTAGCAGATGATCTTTTGTGATTTTCGCTTTGTGGTGTAAAATTCTTTCAATTTTCTGTTCGGCATTTGGTATTGTTGAGTCACCAACATCCCCATACGTATTCAAACTACTACTTTTTTTTTGTTGGAGTCAAAATAACTTATCGGTGGGTAAATTTAAACATTTCATCCAAAACAATTTCAGATGAACGAAAATTGCTAACCTCGAAAAATATTATTTTGTTAATTTCTTTGCTTTAACACTCTCTGACAAGCAGTTAAATTTTAAGTTAAAAATCGTTAAGCAAGCATGTGCGGTTTTTTAATATATATCTTTTGTAATATGGTTTAATACCGTGGATCAAATGCTTAATATTCTAGAGCAGTTTTTCCCAGGCAATGTCAAAAATGGAAAAATTATTGTGGTGTCACAATCGAAGAACGTTTTCAAACGAGGTAATGAAAATTTATAACAACATGTGCCCCTAATTAACATACCTGTATACAGTACAATATTAAAAAAAATGTGCTAATACAGTGGAACACGTAACTAATTATTTTAAGCTATTTTTCGTCCGAAGAACTTTTTTGGACTAACGTTCACCAGAATATCATTTGGTCACCTGGCAAGCGTTCTTTTCAGCTTTTTCATATTAAGTTGTTTAAAAAAACAGTTCAAAAGTCTGAGTGTATCAATCCACCCTTCTCAAAATTTCTTTGTCCTTACTATAGTAAGTTTTATGAAAAAAATACTCAATACCACTACCTTTCCAATATGATTTCAATACAGAAATTCAAAATAGACATTTTTAAAGTTCTAAATTCTTACAATGTTCAAATTCGGTTATAGAAATACTTTCGAGAAAAAAAGTGTAACATTGAATTATTTTTCCAAACAATTTTTGTTGTCCTATAGCATTTTTTAGAAGAATCATTTCCTACAAAATATTACTTTCAAATCTTAAGTTCCTTCAAAAATATATTTTCAATGAACATCGTATATTAATTTTCTAGAATTTCAATTTTAGTTAACCATATCAGGTTATATCAGACATGATACCATGATACTTCCATTTATTTAAGACCATATTATATGTTCTGATTTATACAAAGTATCTATATAATATGTATATGACCTTTCATATAATTCATTCTCCTGAAAAGATGTCACAATATAAAAACCAGTAAATTTGGATGAAGATTTCCAGAGTAGACATTTAGTCGCCCTAAACTTATATATATACCAAAATCATCAGTAGGACAATAATAACACACAAAACTAACCACAGAAGAAAAAAAAACTATTTATCTCTTAGTTTATATATATTTTCGTATTACTTGGTAGAAAAGAAAAATTCCAATTTGCAGTAAATTTTCCCAATGTCTCTGGCATTTCCTTCTTTTTTTATTTTTGTGCGCTTCCTGCTTCACTGCACTATTGTGCAAAAAAAAATCTTTTCCTTTTCTTATAATATGATTTTTTTGTTGTTAAACTTTAATACGATGAAGTTTTGTTCGCTTTTAGGATTCACTCTGCGATTAAATAAGAATGTGTCCTTGCATCTCTAAATGTAATTTAATATAATACCACGAAATGTGCGACTAAAAAGGACGTGAAAGGAAAGGAATTAGCAAAACTTAAAAATAAATTCAAACGTTAATTCAATAATAATCCAACAATTTAGTGTATTTATATGCAAGCAGTAAATATACCGTTATATTGTAATTTATATTTTGTTATTATGTCGTCGAAATAAATCCCCTAAAATATATAATTTTTTTTTTAATTTATTCTCAATTTCCGCATAATTTTATAATTGCAGTAATTTTTAATTCCAATAAAGGATTATTTTTTTTTTGCGAAATTAAACACTATTTTGCTGAAAAAATAAAATAAAAAATACACAAATATCCTTGCATCAGTAATCTGTAAAGTTATTAGCTAAATGTCAAATAAATTTCGACAAAAAAAAATTAAATTAAATACGTATATGGATATGGCAAGGTATATCTCCACATGTGGGTAGAGCTCCGTGTGCAGAGATTCAGAGGGAGAGACAAATAATCTTTTAAGAATGTCACCAAAGACTGAGCAAAATCTCACAGACATTTTGGTAATTTATTGCAAATTGATTTTTGGATTTGTCAGACAAAAAAAAAATATCGATGAAATATTTAAACTTAAATTTATATTGGTATACAAATTATTTCACCCGCTGTGCTTTTTTGTTTGAGCAAAATTATGTGATTTCAGAATGGGGACATATAATTAAAAAATTAATTTGATATACAATCAAATAAATTGGATTTAAATTGTAAAGATATTTTATTGAGTCATTTAAAAGGATGAACATTGATACACAACAAAGACTGTAGAAAGTTGGTTCTACGGAGCTCGAAGCTTATAATTGTGAATCATTGGGGTTTAGAATCGCAATACTTACTTTGTTCCAACACCTTAGGAACGGATATTGAGTCATTCTTCAGTGGTTTGAATAGAATATGTTTTCCAGAAAGCCAAATTTAGGAATTGTTATAGATAGACAATTAATTTTCCATAACAACTTTTTTATTTAATACTTTAAGGATCTATTACAATTCCAAAAAAACACCAAAAAGAAAGGGGAAACAAAGATTTTACGAGGGTCTTTAATATTAAAAAAATATATTGATAGTGAAAAGATGATTTAGTATTTAAAAAAACTGCTATGATGAACTAAATATGACGATTAAAACCGAATGATATAGAAGAATACGGATCAGTTGTAATTTGAAGAAACATTTATGGAAAGAGTGTATGCTTCATTCATAACTCTAACGAAAAAAAAAACATCTTTTTTGTAGAAAATGAACTCATAGTTCTTATTTTCTTCATAACTACATTTAGATTATGGGTGAAAAAGCATATTTACATATAAAGTAAATTTTTAGTGAGGCTATTTGAAATCTTAATTTGGGTAGATATAGTATTATCTGCTATTACTTGCAAGAAGTAATGCATTGGAATTATGCGTTCTAAACGGGTAATCTTTAATCTACATTTTTCAGGAGGGAAGTGATGACCCCTTACCGAAACCGAACAAAACTATTTTAGAAGAATATTCTGGACGGATGAAGCACAGTTTACTAGGGATGGGGTTACTAACTTCCACAATTTACATTATTGGAGTAGCGCCAATCCACACAAAAAAAAAGAAAACAAATCACAACACCGCTTTAGTTGTAATGTTTGGCTTGGTATTGTTGGACACACTGTGATCGGGCCCCGGTTTTTGAATTCCATTATTAATGGAGAATCATACCTGCAATTCCTACGAGACCTTTTACCCGATTTATTAGACAGCGTTCCATTGGTTATAGCAGATACTTTAATCTACCAACAAGATGGTGCTCCAGCACACTACAGCTTACAGGTGAGAAACTGGCTGGATGATCATTTTAGTGACCGTTGGATCGGAAGAAGGGGCCCCACGGAATGGCCACCTAGGTCACCAGATTTAACTCCCCTAGATTTCTATGCATGGGGATTTATGAAGAATTATGTTTACGAAGTGGAAATGGTATCATTGGAACAACTGAAGGAACGAATTGAAGTCGCTGGAGTCAAATTGCAGGAAAATTTGTCAAGCATAAACTTATGTGAAGCCATTACAAGGAGATATAATCTATGCCTTCTAAACAATGGAGATCATATCGAGAATTTTTTATAAGTACTTCCAATAAAAAACATAGTAAAAATAAAAGGAATAAAAAAAACTAAAAAAACTAAGATTAATGCTTCTTAAATTGCTTCGGTACAATAAAAATAAATGTTTTTCTTAGAAAAAGGTGGTTTTGGTTTTTTTTTAATTTCTTGAGAACGACATAAAATGTTTGCATCCGGTTTTCTTATTTAGACTTAAAATTAATAACAGCATTGAATTTTGAAATTATAATTAGCACTTAATTACGTAAAATTTTGAAAAAAATGAATTTGAAATTTTTTTTTCAATTTTTTTTTTTCAAAATTTTGACTTTGAAAATTAATATTTCAAAAACTATTTCTTAGAATAGATTTATTTAAACTCAGAATGAAAGAAAAAGTTATTGGCTTTTCAAAAACGTATCGCACAGCATTGTGAATGAAGCCGTTGATTTTAAATAATTTTTTTCCCATTTTAAGTCAGTTTTTTCGAAAATTGCCCCTCCCGGCTAAACGGAGGGGAATAGACCCCCCCTCCCATACGATTTTTTTTTTGTCTCAACGCAACCTACACGCCCTAGCATTTTGTCGCATTGCTCATGACTCACCCTGTATAATAAAAAATATAACAGCCTTGGATTTTTTTTTATGAGCACCGAGTAAAAATATATATACGTATGGCCATATCATATCAGATGATAGAATTTTAATGGAATTTTCGTTCGTGCTTACAATTCACATTTTATTTTATCAGAAATTCTATAAGAATTAATTTATTAACAAAAAAAATATGGAACGAAGATATATTAATGCTATATTAACTAGTTAAAGATCTTCCCTGGACACAATGGACTTAACTCAGCGTATGAATAAAGCTTTATCACCACCACAATGCTGATTCCAACTAATATAGAAGTGCGCTTTTAGATTAAATTAAATCAATTCGTATAATTAATCTAGAGATTACAAAAAAAAATAGCGTGGAAAATAATTCTGATTTAAGAATATTGTGGCGAATTCAGCTCTTATTAAAGAATGAACACATGCGGGATCATTATTTACTTGCATGCTTGCATCCTTTGCATAAGGATGGCGAGAAACATCGACTACAAACAAATACCTTATTCTACTAATTGAAGTCGCTCTACTTTTAACATAAAATTTGATTCAGCTGGATTGTGTTTTACTTAAAGAAAAACCGGCCTATAAATTTTTAACCAAGGGTATCTAATTCTTATGATTGTGAAATGCTTCTGCACCATATAACCGAACCGGGCTGAGTTGAATAATTTTCATTTTTCTTGGAGAAGAATTAGCGATTCGGAAGAGTTTATAAACGTTTGAATTTTAAGCAGATATTGTTCGTCTGAGTTTGTAGAATCTTATATAGCTTTCATCCGCATTTCCTTTTGTTGAGTCAATCTTTGTAGGTGATATCTATAAGTTCTGTTCAGATAGTTAACTCTTAAATTGTACATATTAAAAAGAGATGTTTCGGTATAACTTTTAAGATCTCCTCTTGATGGGTTAATTTTCTTACATCTGTATTAAATACAGAAGTTAATGACTCAGCTTTGATTTAAGTGCAATTTCAGAAAAAAAAAGACTCATTGTAAAATATTTCCTGACATCTCCATTTCACTGGAAACAATATTTTAAAAATATAATTCGCATCAAATTGCAACTGCCTGCATTGAATCACAAAATCACGTGGGTTATTGTCGTTGTTGGTCGTTCAACAACAAAAAAAACAGGTATCATTATTTTGTTTATAGGCCATTTACGAACTGGTATTAAAATGTTTACTTGTTTACTTATATATATAAAATTCGAGGTAATATTGTAAACATTATACGCATTTTTATTATAGGTATCACTTTTTGTTTGCGCAATCCTCCTTAAGATTCGCCATGCTTTGCGATTGAGCAGCAAGAAATCCCTTTTTTATATCATTTATATTTATTTTGTTAATTCAATGATTTAACCATGAAAAATAAACCTACGTACCATAATGACTTTTGGATGGAAGTAGGGAAGAAGGCTGAAGAAATCCAATCAAAAGTGTAAGGAACTGCTGTGCGGCTAGAAGGTTCCCCACAACGCAACGACAATAACGACAGACTTCGGTCGTAGAACGTCGTTGTTACCAGACACAACAACCAAATATTATAACAGCCAAACCCATGACGATGACCGACAACGACAAGAAAAACGTAAAGGAAATCAAAACTTTGAGAAACCTGACTAACTTCACAAAATTTAACCCATTCTGTGGATTTCTATATAAAAAAAGAAAGATGGACGCATTGGACGGACACACAAAAGAAGAGATGAGAATGAGGATCTGCGTGTGTATCCTTAAAAGATGCGGATAATAACCGAATGAGCCAGGACTTGATTGAAACGACTGCAGGACATGAAAGATGCACAAATCAAAGAAATTGGATATGCACATGAAGTGATCCCAAACGAGGATAAACTTTTCGTATCTTTCTAGAGGTAGGTATATAGATGCGGATATGAGAAGACGACTGCGGATGATGTTTGTTGTTGTTGTTCTTTTGAAGCACTCCAATCAATGGGATTCATTTCTGGAATTTGCATACCGTCGGCGATTGAACATGCAGCATTCCATTTTAGTAAATCTTCATCCTCCTACTCTTCCTCCTCCTTCTTCTTCTTATATAGTAGAGTTCACGTTATTGTTGCTGTTGTTCGTGGACGGTTGGTGATTGGATTGTATTGGGTATATTGGATCTAATAAATAAATTACGATCAAATTTGAAAATTCAATTTGTTTTTCGAACATACGAAGGCTGTGGCACAGGATATCGAATTTATGAACCGAAAGTGAAATTCAATTGCCAACAAATAAAAAACACGACTGGGAGTTGCAAATAACCAAATAAATATATATATATATATATATATATATATATGTATTTAGGTACCTATAATAATAAAGCTTGAATCCGAGGAAAATTAATAAAAAAAAAATCAAAGAATAATAATTGAGTGCGAATTGATTTATTTATGTTATATCGCCAAAGCGTCGAAAGGACGGGGGATAGGCGTGCATATAAGCGGGCAAGCAAGTATGATGACGATTTCAATTTCTGTTGTTGTTCGTGCTCCAATTTTTCGTTCATCATGCATTTTGTGAATTTTATTTATTTCCATTCGATGGAGGTTTTTCAAAAAAAAAAAAGGATTCCCTGCTCTGCATATAGGTGGTAGCATTTTTTTTTTTAGTTTTGGACCCATTTATAAATTGCATTTGGATTGGCTCAAATAAAAACAAAATAAAATTTCAAAAAAGATTTAAGAGGCTTAAAGTGAATTGAAAATGTGGGTATAAGCACATACTTTGTTATCCTATGTTTGGGGTTCCTATATACGGTGAGGGGTTTTGGTGAGTGATGGTGTTTTATATTTTTTTTATAAATGGGTGGCATGCGTGTTGCATTAGGCTTGAAATGTATCTATACATTCTACATATTTATTATAAGCCGTGCGTATATTGTTGTGAGTATCGATGAGGATATTTTATAGTTCTTGTTTTGCTTATATAGTATAGTTTGCTTTTTTATATAAATTTAATATGTGGATACTTTTTTTTAATAGGTTTGGTATAGTGATTTATGTTGCGGCAAATGGAATATAATTATTTTCGTATGAAAATGATCGAATTTGAGTAATTTTGCATTGTGTTTGTATGGTTGATGGTTGTATAACAGGGTGTTATGGAAATAATTGATGCATTTTAATGAAGTATTGAAATTTAATAGTTTTGGCGAAGGATTTTGTTCAAAATATAGGTATGATGAACATTAATTTGCGATAAATATTTAATTTGTCAATTTATTAGTTAATTATCTAAATATAATTTAAAATAAATTGTTTGACAACTTGGCGTTTTTAAAACATTGAATTTAAATATTTTCTATTTTCTTTTCATTTTTCTTCTTTTCTTGAAAAAAGAGCTTCGCGTAAGAGCTCAACCCTCTAAAATCAAAATATGAAATAAGCGAAGCAGTTCGTGAAAAAAATTTTTCTACCGAATTTTCTATAAGGAATAACTTAATAAAGCAATGCGAAACTGGTCCGTTAGTGCCGAATTAAGATGGATTTCACGAGAGCAAGACCAAGTACTCGTTTGCTGTCTTCAAGAATGGCACCCAACGGCGATGTCTTGAAAAAGACATTACAAGAAAGCCGTTATTATGAGGTAGTTAAGAACTTTGTCTACTGACGCTTCGCTATAAAATTAGACACCGATACCAAAAACGGAGTTCTTTTGGCAACCCCTGCTTCTTTGGATTAGGAAAGAAGAGTAATAAGCCAAAACTTATCGATAATTAACATAATGTCTTTACAAGACACTAATAAGCCCAGTCTTGACTATTGGTGCAGAAGCATGAAAAAATGAGAACTCTTTTCTGGTTTTGAGATGAAAGTTTTCTGGATGAGTTCCGGTTTCGTACGCATACGACCGTTAGTGGAGGAGAATATTTAACAGCAAACATGCTGGACGAAGAAACTTGTTGTCCACACAGGTTTTAGGTGTGGCGCGCTTAATTTATAATAAATGTAAGTAAACTAATGAAACAGCTTAATAAAAAAATCGATTAAAGCATTTAATATTATGAAATGCGTTACACCGTTCGATAACTTCCTGTTTTGAAATATGTGAGCCGCTATAAACTTTATTAATCTGAAGCTTCAAGTGGACGCTCCTTTTCAATGCAGTGTAGCATCTTCCAGACGAGGTAAATGGTCATATAAGAAGTCTAAATACTTATTTCAGCACCACGATCGGTTTAACTGCCGTGAAATATATATAATTCCTTCCCAAAAATACTGTAAGTGTAGATTATTGCTGATTCATTCAAACACATCTCTATAATGTGAAGTTTGTTTAATGTGAAAATAAAATCTATAAAATGTATCTCAATCTCAAGAAATTAATACAAAATCTATCTGACTTGGCCTACATAGATTTAAAATTGATGATTTGCTTTCATACACAGATGTACGTATATATATTTAATGTCTATACATAAACTTGTTGAATCATTTAATTTCTTTCAAACTAAGTAAGCAGTAAATATAAAATGTATGTCCTAGTTAAACACTAAACAGGCTTACATAACATGAAATTAATGATAGAAATTATTTGTAAAATTTATAAAAATCCAGTTTATTACTGTTTTAACAGGCAACAAATTTAGTTTAATAGATTTTAAAAGATTTATAGAAATGACTACTGTTTTTTTTTCTACTTATATCTATCATTATGTAAATCATTTAATTTTTAATTGCATTAGTATAATAAATATATAAGCATATCCACTTAAATGATGACTGAAATAAAATATGAAAAATCATTACTGTAAGATTTGTTCGCAATAAAAAAATATGATTACCTAATCATATTGTAGACTTTGTTCTTGAAACATTCATATATGGTTGTCAATTGCCAACATAATTATCTACAAAATATGTGACGAAAAATCAATGGCAGCTAAGTAAAGATGTTTTGATATTGGTAATGATATGATATGATCGGATAAGCTTGATTAAAACAGCAGACTGAAGTGGCCCAGAAATAATTATATACGATACATTTTTTTTAAGAGCAAACAAGTGAATGCGGTGA
Source organism: Baccha elongata (assembly GCA_951217065.1). Classification (NCBI taxonomy): domain Eukaryota; kingdom Metazoa; phylum Arthropoda; class Insecta; order Diptera; family Syrphidae; genus Baccha; species Baccha elongata. The sequence continues at coordinate 80,149,378 of OX578273.1, read as the reverse complement.
ATCACTCGGTTACGATGGACCATTTCGATGAAAACTTGTTTATGCAATTAATAAAATAAATTTAAACCATTTCGGAATATTTGTTCCCCGAATTTATTTTCTTTTCATTTTTAAATAAGCTCGCAAATTTATCATGTCGCAAAAACTTTCCAAAAATGTTGGTATCAGTTATTAATAAGTGGCAACTTGTTGTTTCGCGTAAACGGAAATGCATTAGAACTCTTGAAATTCCGAGCAAAATTAATTCAAAAGAAAAATACTCAAATGTGATAAAAAAAAAAATACACTACACAAAAACATGAGAGGTTCAAATCCCGATATCGGTTTTCGAATTAACATGATGTTATGATATACCAGCACCACTTTCATAAAAGTTAAGATCAATTCTTTACATGAATAGTTCTTGGTTACAAGTTGTTGTTGGTTCTTTTATACTTTTTAATGTAAAAGGGAAACAATAATAATACTATTAAGTGATTACGTGCTTTATTAAATTTCCGAAAAAATCAACTCCGAAATGACAAAATGCTAAAGACAAAATTGAAATCGAAATCGAAGATCGCGAAGTAAGAAATTGCAAAAACAAATCTCGATAACCTCAACCAGAAACACTTATAGTTACCATACAGATCACTTAGACTTAGAGTAAACATTTTAGTTAAAAATGTTTGATGAATTCGGTTTTGGTCTAAAAGTTTTGATGAAAAACTTGCATGCATCAGAATAAGTGATATCTGATATCTTTACATTATTATATTCGTTACCAGAAGAATAACTGATTTTGATAAAGTGTAATTCTCGTTTTATGTTTTGACAAAGTCAAATTGAATCCATCAAAATTGAATTTGCCTAAAGTGTCCAAAAGTTCTCCAGATTCTAAAAAAATAAAACGTAACCACTCAACTAAGCTCCAAAGCCTATAATTTGTGTTACCACAAACCGATCAAATAAATCAATATCATATTAATCCTCTTTTTTTTTAGAAAATCACTAAACACTGAAGTCCATCTGTTCAACCGAACGTGATACTTCATTCTACGAATCAAAACATCATTCTCGTCATGGAACTTGGAAGGTGCATGATCGGATTTAGTTCGTTTTCTTAAAAATTCCCTCCGTTATATCCACCTTTCATTTTTTCGGTTATTTAATAACACAGAAGTTAGTTCCTAACATAGGTATTCCATCTTTGAATTGGGGAAAAAAAAACCAAATCAACCTCAACGAACCATTTAAAAAAAATGAAAGGATCTTTTCTTTTATTTTTAACTACAAGAACTCCTTTTTGTTTCGTGAGCGAGGAGTGGCTGAAGTTTTTTTTTTTTTTTTTTTTTTTGTTGGTGTGGATTGTTTCGGGCTATGAAATTATTTCTAGATCATTCTCCGGGACCACTATTCTGACAGCTCTATAATTAAACAATGTGTGGGGATATAAATCTTCTGATTAAAAAGTATCTTATCATTATTATGAAGAGAGGGACATTCTGTTGTGTTGTGTAGGTTTTAAGAATCTTTTTTTTTTTCATTTTGGTAATCTAATACTCTGGAACTGCATTCTTGATTATGGCATCCTAAAGAGAAAAACACATTCTTCTTCTTAAAGAATTTCTATGGAAATAACTCATCTCACTCGTATATAGCATGTGTGCTTTGTCAAACCACACCGCACCGCTATACGCTGCCGACTTTGAAGGTTTCGAAAAATTTCATGTGTGAAAAATATTCAAGAGCTGCGGGTATAGATATATGAATCTATAATCCCAAGAGCGGTCATTTGAATTTGGTGTCCCCCGCCTCTAAATAGATGAAGTAAATCCCTCCAGAATCCATCTTTTCTTTTTTGAAATCACCGAAACTAAAAAAAAAATTAAAAACGCTAACACAACAACATGGGTGCCATATTGAGCATCGATGGTATATTGTTAAGGCGATTAGTGGAGATGTTTTTTTTTGATTTTTTTTCTTATTTTATATTTTTAAAACAAAAAAAAAAAACTCACAAGTTCGTGTTGTTTGCTATGCGTTTGTGTTTGTATCTAAATGCGGTATGCACATAGCTTAAGGCTAACAACTCATTATGACTCTTCAGACTTAAATAACAAAAAATTAAAAAAAAGAAAACATCATGTATGGTATTTCAACATTTTACTTGTATCTTTTGTATATATCATACTGGTATGTTTTTAAAATGTTGAAATGAACATTATCTGACACTTTCGTGACTTATGAATTTTAAAAAATTGCATATTTTCATTCACGCATAGCTGCCCTACCCTACCATCACCTATTCACATTCGTGATAAGCGATTTTTTTTTATATATTATTTTATATACCAACCTACCTACCTATACCTATATTTTTGTGAGGAGCTCTCATATTTCAAGCAATTATGAAACAAAGCCTTTAGGTTAGGAAACGCTTATCTTTTGTGTCAGGAATTTTTTCTGTCTCACGTGATTTTTTTTTTCAATTTATGCAAAATTTAATTAGTTTTACAATCGTTGGGGAACATTATATTTTAAGTGATTCATTTAATGAAATTTCTCACGTAAGGTTTACCAGTCTATACCTACGATAGAGGGCTTTGGATTTTTGAAGAAATTCCTGCGGCGAGGATTTCATATGATTTGATGTAAGGAAATAAGTGCTTAACCTCAATTTTGTTAAACTGTGAACCATATTGACTATACGAACCTGTTTAGGAGCAATTCGGGGATAAGCAACGAATGTTTATAATTCAAACATAAAAGCAATGAGAAGGGAATAAATTATTGAATGTTTTTATATACATAACATGATTAATCCACATTTTATGTATAAAAGTTTTGCTTGATTCGATACTGATTAAAAGCTCTTTTGTTATATTATTGGCAAACTTGTTTTTTTCCCCGTTAATTATTTGTTTTTTTTTTAACATTTGAAAGTTTTAACTAACTTGTTGAGCTTTATAAATTGTATGAGCTTTTTCAAAGCTTTAAGCTTTTTTCTAGTTTAAGTTTTGCTATTCGTATGCTCCCAAAATAGCATAAGGTATGTTATAAGGAGTCTTTTAAGTATTTTTTTTTACGTAGTAGGTATATATACCTTCGGAGAATCTTAGTCGTGAGACTCGTTAGTTCAATTTTCAGTAGGAATTACGAGATTTACCTAACAATAATAATGATAGTAGAGATTTTGATATCTTTCGTTTGATTTTTGGTATCGAAAATTTGAATATTTTAAGCTTTGAGCTTTGAGCTTTGAGCTTTAAGCTTATTATTAACTTTAAAAGCTTATCAAAGATTATGGCTTTGTACCGCTGGAGGTAGTCATAGTAATATGTAATAATAGAAATTTGATTAGAGCTTTCAAAAGCTATTTCAAAGCTTTTGCGATCTATGTTGAGGTATCTACCAATCTGAACATAGCTCTTTTTGACTCTGTACTTTTTGTTTTGTAGGTTTCTTCCAAAGGTTCCACAAAATCATAAAAAAATGTGTTGAAAAAAATGGACCAACTTTTTCCAAGCTACTATGATACCTACTGACGCCACTGTGTATCTTTTAACCAACAAAGTTATAGTAACAGTAACTGTATCTTTTTAAGATTTGCTGTGCAACATAGAGTCATGAAATGAAAATCTAGATCAATTCATCTTAATCCATCCGTTTACTACACATTTACTTTGTTAATTCAACTAAGACCTTCTCGTTGAGTTCTTTATTGTGCGACAAAGAGACTTTCTGTTTTGTGCAAGGATTTATATCAAGCCTGTGCAATACATGCGTACCTATAGTAGAATCTCAATCTTTCATTTCCAACACAATCTGAATATCGCACCTTTTCCGTACGAAAAAAATACAAAATAATTTATAGTGCGTGTGCACACCATCTATAGGTTCAACTATCAGGGAAAACTTACTCCACATCCCAAACGCCTGCATGCATCATATATGTTGCCTAAGCGAGGTAAAAGGAATTTCTATATCCCGCCGTTTGGCCCAATAAAAATCAAATCAATTTATTGTCTATTTCACTAATAACACTCATAATTGTCAAATTGTCGTGAATTTATTGGTGTTAAGTGTCGGGCACCAAATATGTTTTCCTTGCATTCGCCTCCTGGGTTGTATATGTCGGTTGTGATCTTCACTAAACTTAGTTTTTTTTTTTTTTTTTTGTGGACTCCCCAACGAGGGCACTGCCGGCAGTACCATGCGTCGTCCGTCGTTGTTGTCGGATTTTATTTCTAAATCTGAATCCAATGCGCGAGAGTTTAAATTTATGAGGCATATTGAAATGTATCTCACCTTGATTACATGTACAGATAGATTGTATCTGGTGGGCAAAATGAATTGAAAAGTTTTTCCTATTTTTTTTATTTTATTTTATTTTATTATTTTGTATCTTTAGAGCATGTGTTTGTCATTTGGTGGATTTAACACTGCACAAGATTAATGGTCGGAATGTTGAGTTTTGTTGTTGTTATATAGGTAGATATGGGGAGTGTGTGTTGTGCATAGTATAAAGTTTTTGGTGCATATATGTAGGTACCTACCATCATCATCGTCATCAACATCATCATGTTCGTTGTTGTAGACCCCCTGGTCGGTTTGGGGATCTCTCTCTAGTAGGTATACCTACCAACGACTAGACGCACAATTTTTTTTTTTTTTTTCATACGTAAATGTCACCGTAGGCGACAAAAGATTACCGTATATGGTATGACAGAACGTGTATCTTTTTGTGTCGGATGCCAGCCATTAGGTGTTGTGTTCATGTTCTCTGTTTTACGTTTTTGTTTTTTTTCTTTTGTTATTATTTTTTGAAGCTGGTGAAACCTTGTGTTCTTTTTGGAACGTAGATAGATACATTAGTTGCATTATTGTGAAAAAAACGCAGGTGGTAAATGAAGCCTAGATATTTTGCAAGCCATTATTGTGAAGAAGATGCATAATTAACCTCAAATGGTAAAAGGCTTTGTTTGTTTTAATAAAAGGAATTTACTCATATAAATAACACTTCGCTGTCATTTTATCTAACATAGGAAAACATATGACTAGTGAAAATAAACGAACAATTCCATCGAATGCTTTTTAAAAAGGCAATGTTTTCTTTAATTTTTTACCTTAAAATATGCAAGGTTTTTTTTTATTTTTATGAGTTTAAATGATAAATTGTTCTTTAATTTGATATCGTTTGATCAACTTAATTTCGAATATTTTAAAATAAAGTAGTAATAATTTAACTAAAAAAAATAAATCCAAGGGTTTTAAGAAACCATCGTCGAATTCTGGTGTTTTTATGAAGAGCCTAAAAAAGGCGTTCTATAGTAAATTCGTTAGATATACTCAAAACGAACAAACAAAATCCAAACTTACATTAAAAAAAAAAAACTCCCTAAAATATGCAATGTTTTTTGTTTTGTTTTTATAAATTGTTACGTTAAGATTTGCGACTTTATATTCTTGTCATAAACTGGTAATTGGCTTGAAAATTTTAACATAATTTAATATTTTAATGTCTGCAGGTTCCCTTTTTTCAGAAAACATAATATTATTTATTCCTAAGATTAAGTACAAGAATTCCGCATTTGTAGAAGTTAAAAGATCCATACAAAATTGCATATTTTAAGGAGTAAGTAAAATTATATTGTATTAGGTATGACAATTGAAAAAATATTTTTACCTAGTTAGCTATATGTTATTTCTTAAAGGAATCAAAGTATATTGCATATATTTATCACTTGATTCCAAGCAGGAAATACATAATATCTTTGCTCAACAAGGAAACCAATCTTGAAGTACCTACATTCTTTAAACGACAAAATCTCCAAGGACGCATGCTGGTTCGGTGAAAGACGCGCATTTACCTCGTCTCCGAATTCATAAAGGCATCTCAACAGGCAATATTTTAGTCTGCAATAGCAAAAGATACAAAAAATATCTTCCACTTGAAATCCCATTCGCACCTCGATGCGAATTTCAAAGAATGTAAAAACTACCAACAACTAAAATATTTAACAAATTTCGATTCTCCTTTAAGATCCTATTCAGCAATTAGATTATCCTTTTGGACAATCTCACCTTCAAAAATGCACCATCCATCCATTTTAACAACTAAAACAAAAAAAAAAAAAATACTACTTATATCGTTTTAAAAATTCCCAGTGTGCATTTAACATCGAACCTTTCCGAAGTGATATAGTCAACTTTAAAAATTCACATCATGTTGTTGGAAAAAACAAGAACGAAGGAATACAAACTGTCATCAACAAAAGCCTTATTTCTAGAGTTCATCATCCATCCCGGAGATTCCGAATCCGAATCATGAGACAGAAAGGCCTTCTTTCGTATAGGTATATGGCTTTTTTTCCATCCTCTTGACTCTTTTAGCTTGATTCTGTTGGGTATTATTATTATTTTTTTATTTAACAGTCCGTCCCGTCCAACAATGTGATCCGATTTTAATATTCTAGATAGTAGTTTTGTGTGCAATGAATAAAAATATAAAATTCGTTTTACGTTTATTGTTTTGTTAATTGATTATACAACTTTGTTTTTTTTTACGGGGGGAATCCGATTAATTGAAATTTTCAATGTGTTTATATACTGTTGTAGCACAATATCAGAGGTTGGTATATATATTTTTTTTTTTACTGCTTTCCCGTCCTTTTAAGACAGAGAAAGATTTAAATAAAAATTATTTTGCATTCTGGTAGGTGATCGGTGCGAAAATCACGATTATTATTATATTTTTTTTTTTGTTTGTTTCTTTCTTCAGGTAAAATAAAACGCACTTAAGGTCATATGCGACAGCCTTGAAGAAGGGATTGGCATATGCGGGCTTTAGCAAAACTATCTATAAGTACACAATGTGTGCTGAAATGGAATGTGTCTTGTTAGCGAATGTGCATAATGTCAATCTAAGTGAATATAGTACGTGATAAAGTCAAAGACTATATAAACACTATAATCATTTATTTGATGGGATAGATAGGTAGGAGGTTCACATTGGGAATTTCAACGCACAAGTGTATGATTCACATTTGATACACAAAAAAAAAACGTTCTAATCAGCCAAAGTGCGGGTTACCTATATCTCATATGGAATACCGTAAAAGAAAGGACGTGCTTTGAAAGAATTATTTGCTTTTAATTTAAACAAATGGAGAAATGATTTATCTAAGGACCACCAACTGATACAAACCATAAAGAACATGTTTTTTGATTTGCAGAACAGACGAATACAATTAAATTATTTGACAGACAGAATTCAATCCAGTTAAATGTAAAACACTTGTTCTTAGAACACGTATTAGAACTAATGTCCAGTTGCACCAAAATAAAAAAAAAACATTTTTCGTATCGGAGTAGCAAAATTGTTTGGCATGTTAATTTAATATATGTTGCACTTAATGATGCTTTTTTGATTAAAAGAAAAGAGCCTTAGAGATACCATTAATCAGTTTTTTTTTTTTCACTTTATTTGTTGGAACAGACTAAGGTTGGTTCCTGGCTACTGTGACCAATACGTTTTACAGTCCAAGTCATTAAAATCGAATTCGAAGTTTCTACGACTGTAGTTTAAGAGAGACTTTACTGTACTTCTGCAACGAGTCAGTTTTAACGATGAAAAAGATGGAGTTTTGCTGAATTTAGGTACACAACTAAATACCCTTGTATCAGTGAGCTAACAAAGGAACAGAATAAAACATTTCTGTCACAATGACAAGAAGAGTGCTGAAAAATTCAGAAATAGTTTGCTATAGTAAAAAAATGTACGTTACACTACCAACTCACATCCTGTCTTTATGTCATCAAAAAAATATAAACCAACAAGTTATGTTTTGGGTTACCACCTTTTTCTGATGATGCCAATCTCCAACATCGATACTTTTCGCTCTCTAACATGATATCAACCACAATTGAAATAAAAATCTCATTCAAAAATATAATTTAGCCGCAGACAGTTGTTGGCAAATTCATTCCAAACAAAATTCAATGACCCATGCAAAAGCAAGGTGTTGTGGTGTGTCGCTTACAAACTTTGCCGTGTAGAAGCTGACACTTCAGAAACAAAATGCAGAATTGCGGTTTCCTCTAAATTAGATATCTATACCAACTATCTTTCCCCGCATTATGCTGATTGATTGAAAAGGGAATTGTAGAGGTAAATGCATTTGTTATACAGAGAAAAAAAAATTAAACAAATTAAATTACCGCCACAGATATCCCAACATCACGTTGTATAGATACTTTCAATATATAAGGTTGGTAACATCAAAAGGAATCTCTCTTAAAGTATCTTTATACGAATAAAATAAAAAAAAAAACATCACGCAATACGAAAAATACTGTTTGAATTTCTCTATCTAGATTAGTTAATCTAAGAAATTAACTTGCGAAAAGCCACAAAGATAGGTTTTTTTTTTTTTGTTTTTATAAAGAAAAAACCTTGTTGCTTACCCTAAAAAAAAAAGATACATACTTGCACTTAACTCTTTGAATTTTTATCTTATATTTCTTTAGTCAGGCACCATATATACATATTCAAAGAAGATCGAAAGAGGAAAGAACCAAAGCACCAGCAAAAGATACAAATCTTTTCGCATTACCATTAAATGAATTAAGTTGACCGCTTTCGAAATGGGTGATTGTACAATTTTTATATCTTGTTTATACATACATATACCCTCTATGCTATGTTTTTTTTTTTTTTTTTGTATATTTAGTCCGCATGAGATCCTTTTTAACAATTCTATGGGCCATGAGTGTGTGCCATTTTCAGTTATCTTTGAAAAAATATCTAAAACTCATTTGATTTGGTCAATTTGATAAAAATAAAATAAAGTCCTTCTCAATTATTCACTCGATGTGGATTCTCTTTTTGGTCGTATAGTACGAAGAACATCGGGCGGTCGTCCACGTTCAGGTTCACGTCACACTACTGTACCTATACATTTCCTAGATAAACATGTTCAACCTTAAGGCTACACAAAATGTTGATCAAAATTATCTTGAAAATTTAATAGTTTAACCGTAAGTTGGGGAATAATTTGTTTGTGCAAAAACTCTGAATTTTATATATGTATACCTATCTATAAAATTTAAAATAACCCGACTTTGAAGTTATTATCTATCTTTACTCGATGATATGTATATAGTGTTTTGAATATGTGAATATATGTATCTTTGAACTGTGAATTACAGATAGATCTATTGAGAATACAGTAATAGCAAGCCGCGATCATTAATCTTTGCATTTTGTTTTGCTTGTTTTGAAATTTCAAATGACTTTGAAATCTATCTATATATATATTCAGAAAAAGTATCTTTATGTTATATGAAGCATATAATAGTATCTATTTCTATCTTGTGTGCATTCTAAGATTGGCGCATTATCAAATTACTTCGATTTTGATCATGCTGTGCAAAATTGCAGATAAGTATTCACAACACAGCACAAAATCTCCGATGCATGTGCAGACTTCATTATATTCGCTATAATCCTCATCAACCCCAGACACAGAGAGCTCTTCTTCTATAGACCTCGCATGAGAGAAAGAAATGTGTCTGATGTTACAAAACAAAGTGCGGCCGGGTATAAAGTCAGCTTTTCAAACTTCAAGTTGAATTTTCTTTAAAAAAAAATCTCAGAACAAAAAAAAAAAACTTCTAAAAGTCAAGTCAGTCTTGCGGCGAAATTGCTTTGATTTTTTGTATCTTTTTTTTTCGTTGTTGTTTGGTAGATACTTATTTTGTGCAATAGTTTTTTTTTGTTTGATTTTTTTTAACGACGACGAACCGCCATAATACGATAGAGAGGAGGTGAATCGAATCTTCAGTAACAAAGTTGGCAGGTACGGTTCATGACTTTCAAAAAGCCCCGCTTGAATACAAACAAAAAATTTAAGAAAGAAGGATAATCAGTTACAATTTACTATTATTACACTAAACACTTCTTTAAGATATTCTGGTGATCTTGAAAGAATAAAAATAAAAAATAAAAGGTGTAGATACTTGTTAACTTGCGATCGCGATCTTTTCGGTCGCTTTTGTGTCAAAAGATACAAATTTCCATATCATGAACGAGACAGAGAGCCCTCTCAACGATACAAAGTGAGACGAAGAGGTGATTGTGTATTACCTCTATAGGAAAGTGATTTGCAAAATAAAGCGCTGAATAGATTCGAAGTACATGTTGGTTAAGGTATATAGATATACATTTACGTTGCAATGACTTGACTATTATTATGCTGGTTTAGCTTTGTGTGTCAAATAAAACGGGGGTGAAGGAACAAAAGGAGATCGATTTGGTGGCATGGCGGCACAGAACAAACAAGCCGAAAACAATTTCAAAGAAATGCCGTAATAGCTTAATACAATGTTCATAGAAAAGGTTACACTGATGTGTTTTGGAACAAATAAAACAATGAACTTTTAAGAGAGCTTCAAGCCAATAGTTTAGTTAAACACCATCGTTTCCCCTGTGAGCTTTGAAATGGCCTGAGAAATATTGCGTTCTACTTAAATTGTTCTTTTGTAGATTCCAAAACAATTAATGTCTGACCAACCTTTGAAGCAGGCGTGCAAATCAATTACTGAAAGTGCTTCTTTTGTTTTATATATGAATAGTAAACCTCAAGCAGACTTAAAATATTTGATTTCAAAGACAATTGACAGCTATTTTGTATGGCAGCATTCAAATCTGTCACTCAAACTGTACTACTTTTCGAATGAAGCAATTTCAACGTGAGATAATAATTCGAAAAAGACTATTTGTAGTATTGAGAACACAAGTGATTTGGTAAACAAAGTTTGATCAAGGAAAGGAATTCCGTTTTATACAGGTAACCATTTGAAAGAACTTCCGAAAAAGAGGTCATATTACCTTCTCAAATTCATTTGCCATTCAGATTACGATCAAAGCTGCTACGCAATTTTCAGGAGTATTTACTTAATAAGGCGTATATTTGACATAAATTAACATACCTTTTTTTCTTAATCTACGATCTAAAATACACTCCTCGTCAACTGAATACGCACAAACATTTTTGAATATATTTTATCCATTTTTTCCAAACAGTGATGGTTATTATGCCATCTGTTGATGGTAAAAATTTTCGTAACATATAAATAACAGAATTTCAAAGTCTTATCCAAAAACAACCGTGAGTTTTTCCTTCAACCACTTCCAAAGTGAAACTTATGCAAAGTAGAAGTTTTTTTTTTAAGTCAACTGAATAGGTACAAAAATTAAAATTGATATTGGAATGGAATGAAACAAGTTTTTGTTTAAGTTTAGTAGTGGGTACTTCAACCTTTATTTTTAATTACTTCGTAAATTCGATCCGGCATGGAATCGTATAGCTTTTTAATGTAATTTAACGAAATTTCGCTCCACGCTAATTTGATTGCAGAAATTAAGGTTTCTTTGTCTTCGAACTGACGACCACCCTCATAAACTTTGCGTACTAACCATCCCCAGACATTTTCTATGATGTTTAGATCAGGTTAGTACGGCGGCCACTGAAGCAACTGCACTTGTTGCTCCTCTATCCATGTTTTTATTATGTGCGCTGAGTGAATAGGCGCATTATCATGTTGGTAGGTCCAGTTTATGGGTCCAAAGATGTTAGAAAATTTAGGAAAATTTCTTTCCAAAATTACTTTATACCCAGCTGCTGTCATTTTTGATGTTACAACCTCGAGCTCAACTGTTCCATAATAACTGACTGCTCCCCATATCATGACACCTCCTTCACGACTATGATGGCGCTTTAAAAATCTTTTTTCTTTTCTTAAGTCGTGAAAATAGAAGTTGAACCCATCAGGGCCATCGAAATTAAACTTTTTTTCATCTGAAAAAACCACGTGATACCATTCTTTTTTCCAACTCATGTGAAGTCTTAAAAAATCTAATCGCAACATTTTCCGTCTCTCGTCAAGTGGTGGTTTTTTCTTAAGTTTCATTCGTTTAAGATGGCTTGAGTTGTTGATTACTCTTAAAACTGTTGAGCAACTTGCGTTTACGCCGACTTTTTGTTTTATTTTTGCCACAGAATCAGAAGAATTTGATGCACATTTTAAAATTCTTCGTCTCTCAGCTGCTGTTGTTGCTGTTTTCTTACCTCCCTTCATGATTTTGCCGTACGCATCTTTATTTTTCAAGTAAGAATAAACTACATTAAAACTTCGGCCAACTTTATCAGCTATTGCACGTCCAGTTAGGCCTTGGTCTCTAAGTAAATCGATTTTAGCTTTTTCAACACTGTTAAGACACGTAGATCTACCCATTTTTCTTAAAATTTGAAATCAAGAATTAAATTTTACTGAAAACAATAAAATCGTTAATTTAAACTGTCAAGCACTCCAAAAAACTTAAAAACAACGAAGAAAATGGCGTTGTACCTATTCAGTTGACTAAAAAAAAAACTCCTACTTTGCATATAAAACACTTTGCAAGTGGTTGAAGAAAAACTCACGGTTGTTTTTGGATAATTCTTTCGGAATTATCTGCTTAACATCTTAAGGGAATAGTTAGCATCAACAGATGGCATAATAACCATCACTGTTTGGAAAAAATGGATAAAGTATATTAAAAAATGTTTGTGCGTATTCAGTTGACGAGGAGTGTATATATAAAATTTTAAATATTAGACGTATGTATCTACAAATTACACAATTAATGAATTTCTTTGTATTTCTGCAATATGCGTATACAGGTGATCGAAGGATATGGAGAATAAATCAGATAAGTGAGTTGGGACGGTAGCTTATATGAAAATTCTTCGATTTCGTTCTAATCAAAAAAAAATATTTACCGAATGGAAATTCTTCCTCGTTTAGGAATGATAAATTAGCAATCATACGAGTTATTCCGGTCTTGTTTAATGAAGAAGATCCATATAGATCTTTGCGCTGCCAATTAAATTAACCCTGATTGTTTACAAAATAAAAATGATGTAGAATATTCACAATTTAAAATCGTGTTTCAGTCATTTACCAGACTATATTATACTGAGAAAAACAGTAGATATTGAATGTTGTACCTTTTATTAAAAGAAGCAATTTTTAATGTTTCTGTTTCTATTTCAAAACTAGTAATCGAATTTTCAAAATAAATTTAGGTCATTAAGTAACATTCTTCAAGAATAAACAATCGAAAAAGTATATGGCATCCTGAAAACATAGCTGATTTGATTGCTAAGCTCAGCTAGAAACTATCAACAGAAAAATCAACAAGGGCTTACTATTAAACACTAAAAGTGTTCAAGTTGTTTTAGGTATTAAATATAGTTCTTTCCTTATAGATTTATATAATGTAGCTACTGTCAAATCGTCATGTTCTTATGGTCTTAATCAACTTCTTTGGAACAAATTTGTTTCATATTAAACAGATGTCATACTATACCATCATAGAAGCTCGCTACTCAATGCTGCATTAGAAACAAATTCGTTATGGTATCGCAATAGAATATGATATTCCAGAATACTGTATATTAGACATAGATTCTTTTTCTAACAATCTTTTTTTTTGTTTGTAAATCTTATAATCGAAGAAAATATAATGAAAAAAACATGCTTATTCAATTACATAAGCAATCCAACGTTAACTTTTGTTTCACGACCATGCATGCCACATATATTTAAAATTTTAGAAAGTAAAGGTACACCTATATGTTAAGGTACTTTACAATGTCGAACTAGATAGTTAAACAAAGTATAGGTACCTACTGCACAACAAAATAACTCGTTCAGTTCAACACTCATTCCGGCTGTTCTATCGCATTCTTGCATCGTTTGGCCGCCACCACGCACTGCCTTCCATACCACCACCGCCGCCGTCACTCCTTCTAGGTTATGAACCAATCGATAGCACCTATATCGGCGTGGCATCTAACCTGCATGTTGATGCTGCGCTTCATGCTGCATGCCTCTATGAACAGCCAATTTCACGAAAAGCCCTAAGCCGAGCACATGGAATAATCGAACAAAAGAAAACCTACCAAAGCCCCCAAGGTTCCTGACGAGGATGATGATGATGATGATGATGGTGGTGATGATGATGAAAGAGGAATAAAGTCCCGCACAACCATCTTGCAATACAACAACTAGGTATATATACATCATTCCTGGAGTGAGTGCGTTTTTCGTAGCACCCAGTTTCACATGGAGAGCTCTGCTAATCCCACATCTGTGCGCTGCGTTGCAACAACGATAAAATGGAAGAAGGCCATCATCATGGATGTGGACGGATATGCTTCGGAATGGATGGATAGGTGGCTCGTTGCTAAAGGAGGCTTTGAGGAAGCCCTCTCAGGGGGAGTAACTAAATAACAAAACCTAAAGCGAGAGTCTTCTTCATCAAAAAGAAGACGAAGAAGCGACGGCCGGCGCGTATTATGGTATGCGAAATGCATGTATGAACCAACGTATCTGTTGTTGTACAACACGCGAAACGCAGGAAATTGCAATTCCGTAAAAGTTTCACCAATGTATAAGATGCGATATGCTATGAAAAATATGGGATGAAGTGCAAAGATTCATACAGATAGCTATACATAAAGGTAAGTATATATTGCATCAAAAAATGTTGAAGCGAGAAATCATTTTGTCCAGCTCACTCTTGGAAGGTTTTTTTTTTTAACTGTTTTCTTCGATTTTTTCGCAATGGAAGAAGTTTTAGTATCTAGATATATAATTTTTTTTTGTTGAATAAGAGTGGGGAAACATGTCTTTTTTAGTTCTGCCTGCGTGCGCCAAACTCTTCTTCTCCTGCTGATGGCTGACTATACGCCATCATCATAATCATCTTTAGCTTTTTCGAAGAGGAGACATCGATGCACAATGTTGATGCTGACGATGATGACGACCAAGGAGACGATGTAGTCAACATCATCATCGTGCCAGCGCTGACTTTTATGGGCGACCTATGTCTGTATTTATGTCGAGATTCGATTGTACTTTAAAGGAAGAGAGACGATGATGGTATCTCGCACTCGCCGCGCATGAAATGATGGATATACTTTATAAGCATGAAGATACTTTTATCCACATAATACTGTAGTTTATAGTGCTTTGGGTAAAGTATAGTTTCTCTGAGTTTCGAGAGTTTTAACTATATTCTTATGGTGGGAGTTTCAAGAGTTAATAGATATATATAGATAATGTTCAAGAGGATACAAAAATTCTAAATGACAAGTCATGACGTTCGTATTGAAGATTTCGTGACATAACATAAAGAATTTTGGTGATTGGATTAGGAAGGTTATTTTATCAAAATGAATAGTTGTAGGTGATGCAATAGAAATTTGGAACAGGGGTTGAAAATTTTAAATGATCGATGCCTTGGAAACGTGCAAACTTTGACAGAGGCCGCTCCCTGATTTGTCGTTGCAGTATTTATACTCGATATATTCAGTGCCTTCATCTTTACTTTTGCTATATAACTTTCAGCCAAAAATCTTGGTATTACATCACAAATTCTATAGGGATTGAAAGCTGACAAACCATATGCGGTAGAATTCAAACAATATATCTACGATTTAAAACATTCGAACATATCCTTATTATAGTCCATCTTCTATGTATCCAATTAAGGTTATCCAATATAGAAACTAAAACTTTTGTAAAGCCCTTAAACATGAAACGTGTTAAATTTTAGATAATTCGGTTTTTATTCCCTTGAATACCTTAAACACTTGTGGTAACTCCTATTTACAACTAAGCAACTTTTTTTGTGTTTTAGAAATATATCAAACAGCCCGTAGCAAAAAATTAACGTTTGCAAAAATTAAATGACTTTTGCTCATTTTTCCGCAAGCCGAATATTGCTTCCTGACATATACAGTATTGAACTTTATATTTATATGGGTAAGAAAGTATTGGCAATCTAGGAAGAATATTTTCTCCTACTTATTTCTCTGTGCCAAGGAAAAAAAAAAGCATTTGAAACTATGTTGGAAGTTGAAGGTTAATAATGTCTAGCTTTCATGAACTTTCTCAAAATAGTCTCCTTACTCCTTAAAGGCAACACCGAAAGACCTACATGTTCTTTTCGATAGAGAAATTTCGTTTTCATGACGAACAAACTAAAAAAATATTCTTTTCTTCTTTATCATTAATTAGGTTGATTAATTTATGTTAAATTCCCATAGAACCTTTATGTAAAAGATTCCTCCTATTCAATTTCTAAAGCTTTACTGTCTTAGATAATACAAACATATAATCTGAAGAGCTTATTCTTGATATTAAGTTATCTAAAAAAATAGTTTCACCAAGAATATTCACATTATTTCATCTATCAACATTCAATTCAATTACTATATTTCCAACACATTCTCACAATCATTTTCTATAATAATATTAAAGAAATATTTAATTCCACTTACCAGGACTACCAAGGAAGACTGAGGAATATAACCGCCGGGAAGCATCAGCATTTCTAGCATCTGCAGGCGATGACCATTCTCTTCGACACCACCGACCTGAAACAAAAATACAAAAATTAATTAATTAATTACATTCACATCGGGAGTGTCTAATAAGTCATATAAAATTTAAATACATTGTATGGAATACATCAGAAGATTGAATACAAATTTTGTTAGCTATAATCAAAAATTTGATTAATTATCACTAAAGATATAAGTAATTTCTAGATACATAAATTAAAAATAAATCTAGTTACTCTAGTTTTGAACAACTTCTTGTTTTTTAACATAGATAAATTAATAAAATATGTTTTGACATTTTTGATCATTTATCGCTGTGATATTTTTTTTATAAAAACTTCATTCTTGTTTTGTTTTGACATATCAAACATATTTTCATGGAAATGATCGATGGGAATACGCATATATAGTTGATCTGTCGATCGAATAGCGATTGAAAGAATTTCTCATTTTTTATGATGTGTAGTTCCGATAAAAATATAAAATGCCATGAGATGATGATTAGAATATGATCAATGGTCTTCGAATCGTTAGAAAATTGTGGAATTTCTTTATTTATCTTTATACAATTTATCAGGTAAGATTAATTTAAATGTTGGTATAGCATTAAACAGAAGTAATATTACATGTATGTATAGCTATATGCTGAATAGAATTTTAATGATTGTGAAAAAATGTGATATAAAATATTGATATTGAAGAAATGTAAAAGGTTAAGATAACGAAATGGTTGTTCAGAAGCTATAATCTATGTTTTTAATGAAAGTAATAACATACAAAAAGAACAATTGGAACAAATTTGTTCTTAGTTTTAAGCAAAAGATTAAAGAAAGACATATAAGTTTGGAAAAAGTTAAAAGAAAATCCTTGAATTGGGAACAAATCAAAATTTTCATAAACGTTAATATTGCAAATAGACATACACTTCCAAACATTTGATTAAATGCGTAAGGAACAAACTCTTTAATCAATATACTTGTACTTATTTCGGTGAATATACTGTCGAAGAATTTTCTATATATCTAAATATTCTTAAGGTTTTTAATTTATCTATACGTTCTTCAAAGACTTTTAAAAGGTACCCTGCTGAGTGCTGCGGTAAGTTGAGCTTCTTTAATACGCATTATTGAAATCTACTGATTTCTGCTTCAAGCAATTTATCTTTATAGAAAGTCGTATACGTAACACTCAATGGCATCAATTGGATCAATCATATAAAGTTTCTATAGGTCTGATGTTAAGTCTATTTGGAACTCATAATAGTTCCGTAGGATATTTTTCTTTCGGGATTTATATAATATGTTTTTCTGGATCCAAAATAACATTGGTAATCCTTTTTTCAAGTAGATTGTATTTATAAATATAGTATTGTTGTCAATATATCAAAAAATATCTCAAAAGACAGGTGAAAAGAGGGATTCAACAAGTTAAATTTTTGGTTAAACGGTTAACAGCTTTGTGTAGATCATATAGTAATCGAAGATTTTTTTTAACGTATACAATTGTAATCGTAGTATGATGTGTTCAAGTAAGATTACTGTCATCAGAGACCAATTTTAATTATTTCACTTTAACAACAAAGTCTACAGTTGACTCAATGACTTAGAATCAGCTAGTTTTATTGACTTGAATATTCATGTATATTCTTGGCTTAGTTGATAGAGGTATTAAAAAGTAGTGGTTGAAAAATTTCCACTGTTGACTGTTCTTTAATAGAACGCCGCCGTAATCAAACCTATAGTCCAATATATGGTATACATTTTTTTTAAGTTCGTTACACATTGAAAATTATGTCGGTGGTCGGTCTAAGAATGGGAATCTATATGCAACTGCGGGACGTTGTCGAAAAAAGTTTTGACTTCGTGTTTCCCAAAATCCATATTGGGTCTGCACTAAATATAACTCGGATTTTGATACTGTGTTGGTTATTGGAATCATGTTTGCCTTTTTCAGGAGTTCACGAGTTGGTAACCATGTTCTATACCTTTGTTGTAGGTAAATGCCTATTTCAATTATTGATTTTTGTTTCGATAGCATTATACCCACGGGTTGGTACAATAATGACAATCAGTAAGCTTTACAAAAAAAGCACCTTGCTGACCCAGACCAATGGTATAATCTTACGGACCGACTCTATGTTTGAATGATGTATCTTTGGAACCGTAAAAAACTGTTTTTCGCTATCTTCTTATAGAGTTATCTACTAATAACGTTGTGAGTCTTTTTTCGTAGTAATTCTCCAATGACTTCTAATCGCATATATCTGTTTCAGAGTTTTCTTTGAAAGAAATATTTCAGGTACCTAATATTGCTTTTTAATGTAAATATAGCTGTAGATATATTCTTAGAAATGGTCTTCTACTTCTTCGTCAAAAATCAGAAAAAATAGAAGAAAGGTCAACAGTAAAACTTTCATGGTAGAAAATTGGCCAAACCAATAAAAATTTGACCAGATCTCAGTCAAGTCAAGTCTACTGAGCTGTTGATGTTTAACGGCGGCAGAACTTTTAAACCCTTCCCTGTTACCTAATAGATTTCGGCGAAACTGACCACCCAGCCCCCTCTGATAAAAAAAAACTTTAAATATTGGGTAACCTCAAAATTTTAAAATGGCACTATTCACAATAAAAATAACATCATAACAAATAATTAAACTTAAAACTATTCTTCATTCTCTCAAAACATAGGAGGGGAGTCATTCTGATATCATGAATAGGGCAAAACCTTCATCAGTTTTAAAGCCACCACCACTTTCTCTAATGCCCCAAACGAACCACCATTGTAGAAAATAACATTGCAATTGCCAATTATTAGGGCGGCTAACGTATTTTTTTTTTAACGTAAAATCTACCTACACCCTGTCCTTTATTTTGTATGCGCTACCATCAGGGTACGCCTTGATGGTATTGCTTTATACATACTTTTGGGGGTAAACTGAAATAGAGAAATTTAATATTAAATGCTCCATAAAAAAAGTAATAATAATTCATAAAAAATGCAATTTTATATTTTTTTCCCGTCCGTCGTCGTTCTTTTCTTTATTTTTTTTTTTTTTTTGTGGTGGGAGTATGAGTGTGTCGGCGAAAGATTTTTTTTTGTTGGGGGTTTTTACGAGGGTGACAGTTCAGTTAATATACTTTTTTTTTGCATTTTCAGAGGATTTTATGAAACAGATGAATATTGACTGAGAACATACAAACAAGCAAACTCAATTTGGATGATTGTTTGTATTCTCATAATGCACCATGATAATAATAAGGAAGGAAAATATGTTTACTCTGTAATCGAGATCATTACTCAACGATATTCCATTAAAAATTAACAATAAAGTTGTTTTATTTTTGGGAAAATGAAAAGAAGCGCTAAATTTTACTATATATATACCTACCAACCCTTGATGCAAACAAAAACCATTTTGCATGTGGTAAGGTAAAGGTTGTAATGGAAAAAGTGTCACCCCCGAGGACGGTAGATATACAAAAAATGACACCCCCACGCCTTACTGTTATTTTTTTTTTTTTGTTTTATTTACCCTGTTTAACACTATTAGATTACATTTCGCTTCTGCAATGCAGTCTTGCATCATTCTCTTTAAATAAAGGTAAGTTGTTAGCCCATTACCTATATAAAGAAAAGTCAGCAGACATCATCAGGGATAAACAAAAAAAAAATAAAACTTAGAGGGTGGCATAAGAAAATAAAATAAAAATAAAGAAAATTATTATTTCTATTTTGCATGATGAAAAATTACCACCATAGATATACACCCTCCTTGCCAACGACCACCAGTTCACCACTCTGACACCAAAGACGTTAGCAATGGTTAATGGAAAATAAAAGTGTCGTTCTCTGTACTAAACAGTTTGTATATCTTTATTTTTTTTTTTTTTGTTGTCTTCCCTCCCCAGAATTCTCTGGGGGACATCACATTAACGGTTAAATAAAGAAAACAGCTAAGGAAGTTTTTATAAAAAGAATTATCCAGAGGAAAAAAAAAACTCAATAGAGAAAAATGTAATTTCAACTTTTACTAAGTTCTACGTCGCGAATGAATGAACTAAATAAGGATTTATTGTTTCTCTTCTGTTTTTTTTTCTGTTTTTATAATTATATTTCCTATGGGATATCCTTATGAGGATTTCATCTGTCTATTTTCTTATTAAACTTGTTTTTTTTTGCATATCTTTTGATAGTGGGGGTGGAAGACGAATAATTAGATATAAAACTTTTTGTTAACTAATTTTCTGATTATAAGATAGAAACGAACATTGTTTTTTAACATCATCGTAAAAAAAAACTTTGAAATCTATCCAAATTGGTACCTAGTCAAAGATAGTCTCGAATTAAACTGATTTTGGTAAAAATAGAGAATTGAAACTTCGAAATAAACATCCGTAGGTAGGTATTCTTTGAATAAGAGGTATGCCCTGAAGTTTTTTTTATTTGTTTCCGATGTGTTTTAATTTAACGGTAGGACCTACTTACCATATAAGCGTTACCGATTATTCCATTTTTCTCAACAAAA
Source organism: Baccha elongata (assembly GCA_951217065.1). NCBI lineage: Eukaryota > Metazoa > Arthropoda > Insecta > Diptera > Syrphidae > Baccha > Baccha elongata. The sequence goes on along the minus strand of OX578273.1, from coordinate 80,128,414 downwards.
AAATATTCGATCGATTTTGAAATTTCCACAGAAAATTATTATGCAACAAAAGATAGATAATATAATAATAAATAAAAATAAAATTCGCACTGAGTTTTCTCTGTAAATGTCGGTAATCAACGACAATTATTGCGTACTAGATGATATCATCTAGCTGAAGAGTTCAGCTCCCAGCATCAAACCAGGGCGAAACGCAAATTTTGAAGTAAAGGCCACAAAACCTTTAAAGTTGAATTTTATTCATATAACCTACCAATAGGTATAGGTATACTTCACTTAGGCCCACTTGCACGAAACTTTTTTGACAGTAGTAACCACTGATTTATCCATACACAGGCACTAGCCATCGATAGAAATATAAATTTATTGCAAAATCTTAAATATTTATTCACTCAATTTTTTCTGGATAACTTTTGAAATCTGTCAAACAGAATTTGACAAGAAGTTGCTATCGGTGAGGTTTGCATGAGTGTGCGTAGCAAATGTTGTTGTTGTTTTGTGAAGGTTTTCTGTTTCGTTCCTGTTTTTATTTTTGTATCTTTGGTTAGTTGTGTTTTATTCGTGCAAGGTAAAATCGAAAAAATAAATATAGGTTCCTATCCATTTAATTCTGGATAACTAACTGCAATTTTATAAATGTATCCTTTGCTTTCGTGAAAATGGCACTTAATAATGGGTACCTATCTATTTAATTTGGCTAGGTATTTTTATTGTTTTATTTTGTTTTAACTATTATTATATGTAAAAGGTACCTATCTACCTAGGTACCTATACCTACATTTTTCTCGAAAAAAAATCAAAATTTCCAAGTCGTTAAAACGAAAGTATCTAACATGCCCCGACATCAAGTTCGTGCGACCCAGTCATACCTAACTACCCTTTATTTTATTTTTGATTCGTTTGATTTGGGCTTTTATTTTGATTTTCCAATTTTTTGCACTACAATTTGATTTTAACGAACCTTATATCGCCTGCCTCTTCCCAAAGCATTATTTTGTTTAAACGGTGTCTCCACGATCTAGATTTCATAGAATGCAAGATAGCATTCTATTAAAATTGCCTATGGAGACCGCAAATAGTATTCTATGAAAATTTTTTTGCAATATATTGATTTAATATTCTATGAGCTGTCATTTTCGTATTGACTTTTCTGTTTTCTTTGTAATTGGACTGAAATAGTATGAAATAGTAAGCTATCAAATGTCCACCATACATTTTATAGCGTTCTAGTAATCTTTCTTTCTATGGAAAGTGACAGATGGTAATCTATGAAATCTTGCTCGTGGAGACACCGTGTTAGCGAAGGCAGATTTTTCAGTTTTATTAATTTTTAATGACATCAGGTCAGGTTGGTTGTCACTCTTACGATTCACACAGATTAAAGTCTGACCTATCTAAAGCATCGCATCCGCTACAATCTAGGTAAATATAATTCAAACTACATAGGTACCAATTACCTAATTCACTTCTAATTCTAACTCAATTTTTGTCAAATATCAATGCCTACCTAGCTACCTAGATGCTAGATCTAATAATATAAATCTAACTTAACTACCTAGGTAGGTAGGTACCTAACCACCCTCAAATACCTATCAAAAAATCATAAAAAAAGATTAATGCGGCGGCTGCTGCCGCCGCTAAATTCTGAATAAAGGTGGCTTGTCTCACAATAAAAATACCTAGCTACATATATAATACAAAAAAAAAAACAATAAATTCTATCAAATATAAAATTCCCACATAAATCTTCATAACATCTAGTGCTGCCACTCTGTCTACAAGTGACTGATACTAGAACTAAATCAAAATTTTCCCCTCCTTCATCCCATTTCATTATTCTTTTTTTCTTATAACTGCACAGTTCACACACTAAAACAACTCTTACCACACACTTATAAGAACCACTTCCCCTAAATTACGTATCAAAAGAAGAAAAAAAAATATCACGTTATTCTCAACTTGAAGCAAAGCTGTCTGAAGAACTGAGTGAGTGTAAGTGTAGGTATCTTTTCACACGATTCTCCTAAGCAAAAAGTATCTTTTGCAAGTAGGTATTTGTTGAGAAGGCGAATGAAAATTGCTTTTAGTAAAAAATATATATTTTTTTTTTATTTTTAGAAACAGAAAAGAAAATTGCATTTTTCTTCATCATGCAAAACTATTTCTCTCTCCACGCGAAAAAGTATTTGTAATAATGGAATTGCACTTTGTGGCCAAACAGCATTCTGTCTCCTTCCTTTTCATCACACTTTAAATTTTTCCTTCGGTTTCGGTTAGCTTCGGGCGAAAAAGAAAAATGGATAGATAGGTGAACCATACTACGGTTATAACACGAGGCAACCCCGACAAGACAAGAGGAGGCAAGTTATAAAGTATAGTGTGTGAAATGATGAAGCAAACAAATTTTAACTTAAGAAAAATAAAATTATTCAAAAGAGAAATAAATAAATAAATGAAAATGAGATAACATACAAAAACCGTTCTATCAGCATAGGTGGTGGTGGGCACAGCATAGATACGTAGCCGCCACCTCATAGATACGCGAATTAAAATAAATATGAAAACTGCGAAGAAGTAGGTAAAAAGTACCTACTGAAGAATGGGTGGGGAGGAGTTGTATCTGTTTATTTTTTTTTGTTGTTGTATTGTTTTTATGTATGGGGAGAGATATTAACAAGAGAGGTGGGCTTAATTTAAGACCCAACCTGCCATTTTGATATTTTGTAATGAGTGTTGTATTTGTTACGGAATGGCACAAAATGAAGGGGGATAGAGTTATACACACAATACAATACAAGTTGAATGCATAAAGTGGAAATACTCACAAATAGATGGCGGGAGGTTAATTGGTGTAGTTTTTGGTGTTTAAACAGATTAAACCGTGTATTTAAGAGAGCGAGGAAATTGTTTTCAATACCTAGGTGGGTATGCCTACATAATATGTAATAGTTGAGTAGGATCTTATACCTATAGGACCGAATGACGGGGGTATAGGTAGGTACCTACCTCTACCTACTGCTGTAGCTTTCGGTTGTAGGAAAAACAGTTGGTATAGGTAGTTAAGTTGGTAGGTACCTAGATACTTACCTCCCTATGCAGGTGTATGGCACCTTTTGCGGAACAGCTCTCCCCTGATCACACCTCCCCCCTTCCCCATAAATACGCCACTGGTAAGCACTCCGTTTCTCTCCATCAGGTTTTTCCTATCTGTAGATTTAGTAGGTAATTACCTATAGATATTAAATAGAATAAGTAGGTAGGTATCTAACCGGAGCTTGGCGGGTGATGATATGTATTTAAATAATTTAATCTTGAAAAATTAAATCTCGAAAAATTAAATCTTGCAAGTTCAAAATCTCGCTTTTTCATAAACTTGCAATCACAAAATCCTGTGTTCAAAATCTCGCATTTATACCTACATCTCACACTCCAATATCTAAACTCTAAAATTATTAAACTTATTATACCTAGCAAGAAAGTCGGGAAAGTTTTCTGCCGATTACAGTCGGCAAATTCCTAATAAAAGTCGGCACTTTAATAAAACTCACCCCCGCGGCTAGAAATCTTCGTACGCTTATAGTCATCATCAGTAGGCAATCATTATTATACCTTCTAGTATATATTATACCTTCTCTATACCTATAAGCTGTGAGTAAAGTACTATTTGCTTAGATAGCTAATTATGTTAACTACCAGAAAAGCGGTAGTTGAAGTCCCTAATTATCTACCTCTAATCTTTGTGGCAACTCTTTCTGCTCAGACGAACTGCTCCAGCCCGCCGCAAAAGATTACGCTCAGTTTCAAATGTAGAAACATCGCGCTCAGCCTACCCGACGGAACTCTTAGTTTAAAAACATTAAATATTTCGGAATTCAATTTCACAAGATATTGTTGTTCAACATGCAATATTTTCTTTTAAAAAAATTTGGATATAGATAACTATGTATCTTCCTTAAGGTAGGTTTCGTCCAGTTCAATAAAGACCCATAAAGTCTTACCAGAAATCTTTACTTAAATTTCAGTTGTCTCCAAAACGGAGCTATCATCTTTCTTCACCATTTAAAATACAAATTTGTCAATAAATCTATGTTGTTTAAACAAACGTGCTGTAACAGAATTCGCAAAACATTAAATGTCATCTCCAATTTTATTCTTGAGCATTTCCTTCATTGAAATCCCAATCGTATCTTTTCCTCCAATTTTAAATAATATTCATTTATATAAATCTTTTTACTTTTCAACAACAACTCTCTCCATGAAATAAAATAAAAAATAAAAAACAGTCATACAAAATAGTGCTGCTTCTGCTGCAAGCTTTCCTGATAAATGCATCTAGATACACCTTTAAATTGGAAAACCAACCCCTAAACAACCCTTATAGGTTGTGTATAGTATTAAGCACGTGAATATACACACCTTACCAAACAACGTAACTCGTCTGCGTTGTCATGACATCGTTAGCGCCCGCTGTTAGCCTGACGTATGTGCAAGTTTAAGTTCGTGTTGCAAAATAAAACATGATACCCTATACTCCTTCCTATCTTTTCAAAAAAAAAAATAAAAAAACCATCCAACTTTTATCCCTTTATATCCTTTGTTATAGCTCAAGCTCAGCTAAAAGCAACAATTTAGCTGTATTTGCACCAAAAACTTCAAGAGGAAGTGCAATGACAAAGCAAAACGTAACGAAACGAAATAAAAAAGCAACTTGAAACAAACTCTCTTCCCTTCCCGAGATTCTTTCCAGCTTTTTATTACATTAGGGTTTTCGCCATTATTCCATAACCCCAAAAAGCTTTTTCTATTTCATTTTTAAACCAATCCCATTTCTGTTCTGTGTTCGTCGTGCATCAGTGCGACAGGGCATGAAGATGCAACGACTAAAAAAAATTACGGAAAAAAACATTGCTAAAACCCATGCCAGTGCAGACTTACTTGGAAAGAGAAGCATTTTTTTTTTTTGTCCAAAACAACCCTTCTGATGATGCAGCCACATATGTGCACTCCCAGTGCAAAAGTAAGTTTTATTTTTGCTCCTCGAAATGGAGGAACACAAATAGGGAGAAAAAAAGCTGCTGGCGAAATTCGCGTTTTAAATTTACACCTCAAACTCGGCGATGGATAACGCATTGGTATAGACACTGGGTGACCAATGGCTTTATATTTTTTTATTTGATCATGAAAACTGATATGAATTATTTTGTTTTATAAAATAAAAACTAAATATAAATATTCAGGGGAAAATATAAATATGATTTTTATTTTATTATTTTCTGATGGTGTGATTTTGGATTTTGATAACTTTACTAATTATAGGATATGCAACTGTCAGATATTTTTTTTGAGATTCAAACATATAAAAATGTTATCTTTTTACAAATAAATAAGTAGACTCCAGATAAAATGATAAAAAAATATTTTGTTTGCTTTTATCGATAAACGTTCACCAAACAATTATTTTGCTGAAATTATGGATAAAAAAGTGAACTAAAATCCTATGAACAATGAGAGGATAAAGTTGATCGAGAGATTGAAATAAACTTTTAGAATAATACAAAAATCATTAAGCCGTAAATTGTGCAGTACCTACCTCTTTCATATTTGAATACGATCCCACTTCTGAAATTGATTACATAAAGTTTTGTATTTCGCTGTTGTTTTTTTTTTCAAACATGCCCGACGAATTGTGCAGGGTGACCATTCTTTATAAAATTCTTAATTCTTAATAAGCAAGTGCTTCGGTATAACAAATGCCCCACGTTGGGCGCCATTGTCACGAGGTAGTTTAATTAATACCGTAGAGATCTTTGGTTTTTGGTTTTCATGGTCGATCTTGTGCCATATTTCCAAATCTCTAAGACTTTTTATTTCTTTGCTTACTTTTTTCCCTGGCATAATAATTTTGGTTTTTGAGATGGAGATACAAATGAAAAAAACCTACCAAACTTGATTCAAGCATAGCCGAGCAAAGACAAGCGTGTCATTCCCAGATTTCTGTACCATAGTAGTAGCCATGACTCACATAATGGCGCCCAACGTGGAGTTTCTTGTGTACCAGAGCCTTTTACCCCTTCTAAATCTACTTTGAAACAAGTATCATTAAAGTAAAAATATCATCAAAAATATAGTTACGAATACCGTAACGTATGTCAAAATCTTCTAAATTCTTGACAAATTCAGAAACGGGTACAGAATTTATGAAAAAGAATTACCTATTTACATTTTAGCTGACGGCGACGCCCGACGGGGTTAAACACATGATTTCTATATGATGAGGGAGCACCTTTAGTATGAAGGGTGACCATTCTTAATAAAATTCTTAATTTTACTCTTAGGTGGAAGAAATCTCAAGAAAATATTTAAGATATGTGTATGTGCATATACGAATACCTAACTAAATAAGCCACCAAACTGGGTGACTATATTATTACATGGCATTAACGTGCGGGCGGAAACATACAACACAGCCAACTCACTTTAACTCCTTCGGGATGCTTAAGTTTACTGTCGCCATCAAAAGTGATCAGTAATCCGCCACCACCTACGCTAACAGTGCCGCTGTCATTTGCTTATATGTGTATATTAGTCATAAAAAAAGACGACAGAATATGGAGACTGGACAGTCACGAGACACCTTATACAAATGGTGGACGCACAAAAGGAATCACATACGCAACAACACCGAAAACGAAATAGGTGTGTGGGAACAGGATACGGATACTGCAACGATGCTTGGTCTTTTCTTTGGTTATACATTTACATTTATTATATAGATACGCAACGCACTGACCATCTTGTGATACCTAAACTGCTGATGATGGCTGGCTGCATCACATTTGGGATATAGTGTCACTCTCTATACAGAAGATCCATTATCAAACAGTGGAACGAACTATTTATTTTACTGGAAAATTTGTGAAAACAAATATTTAAACAATCTTCAAGAAAATAATTCAAGCTTTTATGATTTCAGGGGAAAATACAAACGTTAAGCAGATAAAATAATTATTTTGAGTTCTAAAAAGTTGGAACCTTTTTGTTTAAGAAATAAATTCATGGGATATATTTTTTATAATCAAGAAATAAATATCAAATAATAAAATATGCTTGAAGTCATAAATATATCCGTGCATAGGGGGAAAATTGTTTAAATTAAGTATACTGTAAAAATTACAGCAAATATATATGAGCTCTAGAAAAAAAATATAATTCCAAAATTTTTCAAACATTGACCACTGTATCGTCTTCTCACTGTTTTATTTTTTATTTGTTTTCCATCAGGATTGTCTCACCATCAGACTCTTGTCCCATTCGTGTGGGGACCCTGGCTATGGGCATAAGTAAAAATTTTGCATTTTGTGCGATGTTCAGTGTTGTTGATGTGTCCAAGAGATTGCCGATCAACATGTTGCCAAAGGAAGGTTTCAATTCCAGTTTCGGTTACACATACAAAGGCCACGTTCAATGATCTCTGGAATACGATATGTCACCGCATGTGACACATTGTGTCTTACGGCAAGGTGTGGAGCTGCTAAAAAAAAATGCTTCGGGTCTTTCAATCAAGATTACCCACAGTCGCCGCCGTTGCCGACCGTCAACGTTCGTCTAACTGATGATGAGGAACAAAGAGGTCGCTAGATGTCAGTGTTTTTTTTTTTTTTTTTTTTTTTTTTGATTAATTTGCCCGAATTACAACACTAACGAACATTATTTTATTTTTTGACAACAAGGACCACCGTTCGTCGCTTACTCAATTAGCACGTGTCACTATAAGGTCAGAAACGGGGGGTTAGGTTACTCTATTGTCAAATCCAAACACAGGGTGTTGTGGAAATTGTAAATATGGTATTATACCACCGAACTTTTCTATAAACGCAGCATTATTTGGAACGCATTCAACTGTGCACCTCCACCTTCGTCGTCACCAGCCGCCACTGTCACTTTGAACCATTGTGTGTGAACGCGCCAGTACCATTGTTCGGCATCAGTTTCGGTTGGAAAATGCGGCGTCCGTCGTCGTCGGCGGATATTTGAATTTGTTTGCCGTTTTGTTGGGCGCGTACGTATGGCGAAATCAATGATGCGGGAATCGCCACTATACCAACATTTTATATCTACTCTCGAACGGTTTTGGATTCGGTGAGTGGTTGCTGATGCAGAGTAAGGGAAAATGGAGACGTCCAATATTCCAAATGCACGGGCATGGGTAGGTAAGGTATATGATGGTATATAATACAGAAATGGGCTCAATAAATGAATGACATGACATGACGGTTGAGTGAGCGAGGGCAGCCAATTTAAAATCACACTTTATTTGTTTTCCATTGTTATGTTGGTAATGTTTTATTTTTACTTTTGTGTATGCCTATTGATTCACGTGAAAATTGGGCTTTTTTATTAGTTTTTGATTGGTGAAATGGAAGCTTTATATGTTCTGAGTTTTTGTTTTGTGTTTCACTAAGGTGATTTTGAATGAATATTAGGTGCGATATTGCTCAATCGATTTAGACAATAAATAAAATTCTAAAATTTGGGGTCTGTGGAGCACGAAATGGGTTGGAGTGTTAAAAATATTGAACGAGAGCAAAAACAACATTGTTTTATAGAGTCGCTGAAGTCGGAAATATTTTTTTATACAATCATACCTATATAGGTATGCAGTCAGCTTTATACATGATTCAAACATCATAAGAAAGAGTTTTAAAATTGGGCCTTAGAAAAGGTTTTTCATTTTGAGATTTCCAGGAATATCAGAAAGAAAGTACCCTTTAGTTAAGGAAAACGAATTTTACTTAACATAGTATTCCTTTGTTTGTGCGGTTGACGTCGAGAAAGTGATGGTTGAAGCGAGAAACTTATCTGCATAAATCCGGCAAAATTTCAAAAGCTTATAGACAAGATGGGACAATTGTTCATCAAAATATTCCGATTAACCGAAATCAGCTGCGATTTCAGAAAATATTTCTCAAGTTCGACGTGAAATTGTTATGATCTGCTTGAATCGATAAGAAAGATAGCGTTCTTTGGAAACATATTCTTTACTGATGCATCATATTTTCATATGTTAATAAAGTAAAATATGGAAGTACTTCGGTATAACAAATGCCTCACGTTGGGCACCATTGTGGTGAGGTTGGTTAAAACCGAAGAGTTCTTTGGTGAAATAAGAACCCTATATTTGTTGCTATTGTCCCGAAATTGGTTTTCATGGTCACGCTTGCCCCTTATTTCCAAGTCTTTTAAACTTTTTTCTTTCTTTGCTTACTTCTTTCCCTGGCGTGATGCCAAATTTTGGTTTTTCAGATGGAGATACAAATAAAAAAACCTACCCAATTTGCTTCAAGTATAGCCGTGCAACGACAAGCGTGTTGTTGCCAGCTTGCTGTACCATTGCAGTCGCCATGGAAACCCAACTTGCCATATTGGCGCCCAAAGTTTCTGGTGTACCCTTCCCTTTTCCCTTTTTAATTTAGTTTCAAACAAATATCATCAGTAAAATGTTGTCCAGTTTTATGTAGACATGTATTTTGTTCTTATACAGTTGGGTACGAATACGAATATGTCAAAATCTTTTAAATTCTGGACAAATTCGATAGAATTTCGGTAAATTTCTTAAACGGTTTTTTAAAAACTTTCTGAGCTATAGAAATAAAAAATAATAATTAAAACATCAATACCGAATTCAAGAACAAGGCAACTATGAAAACAATCTTTTTAGTTTATAGTTTCAAAAAGTGAACTATTGACGACACCATCTATCAATTTTGACTTTATCTTCAGAGTCCCACGATAGATAACCTTTATCTATATACTTATAAAATTATCAGCAATCTTTAAATTAAGCGGTCATTTTGAAAAAGGTATGACCCCTGCCACAACTTAAAATTAAAGCTTCGCATGGATTCAAAGTTAAAAATAATCAAACAGCAGCAATCACCCGTAGATTGTATATTGAGGTATGTATGCATGTGGTGAATTAAATATATCGACCCACCGCACTTCTGTTCCCTCTTCCATTATCCTTTTCACTGTTCTTAACTCCTTTCCGTACTTTTTTTTTTTTGGGCACTCGTCCGTTTGACGGTCACGTGACCCTCATAAATCACAGAATTAATGTTACGTGAAATGGTGTGTGCAAGAGTGTGTATAGTGTGTTTCACTATAGAAAGAACGTACTGAAATAACATCAGTATGTACATAGGTAGGTATGCACTCGCGCGATATGGTGTTGTCCTGTCCTACAAAATCAATGCAAGTAAAAATGTCCGTTGGTTATCCTGGGCTGCTGAAAATCAGTTCAATGTGGCCGAGTATTTACTTTCTCTGGATAGCGCAAATGGGATTTCGGCACTGCTGTGGTCTCGCATACCTATAGATATAGACATATCCATAAGCGATGGTCAACATGTGTGGAGAACAAAAAGCGATTATAAAAGCAAAACAAAAATATATTAAAAATCATACAGGAGAACTCTCGTCGTCGTAGCCAGGATTATGAAGATATATAGATACACAAACATATTCCTTCAAAAATATGTCCCTATCTGCACCTTGTCGGGAAAGCATAAGAGAAACAATTTGTTAAATGCCATTGTAATATTCGCCTTTTAAGAAAAAACATTTTATTATAATGGGTTGTTAACCTTGACTCTTTCGTGGAAAGCATCCAAAAATAAAAAAAAATACACTTAACAAAAAAACAGCAAGTCACTATACCTATATCCAATCCAAAGTCAATGTCGTAGTCATTGTCGTCACCATCAAGGACCCTTTCTGTACACTTTCTATACCCGAAGGCCAAGGGGAAATTTATTTATAAATATACGAACACTGGCAAAAGGAAGCATACCCAAAAGTGTTTATTGTTTTTAATAAAAATAACAGTTATTGCTTTCCGCATTTCATTTACTGTTTTGTGAAGCGTCGTTGTCGTTATCCTCTCAACTTATAGGCAATACCATCATATGTTTTCCGCAACTTGACACCAAAAATCTGTGCGCTCTTTTTTCTCTATTTTTTTTTTTTTTTTTTTTTTCAAAAATCACCCTTTTTTTGTGTGTGTCTTGTGATGCTTTGTTGTCCCGGAACCGGCTGTTGACCCGGTTTAAAGGATATGTCTGTTTTTGAGGGCTAAACAAATCCTTATACTACACACAAATGCAATTACTTTTGGTGGCTGTTGAGTCTCAAAGAATAAAGCTTATTTTCATAGGCCATAAATATCGTAAAGTAAATCGTTTTGGTACATCGTAAAAATGTTGGTGGCCTACAAGCAGTTAAACTACCACCATGAAGGAAAGTATATAAAATATAACACCCACACAGAGAGAATGGGGAGACCGAGACAAAGAAAAATAAAATAAAACCCCCCTTTTCAACAGACATAGGAACTGTTAAAAGGGATTTATGTTTTATAATAATTGTTTCCTAGTTCAATGTTGTATTCTCTGCTATTTAGATATATATTGTTGTTGGTGTTGCTAACGTCTTATGGTTTTGGTTTAATCGAACAAATTTTACAAATTTTTTTTGTAGGAATTTTGCTTAATGCATTCAAGAATTCATTAGGACAATTCCTACTATTTTGAATATATATTTTATTTAAATTGATAATTAAACATTATTCCGAAGTGGACTTTTTTGTATCGTTGCTTACTTGTTTCTCCAATTGACTGGGTTTGACATAAGTCACTTTTTGACGTTTCTAATCTGCATCTTTTTAAATGTCCACTAATCTGTCACTTTAATTGAAGACGAATGTAAGCTCCAACTTGTCAATAAACATGTTTAAAAACGTTTGCAATGTTTCGAAAATGTTTTTCGTTTGCTTCAAAAATATTTCAAAAACATTTCAGAAATGTTTCTTTTGGTGTGGATGCTTGAAGAAACAGTTTTTGGAATGTTTCTGAAACATTTTTGAAATGTTTCTAATTCCAATATCTTTCATTGCGACATTAAACGTTTTCACTGATTCATTTTTACACGCTTGGGACCCAATCTTATATTATTTAATCTACAATGATAATAAGTATTTATTTTTATCAAACGCAAATCTGCGGGCACAAATAACTTAAGTCCATATTCAATTTTACTTTTTACCGAATAATTCCAGCTAACACCAGAAGCTATGGAATTTATTTAAAATATTTTCATTATGATAAGATAAACATTTGTCATGTCATTGTGACCACTTCATATTTAAATAGAACAAAAAAAAATAAGCGAAACTAAAATCAGAGATATTTTTTTAATTACAAATTTACATGTGTAATAGAAATAACCGAAGATAATTTGTTAATTATGTAGATATAAGTGTATCTATACATTCTACACTAATAATTTTTATTTGATAAGTGTTTTTTTTTATTCTCAAGTAGTCGAAGAGGCGCCCCAGTAAATCGAATGATTTTAATCTTGAAATTGAAAAAAAAACATACAGAAAACAGATTCAATAGCAGAATGAAAAAAAGATTACAATTAAAAATTAATAAACCTAAGAATTTGAAGGAAAATAAAACAAAAAGATATGTTAAAATGTATAAAAGATATACAAAACAGGCGTATTGAGGCGGCTGACGCGCCCACCTTTAAGTTCCAGCTGCCCACGGGCGACACGGTCCATCCAGTGGATAAGATATGTATATACAAAAAGAAATAATAAATCTGATGGAATTCTACTCTAAATGGAGTTTCATGTGGAAACAGAGAAACAAATCATCAGAAATGTGAAACTAAATGCTTATGGTAAGTCAAAGCCATTAAATTAATTAAAAAAACTTTTAAAACACCACAAAAAAATAATAAAAAAAAAGCTGAAACTAAACGAATAATAATTTAAATGTGAAATCCAGAAGAATGAAAATTATGAGATATGTGTTCATTTCAAAGAAGTGACTAACATACATATTCACCTATATCATATATGTATATTTATACAAACAAATATATATATATATATAAAATGAAATAGAAGCCAAAACATAATTAAAATTCCACAAAATTCAAGCGACGAAATAAAATGAATTCCATAGAACATATTTTCGAAAATTAAAGAATTCTTTAACACACCAATATAATAGGAGTTAGGTTGGTGGTATAAACATATACATACCTACGAAATATGGAGAAGGCCAAAAGATACATATACAAAAGATACACTATAGAAAATGAGGAATGTTGGGTATAATATCTTTGCAGATCCTTATATTGAATTCGAGGAAACATATGTGGAAAATTGCTTTTTTTTTTTTTTGTTTAGTGAGATAGAAATGTCTTTATGTTTTGTGAATGCTTTTTAAAGTAGGTATCTTCAAATGTGATTGATGTTTGTTTCATATATATTTTTTTTTGTTTATTTTGTGAATGAAACGGGAAGTATCTAAATCGTTTTGTATCTAGGTAAAACTTTAAGTGAATGAAGATGGTAAAACTTCAGATAATAATTTTTTATGAAATTCACTTTTTTTTCAACAGAAACCAACAATTCATTTACAGAAGAACAAAGCGATAAGTATAAGTTGTGAGCAAGAATTTGGCAACCGAACATAAGAAATCATATCAAAATCCGTTCTCACATGTTTCTTAGAATCAGGAAACTTTTTGTATGATCGATTGAATTGATTGAAAACTACGTTTTCAGTTGTTTTAATATCACAATTTCCTTAAATTTGTAGCAGAAAATTATGTGGCAACAGTGTTATTAAAAAGTTCTTTAAAGTTAGAATTATTATATCAAAAATGGTGCATCATGGTTCAAAGGACCGTTCGTAATAGATTTATTATTTAATTTATTATTGAATTCCTCAAGCATACCAAAATTCAAACACACTATTTATATAGAGTTTATCTCGGTGGATGAAATAAATAAATAAATAATTAATTCTGTTTTGTCAAAATTTTGCTTTTTTCAAAATTCTGTATGCTCAGAATTCTGTTTGTGCAAAATCATGTGTTCATAATTCGCTATTTCAAAATTCTGTATGTACAAAGTTATGTAGGTATTCAAAATCATTTTTGGGCAAAATTCAGTTTTCATATTTCGGTATTTCAAAAATCGTTAGCAAAATTCTGTATGTACAAAATTTTGTAGCCAAAATTCTGTTTGTGCGAGATTCTGTGTTCAAAATTTGGTTTTTAAAAATTATGTTCTTCAAAATTTTGTATGTTCCTTTACACCTTAATAAATCTGTATTCAAAATTATTTTTGTGCAAAATTCTGTTCGTCAAAATTCTGTATCTACAGAATTCTGTATTCAAAATTTTGTGAAAAATTCTGCTTATGAACACTAAAATTCTGTCTTAAAAAATAATCATTTTCATTGATTTCAAAATGAAAAAATCTAAATGAAAAAAGTAAAAAGTGTTAAACAAACTTCAAACAGAACAAATTTTCCAAATTCTGTGCTTCAAAATTATGTTTTTAAAAAATCTGTAGATGCAGAATTTTGTTAGACAGAATTATAAAAACCAGAATTTTGGTTTTAAAAACAGAATTATGAACCCAACCCCGTCTATATATCTTGTATTAGTAAGCCAAGTGCATCTGTGCGCCTCAGTTTTCGCCTATAAAAGTCCTTCATTTTATCTTTTAGTTATTTCTTAAATTCGAATATAAAAACATCTATTGAAATGTTGACGCCATTAGAATCTAATTTAGATATCTCTTTTCTTAAAGTTTTCATTTAAAGATAACCCAATAAAGACCAGGAAGTCTGTTATCTACTACCCATAAACTATTCTAAGACTTGACGAAAACTGCATGAAAATATACTTATAATATATACATAGATAGATATATAATAATATCTCCACAACAAAAGAAAAGATCTTCTCTTAAGAGGACCAAAGATGCTTTAGTCGTCTTTTCTTTAAGTCATCGTCTGACTGAAATGAACCCTAACGCAAGGATATTGAAAACTATTTCTGCATACATTTTCTTATCTAATGAAATTTTGCAACAAAGCGAAAATACATAATATGAAAAAAAAAAAACACTTCCGGAAGATGGAAGATAGAAGCGAAATAAGAATGCTTTTTGGCATTTTCTAAAGAAATCTTGTTTCCCAAATATTAAAAACTCTTCTTCCCACAATCTTCTTCAAAAAAAACTATTGCGATGACATTTTTTGTCGATTTTTTTTTTAGATACAAAACTATAAAACCAAGTGGTATATCTATAGGATACACTGCATACCATATGGTGCGCTTATATACAAAACAGAAAGACTAAATACATAGGTACCTACATTGAATATCCTTGCATGATACAGATGTATGTGCATGATGCGTTTGGCAAATATGCATCTTCTTTATTTTTTCTATTTGATGTCTTGAGTATGTTTGAGTTGAAAAAAATAATCAAAAATAAAAAAAATGCATACATTTGAGTGTGTGAGTATCCTTATAGATAAAGAAAACTATGCGCAGATACTTTTTTTCTTCTTAAGAAAAACTATACACATACCTAACTAGAAAAAAAAAAATAATAAAATGCTTTTAAAAAATAGGATAAAGGCGGCGAAGCCAAGTCGGGCAAAGCACTCTTCTTATTTTTTTGTTGTTCTTTGCAATTTTTATTCTCCTACACACCTCTATGGGAGGTTGGAGGTGGGTAAGCAAAAAAAAAAACTAACTCTCAACAAAGAAGGATCCTATTCACACAAGCTTTCTAGTTAGAAAAAAAAAACGTATAAACAGAACAACAACCAGCACGAACCTACATAAGATGCAAGAAGGACTTTGTGTATACCTATACTTATTAAACTATACAAGGAGGAAAGCTTTTTGCTTCTAAATGGATGTTATATTTGTGTGTTGGAAGTTTTCAAGGATCCCAACATGCCAAAATAGAAGTGTATAAGTTTCAGCATGCTATCATGCCTGTGTGCTTGCTCGGGTTTTCTTATTATCCTTGCGCCAGAAATTTCTCACCAGGATAACAACCAAGTAAACCATTCTTCCTTTTATGACGACGACTATACAAAACGATAAGGACGATGAAAGCGAATGAATGACGTTTTGCGTGTGTAGTCAGTCTAAAGAGCTCAGAAGGACGAGGTTTATATACACAGACAATATTTGAAACATGAATGAAGGATCAACCTCTATACACCTGCTTGTTTCCACAACCTTCCAACCACCCCCTGATGCTATAAAAGCCCAATTTGGAAGAAATAAAAATCGTTGATGTTTTTGTCTGTGTGTATTGTAGGGTATATAGTGCTCGAGAGGGTTGAGGTAAAAGTTCTCGTGGTAGACAAAAACAATATAGACATCCTATAAACTTATCCTCAGGACTCGCATATAAAGTCATTTGCTCTGCCATAA
This sequence comes from Baccha elongata, assembly GCA_951217065.1. Classification (NCBI taxonomy): domain Eukaryota; kingdom Metazoa; phylum Arthropoda; class Insecta; order Diptera; family Syrphidae; genus Baccha; species Baccha elongata. Next base: position 80,112,088 of record OX578273.1, on the reverse strand, counting down.
AAGGACCCAAAATGCTGAGCAGCTGGATTGAGAAACTGGAAATTTGAAAATGGTATGAATGAGGGTTGAGTTGGGTTGGGTCCTTGTTTAAGCATAAAAAATGTCTGATGGTGATTTTTTTTTTTTTTTTTTCATCTCAAAAAAGCTGCCGGACGAAAATGGACTGATTATAGGTATAAGAAAATGACTTTAACTACACACGACGACGATGATGACAATCATGATGTTGATAATAATGATGATGGCTGTGTGACGACTGCAAGGACGAAGACTATACGACGACTATAGCTTACGGGTGAGACTTCTGGTTTGGGCAATACTATAGCTACCTATTATTATTATACTCGTCGTATACTATGGAATGGAGTAAAGTTTAATGGGGTGCTTTGATGCGATTGGTTTTCATATAACGCAGGCGCTTAAAATCATCGAATCCAAAAGAGTAAGATGAATTAAGTTATTTTCTAGGGTGCCAGGAGTATAATAGTAGACGGTTAGAAAATAAAATAAAAAAAAAAACATCATCTAACGAAATTGCAAAAGAAATTTCGTGTTTCTACAAAAAAAAAAAAGGAATTCATGGAGAACAACCGAGTGGCAGCTTTCTATTTTCGTATAAGGATGAATCCGAGAAATGTAGGAGATTGTGTTGGTATTGGAAGAAAAAAGAAATTGACGAAATACTTAGGTACCTACGTTCATATATACATAAATGGAAACTTGAAGGATTTCTTCTAGGAGAAATTGTTTTTTTTTTGTTTTTCTTCAATGTCCTTAGTATGTGTAGGATTTTATGTGTTAGTGTATGTGGTAGAGATACTTCCTGTTTTGGAGCAAAAATAACAATTCCATGGTAAATAAATTTTATATGAAAATACTAACTTGTTGTTTATGTCATTAATTTTATGAAATTACCTTTAATAAATTGAACTTCTCTTATTCTTTGGGAATGTTTATAAACATTCAATGGATTTTTACGTACATTATAGCTGCCTATTTACGTACGTTATAAGTGGAAAAGGACCTATGTACATACCTATAGTGATATAAATTGGAAAATGGATCAATATGACCTCAATTTTGTATACTTTAAGGCCAGAGTTAAAGAGGTTAATGCGTATCTATAGGAAGAAAATAATATTCAAGTGTAATTGGAACTTATTGGGTATCTATCTACATGATATACCTACAATTATTGAGTTTGAAATGGAAAGAATATAGGTAACTAAAATCTTAATGTTATATAAGGTAAGCAGCGTTACTTTACAACTTTACCAAGCAGAAAGCGATCTCAAGCGATTTGGAGAAGAAGCTTAATCCGAAAGAATTTTAAGGTGAAAAACAGAAGCTAAAAACAGAAGCTATTCCAAGTCAAGCAAGGAGAAGTAGGCAAAAAAGAACTCATATAAAAGTAGAAGAGAATAAGTAGAATAGAGTAGAAGAGCTGAAGTCAAAGTAGTTGTAGATGAAGAAATGGATGCGGAAATCGAATTGGAAGAAGAAGTAGAATTAAAAGTAGAAGAAATGAAAGAAGAAGAAGAAGAAGAAGACGAAGAAGAAGAAGAAGAAGAAGAAGAAGAAGAAGAAGAAGAAGAAGAAGAAGAAGAAGAAGAAGAAGAAGAAGAAGAAGAAGAAGAAGAAGAAGAAGAAGAAGAAGAAGAAGAAGAAGAAGAAGAAGAAGAAGAAGAAGAAGAAGAAGAAGAAGAAGAAGAAGAAGAAGAAGAAGAAGAAGAAGAAGAAGAAGAAGAAGAAGAAGAAGAAGAAGAAGAAGAAGAAGAAGAAGAAGAAGAAGAAGAAGAAGAAGAAGAAGAAGAAGAAGAAGAAGAAGAAGAAGAAGAAGAAGAAGAAGAAGAAGAAGAAGAAAAAGACGAAGAAGAAGAAGAAGAAGAAGAAGAAGAAGGAGAAGCAACCTACCTACATATGTATATACGAGGCAGAGTATAATTTTAAAGTCTCTCTGAAAGTACGCAATACAATAGGAAATTTCGCCAACAAAATGGAAACAAAGCCCGATAATTTTCATACAATAATCTGGCATTTTTTTTTTGGGCAAAAACGCCCAAGAAGTTTGGCGCAAGTGGCGGAAACGTTGGCTTCTTTTTCTATAGGTAGGTAGGTAAGATGGCGGTTTCGCAGAACAACTGTTCTGAATAAATCCAATTAGCGCTGAAAAACGCCGTTTTGATACCATATAACTCGTTTGACCTAATTTTTTGTGATATAGTGGTCTTTTTCTATAAATTTGTTAGGTTTTTTTGTCTCGTAAAGTCGTGAAAAAAGGCCAAATTATATTTTTCGAAAAAATGCCAGGAAAAAAAGAATTCAGCATCATTGAAAAATAAAACTATAAATTCCCTGTAGCCATTAGAATTTTTTTTTTAAGAAAGATATATTATAATTTCATATTCTTATCTTATTATAATATTTATATACCTATTAAAACAAGATTTCCAAAAGATGCACACTAAGATATAAACAACTGTTTTCAATTCGGCAATCGATACTACAAAGTTTAATAAATCAATCGTAAAATTTATTAGCTTAAGGGTTCCTCTCTTTAATAAAGTGAAAGTTATACAATGACTGTTAATTACTATCACGCTTTATAACGTGCAAATACCCTCAGACGGTACTTTGTTATACTATACATCTTCTAAGCAACCTTAAGGGCATACTAAGTTATTTAAATTAACAAAACACGAGGAGTTAAATTTTCTTACGTGTTGTATAACGAAAATTAAGAAACCCAATATCACAATATCACAATAACCCAATAACACAATATACTTAAGATACAAAATACACACACATTAAAGATATTTTATTAACTTCATTTACGACACAATCATGTTGTGCAAGACTTAAAAAAAAAAAAAAAAAAAACTTTGAACTTCGTTCTGTGCATCTCAATTTGCATGGAGCTCTGCACAGCCAGTAGAGCCATCAGGAGTGCCAACGTGCTGAATGTTAAAAATCGTAGTTAAAATTTAAAATTTATTCAAGAGGATGTTGTTTTCGACTATAAAAATGGGTGATTTTGTCGTCTTTTGTTGATTGTTGTTGTTTATAGGTGTAAAGATACTTTTAATTGATAAACGGAGAGTAGGTATTCGTTTGCAGAATTTAAAAAAGTTCGATTATCTATCGGATTTTGGTTGAAGTTTTCAAATATAAATACAAAATTGGTAGAATATGTCAATGACAGTTTTTATATTATAAGGGGTTTACATTTCCGTCACAATAAATCTTATTGCTCGTAGAGTTAAAATTCTTTTACTGTAATGATGTAAAAAACAAATCTTGACAGAGCTGTAATGCAGACTATTTGTAGAGTCCTTTAAAGTCCAAGGTTGTCATAATCCTGATACATACAAAATCCACAGTCAAATAACCACCTGCAAGAAATTCAAATGAAAATCCTCACAAGTAATCAACATCGTGTATGAACATTTGTTTTATATCTTTTGCGGTGACATTTAATAGATTTTGTAATAAAAAAAAGTAAAATGGCTTCGATTAACCGCTAATATACTTGTTGCCACACTTTTAACTATTAAATACATTCGTGTTACACACCTATTATAGGTACTACGATGTCTATAGCGTCATTCACATTACAATTCGGTACAAAAAAGATAGGTGAGTTCCAACTGCAAAATTCTTTTCGCCATCGTTATTTTGGTCCCCCATTTGATCATCCCGCATTTATGGGTAATTATTTGCACAAAACAATTATTGCCCATACAAAAGGTACTTTTGCAAGTGCATTTTTTTCAATTTCAAGGGAAAAAGTAAAAATGTGTCTGATATTGATATGTATGTTTCATATCGTATGCCACCACCGTTAACCCGACCGCCATTTAACAGAGCATTTTGTATATTGCCAATAATCAACCAACATCACAACAAACATGGGGCATCAGCATCAGCACACACAATATAATAACCCCATTGCACTTTTCAAGCAAAAATGTCTATGCAACTGCTGCAGAAGCTGATGCTTCTCTATATTGACTATAGGTCTATAACTATACAACAACTGCCCCGTATTGGCTTTAGCTTGGAATCATTTTATAGAAGTGTTGCAATCGGTTTTCCATTGCGGCGACATTATTGTTTCGTTTGGTGGTTATAAGCAATATAGAGAGAAATAGATATACCTACACATGTTCACAAACACTTTAATGTGTTGGTATTTATTTTGTGCGTCCATTACTTCAGTGGTATTTGTTAATTTCGCTTAATAGTCTGGTTGACAACAACATACCCATTTAGTATATATAGGCAGTCTTTTCTGACTCGACCAAAAATGACCAAAAGATACATAGTGTATATTTTTGAATGGTAGTCATATAATATGCGCACTTGCATTTCAATTATGGGCAATTGTTATATAGAGAACTTTTTGAATGGATTATGTTTTTCTTTCTTAAGATAGTAACATTTGATGGAGAATGTTTTATGTGTTCATGACCTTGTATTCTAATTATTTGACATAAGAAATTAAAAGTATCTTGAAAAAAGTAAAACTACAGACTATTTAAAAATCAGCTTCCAATTATTCCAAATTGTGACAATTCAGAACGATGATCCAGTGAAATATTTTAACATGATCGCTGATCGGTATCATCTACTTAGGAAATAATACTCTTTACTTTAAGAATACCGTACAGAATTTCAGGGAAACTAACGTTCAAAAATTTTATTTATTTTATTAAAATAAGTCCGCTTTTCTGGCGATTACATATGTTAACCAGACACACTTAAAAGAAAATTTGGCGAGCTAAAAATATAGATTTTGTCTAATGAAGCTATTGTACCCGAGCTTCGAGATCAAATTAAGAATAATTATGGTCCAATATTACGGAAAAACGAATCTTACGTTTTCTATCCTGAGATTGAGTCATATTAAAAAACAAAGTTGTATGAAACTGGAGCATAAATGTGGTTAACCCAACTAATGAGAACAGGTACCTCTCGAATCGTATAGGTATAAAGAAGAAGAAGAAAAAAGAAGTATTAAAACAATATGGGAACTACACTGAAATAATATTGATACTGTCTTAAAACCATAACAAAACCCACTAAAATCAAACATCAGTGTAGGTAAATGCCAAATGTAGTAATCAACACAACTAGGAATTGAACATTTATTAAACATATCTTTGACAGAAATCCCAATAATGTAGGTATTACAATTAAGGAAAAATATATTTGTCGGAAACCGGAAAAAATATGAGAAGAAATTACGATCGGAATATATATATAGGCTCTATAGTGTTGCTGCGAATGCCAAAGTTCATAAAAAAAAAATAAGTTAAAGATATCTTATAATATATTTATCTTTCATGATCTGACAACGTTAAGATTCAACTTCTGGTCAATATATGCATATAGATAGGTACTATATCTACACGCTTTTCCTGATGGATATTAAAAAAAAAAAAAACTCATAAATCACAATTTTATACTGACACCTATTTATCAGACAAATATTTTATTTCATTTTTATGCGAATCTGAACAGAACGAAAATAACACATAATTTTCTTTGCCGGAACATCAATTTTACCGACACATTAAACAAAACGACTAAAAATTAAAAAAAAATCTTACAGTAAAATTAGCATTTTCAATAGAAAATAAAAACAATTTGCGAAAATGTTTTTATCATCACCCAACCAATATAAGTATACATATAGATAAAAACGTAATGACAGTTTCTAAAATCATAAAATCAAAAATAAAAATTTAAGTACAGACAAAAAAAAAACTTAAACACATAAAAATGTATGTAGCTTTTTGCCTTGAATAAATAACCAAGCCTTCAATATCTTCCTATATGATACAAAATATATCCATATATCCATATAGATACTATAAACAACATTGTCTGTAATTTCTTTTCAAAACACATATCTTTAGCTTCTCATAAACCAAACACTCATACCATCGTTTAGACTGGTAAGGTATAGAAACAGAAATAGAATAAATAAATTATTATTAAATCATAACAATACAAATTCCAATAGTGTATCTATCTAGTATATCTACAATGTATCTACAAGCCTAAAAGATTCATTCTTATAGTATCATCACAACACAGCTAAACATGCAGTCAGTTCAGCCCACCCACTTTTTGCCATCACCATTCCTTGTGTGTGATCATCATAATTTGTTACGCTTGTCTGTAATAGAAATTGCTTTTTGCTTGGATGTGCTTATACATTCCAGCATATAGCAATAAACCCATGGAAAATATAAGTGACACATTTCCACGTAATCTATTTGCTTATGAGACTATGACGAGTCGGCCTCTAGTCTTCCTCTCATAGTCATCATCATCATTTTTGTGTATTTTCTGCAAAAAGGGATGCGCCCGCCCTTATATCACTTTATCTACTAGATTTAATAATATGTCCTGTTTTTTTTTTTTCTCCTTATGATGGGGTCTTCTTTTCGTGTATTATGGGATATAAATTCATCCCTTTTTTGGGTTGTATAGAGCTTCGGATATATCCCATGTTGTTTATTTATAACCCCTCATGGATTCAAAAGGTCTTAAAATGTTGTGTGACCAGCATTGATAAGCAGAAAGGTAAATTTGTTTCTATATGACCAGTTTAAGGACATTTTGTTTGAAGAAATGAATATAAATTTGTATTTTTGTCATATCCGTTGGATGTGCATTTACGAAGTGATTACTTCAAATCAATAATTTATAAAGAATTCAATTTGAATCGATTTGTCATTAAGTTTTGGGTTTTTTTGTTACATACAAACCATCCTATATAAAAAGCTAATCAATAAAACTGAAAAAGATTTAATTCCTTAGTTAGTTGTAGATATATATTAGGTTATGCTTTACCGCTATAGGTATGTACATACGACTTTGTCCTTTCATTTCTATTGCTCATTCATCCTTGAAGGAACACTGAACTTGCCGCCAACCCATCAAAAACAATTCAAACCAAAAAAAAGGAATAAGTTACGGAAAACAGGTAGAAAAACAAAACGAGCTTCCTTTTCCATTAATGTAATAAATTTATAAATAATTCATAAAAAAACTAAAACACGAAAAATAAATTCGTTTATAAATAAATCTATAGATATAAATATATATCTTTTCCGTAGGATCAGGTTGTTTTAATTTTTTTTGTTTTTTTGTAAGAGTTTTGTCCTTTTCGCCGACGACGAAAGATTTAGTTGTTGCCAAAGGAGTCGGAGGAATGAATAAAATTAATAAAATTAACTTTGGGAAAGTTAGAAGCTGAATTATTATGTTAGTATGTTTATCTTTAATATCTAGAAATTGTCTTGAAATGGATTAAAATTATTCTGTTCTATTCTTAAAGTTCTACATTATTTGATAAGTTTAACTTTTTACTAGTTAGATATTTCTTTAGAATTTTTTTTCGATTTTTAATGGATCTTAATATGAGTGTTGCTGAAACATGTTGCTAGAAAATTAAACAGATCTATAAAACAAATCTTTATTTACAAGGTTTTGTATTGAAAAAAAGAAATAACATATACCTAGCAGCATTTATGTAAGTTATGTTAAAGTCAATGTATGTCATGGCAAGTTAATATGTTTATAGGTTAATTCTCGCTTTAAAAGATTTAAAAAAAATAGGTTCTAATAAAGAATTCTAATTAATTTTGTAACCAACAACATTTTTGAAATTTAGTGTTTTATAGAGATTAAGAAATATAATAATGTTGCTCAAACATTTCGCAAATCATTAAATTACCCTGAACTGTTTCTTCAAATGCTTTTTGCAGCTTCTTAAGCAAACACCTTTGGATAAAAAATATGAAGATAAAGTCTCAGCACGAATTTGATTTCTACAATATCGGCATTAACACAGTGCTAAGCATTTCCATTCATCATTATATCAATATATATGATATCAATATTTAGAAACAGCTTAGGTGCCAAATGTAAGGAAGAAGTAAACAAATCTATAAAGGTTTAGTTTGTTCTTCTTTAATATTGTTGAATCTTGTTGCAGTTTGGATAAAAATTGGTATGGAATCAATTTCTTATTTCACGCTTTCTAAGCTCTCTATTTTCTAAATTTCTACTCATAGAATTTTAATTATTAGTGTTATCGCCAAGTTAAGCCTTTAGTCTATACTACTGGATGAAACTGCTAATTCTTTCTAGTTTTTTGATTCTTAACATTATTAAATGTTCTTCTATCTCTCTGTTTGAATTCTGCTGTTTCTAACTTGGTTTTCAAATGTCTTAAGTTCGTTGGGAAATCATATTATTTCTTACAGTATTTATGTCTATGAAGCTGATACTTTGTTTTTACTACATGCAAATGTTTGTATTATCTACTTCTCCTTTTAATTCTATAAAATAATTTTTTTGATATGATTCTAAATGACATATTACAAAGATATTGCAAATTTGACAAGAAAAAGAATTAATGTGACTTTTTGTTACTACATAGGTATAAACACGATCCTTCTTTCTTCTTCTTGTTTTCTTCGAAAAGTTCTACTATCTGATTGGTTGAATAACGTTTTGGAGTTATCGTATAGAATTATGAAAAACATAGTTCTATTAAGTATTTGATTTGGATTGTATCTTTGGTGTAGGTATATCAAACTGATACCATTTTATTTTAATTTAAGAAATTTCGTTTACTTCTTTTAACATACATTTTTCTTTTTTAATCAGAAAATGATTCTTAAAACTAAATTTAACTTTAAACTTCCCAAATTTTAAACTATTAGCAGCAAAGAAAAAAATCATACAAACTCTAATAAAAGTATAGATACAGTTGTTGTTCATTCGCGTGCACATTCTATAGATAAAGATATATATTAATTGATTAACACACGCTCCATCAAACTATCCTGACACACACGGAGCACCACTCACGCAGCAAAACTATATAAATTCGATTGTTCAATCAAAACATAAAAAAAAAAAATTGAAACAAAAATTTAAACACTGCGTTAGTGTTTATTCACCAAACCAAAACAGCGACACATTTCACCACGCTATACCCTGTCGCCATCGCCACTAGCTTGTGCTTATAGCAGACTTAAACTCTCTCCATTTTTATTTTGATGGAATCACATTAGCGTTTCAGAGATTTCAATTTCAGTTGTCCAAATTAGTTATATGTTTCGTGAATCGGACGGGACCATTTTAGATAGATGAATAGGATTTTATATACCTAAGTATACCTATAGATATATATTTGGAATTTAACCTAAATGCTCAAACTCACGTATAGGTTAGGTACCTATAGATTCTTTTAGCTTATAATGAAGCTTCAAAAAAAACAACACAAAATAATCAACGTTGTTGCCCATAACTATGTTGTGTGTCTCAAATGGTGTGCTTTCCATATAACATTATGATGCTCTTCATAGATGTATCTATACCTAGCATTACCACTATATTCTATTTGATTGGGTTCGTTGTTAGATAGATGTCCAAGTCCATGCATGATGATGATGATGAGGCTGACGATGATGGGTCCATGTCTATTTTCTGTTCGGAATATCTCTCACTCTATGCACATATTATATCGTGCGGGTGAATCTAAACTATCTATTAAATTATATTACAGATTCAGGAGTTGTATTATCTAGATATACTTATATAGTAATTTTGGAGCATAAATGAGGAATGGAATTCTATAGTTGGAGAGCTGTTCTGTTGTAATGGCATCTATTTCGTCATTTCAAATTAACTGAAGGCATTTAATTCATTGATTTGAGTTAAAATATAATTTTCTATCCCAAAATTGGAGTACGAATATATTGAGAATATGATGACGATATAAATACCCTTCTGTGGAATTAATGTTTTCGAAAGCATTGAGATGTGATGTATATGTGAATGATTGGATATGCAATGCAAGCAATTCAACATGAGTATGAATTCATCTATAGATATCGTGTTAAAAGATAGGGCAACCAATATAATATAAGGATAGACTATTAGTGTATAATTATAGGGAAGTGTTTTGGGTATAGAATGCGTTTTAGGCATTCAAACATACTGGCTGGTGTTTCTCATTGTTGCTATGTATCGAATAGAAAGATATTGTATTTATATGTGCGATGGCGTGTGAAGACCTAAAATACTATTGAAAGATGCGTTTAATGCATTTTGGAAATAATGTGAGTAGCAGCCGCAGCATAGAGCTGTTTTTGATTATAATGTTAGAAAATGATTGGTTTTGTGTTATATGAAGTGTAATTACTATATTGATTAAATGGGGGAAATTAATGCATTGGAATTTATTTCGCTGAGAATTTCAATTTTAGGTGAATTATGAAATATTTAAGTTAAATCAAATAGAAGATTCAGAACATTTGAAAACAGTTTTCAAGTTGGTAAGATTACCACAGTTCAATTTGGAAAAATACCAAAAGGGATACTTTCGTTTCTAATTGCAGTGATATTGCATTAGTTTTTATAAACTTAACGTACATGGGAAAATTTTCTGGAATGAAAAATATTTGAAATATTTTTTGTTCGCCCTATATCAAAGAAATTGAGCTAATGTCTCTGAAAACCAATCCGTTAAAAGAAACAATTGTTTTATATAGAGTATTATCAGAGTTTATCCTATAGAAATATCGAGATTGTATGAATTGATGGTGTAGTAAGCGACATAACTTGAATCATTGTTGAGTGTTTGAATTTAGAATTCTTTTTGCTTTAAAAAGTGACCGATTATTGCATTGACGAGATAAAACTTTTTCGACCCAAACCCAAATCATCTGATGGTTAAGCATTCAGTTGGTCTTAGACGTATGTATGAAATAAATGTTTTAAGATATCTACTTATTAGCCCGACGATTACCGCAAACAAGTTCTTGGGATAAAGCAGTAAAGTACGAAAAACTAAAGCTTACATCTTCTGAAAAGAAGGCAAGAAGAAGATAAATAGAATATGCGTCTGTTTGCATCTCATCAAACGTAAAAAAAATACGCAATTAGCTATGCGTAGATATGAAGGAAGAACTTACTTTCACTTTGATGAGTGGTTCGTTCCTTTATTCCATTGAGTATATAATGATGATAACTTGTAGTTATAAGAATCCTATATAATCTGACTTTTAAGCATTAGCTTTTAATGAAATAAATGATCTCTTAATTCTGAAACTTATAGAAAAAATCTCCGTAGTGTGCAAGTAACTCTGAAGATGGTTCCAAAAGATACGTACATAAGTGATTCTAGCCCAACTATCGGTAAATGAAATAAAGTGTTTTGCGAACAAACTTGATATTATAAAACCCAGCACAATTAAAGGAGTCTGATGATCGGCTGGGCAACGGTTAAGCCGCCCAAAGTATATTGTTCGTGTTCACAGGTTGGTGTTAGTTTATAAAAACTTCTCTAATATGATATCATGTTCATATTTCAAAACCTACAAGTCGCTTTTGACTAAACATTTATCCAATTTGTAGGAAAATAAAGTTTTTAAAAATGTCCAGCTTAGTATTTTAAATTTCCCGTCATCATCTTAATAGTTTTCTTCCAATGATCACTACCCACAAATGAATCCGCCCATAACCTAGGCTAAAATACTTTTGATTGATGTAAATTTTATTAAAGTGGAATTCTCAAGTCATAAATAAATTTAAACAGATGAAACCTCAACAACATTTCATTTAAAAACCTCCTCCCCTAACCTAGATCGATAACACAAACAAAAATTTCCCGCTTCTACATCATAAATCACTTTCCATCTAAAATCCCAAAGTGTATGCAAACAATTCCAAGTCTAGCCGAGGCTTCATGCCATCAGTCAAATAAAAAATTCAATGAACCTTTCTATCATGCGATGACGTATATGCGATGACAACGCGCCAGGGTCAGATAAATCTGTCAAAATTCTATCGATTCTAAATAATTTCCTCGCGATTGTGAAACGCAATCAGTTCAGTGTGCATAAAGGCAGGCGGAACAATAAATATACAAAACAAACAATAACACCATGTCGCGAGCATTTGAAAGATGTCAATTCATTTGATGATGATGATGACGACACCCTTATGACAGCTCTAGCCTGTTAACCTAGAGTGCCTTTATAGTATAGATAGGTATAAAAACAGGCGATTAAATCAATAAAATATATAAATAAAAGTGATGTGTTGTGGTACCTGTCAAAGTGATAAATTTGACAGGAGAAAGCACCCGCTTCGCGCGTCTCACCGACTGAGCAGAGGATGTATCAAAAAAAATGTATTCCCTGCCTTAATAATAAACTAAAAGTATCTGAAAACTGTAACTATACCATATGTGCAGCTATAGTCAGTGTGACATCCTTTTGTATTGCCTTATGTATTAATGACCTTGAAAATGTTATAATAATAAATAACAATGTGACATTTCACACAAACTCACAGAGGCAAAATATCGAAAGCACAAGAGGGCCAAAACAGCATAATGGATAAATACCAGAACCAAACAGCAAAACCAGCAACAACAAAGAACACGGAGCGGCACCGAAAAACCCGGTAGACACCCATAGTGCCATTAATTCTAGCGCCCGCCGACTTGTTTGACAGTTCTGACAGACTATTATTTAAAGTTGAACTTTCGCTTGCTGTACAACACAGTTATAAACGACGCAAACACACACACACACATACATTTATATGCATATAAATTTATTCTGAAAGTAAAAGTGAATTGTGTGTGCGGAAACCTGTAACGCATCTTTAGGGTCAAGGAACACTCGAATAAAGGCACAAAAAAGATATACATATATAAATTTTGACAGGAAAAATGGATCAAAATGTTTACCTACATTTTCTGTACAAAGTTCTGTGGTGGTGCTGTCAAAATAAAAGATGACATTGCAAAAGTTAAAAAAAAAAGAAGAGTCCGGTATACAAAAATATATATATCGCACTCCCTCCTGTTGCGGGCATTAAACGCGTGTATATACACAAAAATAGGAAGTGTAAACATGGGCTTAAACTGATTGATAAATTAGATTATGGGTCAGTCGTGTTCGTGGTGATTGTGAGATGGGCTGACTTTTGTTGGTGTTGCTGGTGGAAGACGATGACGAGACTAAGGTACCTCTACATGGTCCAAGTGGGGGCAGGCAGGAACCATTTGTTTTCGAAAAAAGCTGAAGCAATACAGTGTCTGGCTGGTTTGGTCTGGTCTCTGGCTTTGGTATGGAATGGTCAGTCTCGCCCCGTATATCATCGTGATGATGGTGGTATTTATGGTCAATGACCTTGGAAACATTACTACTTGTCGGATATTTGTTTTCAGGCTTTGTTTTTTTTTTTTACTTTGTGGAAACAAATTAATTGTTTCTGTTGCGGGGTAGGTATACACTCTGTATGTTTTATGTCATTTTCATTTCTGACAGATCTGGGTTATGAGGGCGAAAATAATGTCTGGTATTTAGAATCGGACATTGACGTCTCTCTGTGTATTTTTAAGACAGGAATTGTTGTGTTTTAGGGGATCAATTGATGGCATTACTTTTGTGAACCTATTTATTTTAGTATTTATAAAAATTTCTAATCATTTTTAATGGAAAAAAATGAAAAGCAGAAAATGAATGTTATTGTAGGATTTCACTGTTAATTGGAGTTATTCTTATATTGATTAAGGGTCCTGGAGGATCTGGGGATCAGAACTGTTGTTAAAATGCTTTGTAAAAAAAAATTCGGGTTGAATACATACAATTTTAACTTTTTCTCTAAATATAACAAGAATTGCGTTTTTTTCAAACACAATGACTCATATATTGAAGTCTTATGCACTTTTCCCAATATCCAGCTTTAGAGTACCTACTACGAAAACAAGAACAAGTCATTTTCACACTTGTTGATTATCGTATATCCTACCAAACAAGCCCCTCTAACTACGGCCCCACGTTGGGCGCCATCGTTGCGAGTCTTATTCACAAGCGGACTGCTGTGGTAAAGCTTCTGTTCTCCGAAAACAATAGCCATTGGAATATGGCTTGTAATAAGTCACAAAAATGAGTGAAGAGTATAATATCGCATTCTCGCATACAATTGAGTAAAGAAATTCTCACTCGAAGAATTCTAAACTAAACTATAACTTTATAAAACTCTGATCCTTTTGGTTGATTTAATCAGTAAATTTTTTTTAGGTGCCGCAACGAAAGTTTAACGACAAGTCTTATATCTAACCAAAGAGGTACGAAATCACCGACTTTCGATAGCACACGAATAAAAAGTATCTCAAACAAATTGGTGCCTGAATCTGGAGGTAATAATAGCACAATAGCACATGATTGTAGGCCAAAGGAAGAATAAAAGAACAAAATGTTTATGATACAAAAGATAATAACCAGGTAATGACATATTTAAATTCGGTACATGCAACTTAAGATAATAAAGAATTCCACAGAAACCACCTTTTGCGTGGGCTTTCTTTCACCAACGGACAATTTTTGAGAGTTATTTCGATCATTCAATTCATAAACCTTAATTCTCAACTTTTGTGGGTTGTAGCATTATGGTTTATAGTTTAAAGAATAATTTCCATAAAGTAAAAACAGTTCCAACGAACGACTACAAAAATATCCTCCGACAAACAGACAGACATCTCTGACAGCACAAATTACCATCACCACCGCCTTTAAAAAACAATAAAATTATAAACAAAAAAAAAATCCAACCGACCCGACAGACCAGCATTACAATCGGCACAGACAATCGGGCATGCAAATACATTTGTTTCATGTTTCAAAAGGAAGGACGTAATATGCTTATTGCATAACATACGTCCTTATATAGTGAAATTTAATGAAACACACATTTTCCATCTGATCCGTTGTGGACTACTGTTTCCTTTAAAGACTTTACAGCTTGATCGTAAAATCTGAATTCGATCGCTATTATATTCTTTATGCTGCTGCAGTTGCATCGGCAGCTAACATCAGTAGCCGCATCAGCAATTTGTTCCAGCGCATGGTAAATGAAAGAACATTTTAATATGCCGGCACTATGAAGATAATTTATTTTCTCATTTAACAGCACGAGCCATTAAATTCATTCTTAAAGATCACCTCCTCATTCCTTAAATGATATTTTTACAACGTTTTAGATTGAAATTTTACAATACTACTTCTGGGTGGACTTTACATCCTTAAAGCAACTTTTAAGTTTCAATGCTCTGCTCATAAATCAGTGAAGAAGTGAAGCTGTTATATAAAAATATATAGTACCGAGTTGAAGAAATATCTGACGGTTGAATTCAGTTTGGGATAATTTTTCATTATACGAATCGAATTGGGTTTAAATGGAATCTGGAGTTAAAGAGATTTTAAGAATATGAATTGCTATAAAATCATACTCAGTCAAAACTAGATCGTTATGAAGTTAATTTGTGTATGCAAATGCCATTCATTGGGGGCATGTTCTGCTTACCGACAAAAGACGACATCAATGACTTTTCGAAGCACTGAATTTCATAAGTTTGTATATTTTCCATTAAACAATGCTGTCAAGGTTGAAATTTATTGAGCTTTACATCTGCTGCCGTTCCAAATTATAAAAAACTGAGAGCAATGTTCTCTTTGAATTAGTATAAGACTTTCATCCTTAACGATTCTCTGTCTGAAAATCTTTAATGAAAATGGGAAAGAATATCGGAGACAAAACGGAACCCTGGGGTACCTCAGTTCAGTATATATTTTGCTGATCTCATTACTTGAAATCTGCCAATGCTTTTCATTTATTAAAAAATTAATTTTTCTACACGTTTAAAAGATTGATTTCGGTGCTTTCACCGATGAAATAACAAATCAAATCAATAGTGCACGATGCCGAAATCAGCGTCTCGACGGCCGTAAATCTAACCGATTCCGTTATAAAGTTCTGCTCGGTGACAAGTTTTGCTTTTCGAGGAAGTGACGTTCTTTCTAAAACTAGGTATATTTATAAAAAGAAGGTTTCTGAATTTCTGGTAACACGAAATTTCTTCATTGTTTCTACCGTAATATATGAAAGATCATTTTACAATACGAATGTCACAAAATCAGTTGTGCCAGCGATATTGGTTTTGAAATCTATTAACTTGAGAGACCTTTATCGAAAACTAATATCAAAAGAACATCTGGTAAGCGAAACAAAATGCTTCACAAAAACCAACAAGGAGAACAACCTACTATTTCGACCAAAAACAGAAGTCCTATTATAAAGGCGAAACGTGTCGAACACAAAAATTATAACTTTCCAATTTTAATACGTATTTACTTATCTAGATACATCATTAAGAGATTATAAATTCATTAAAAAGGGCTTCATCAGGGAACAACACGCACAACAAACCGCAACCACCGCCAAGTCGTTGCTTAATATCGAAAAGCCTTTTATGTAGGCGTAAATGCTCACGTAGCAAGCGCGGTAGCTATAATCAGCACCCGAACGGGATGTATCTGATGGCTGACGGTTGCTTGCTTCTCTGACAGAAGTCTTTCATCATGAGATGGACTGCCCTGGACATCATCACAAAAGGAGGAAAATCCATCAAAGTGAATGGGTCAACCACCCAAAACTCATCACAAACCGACAGAAGACGATGTCAGACGGTAGCGGTTTGATGCTTTTTGGAGTTTTGCGCTGATGTTGTCGTCTTCTGTTTAAATTTTTTTTTTTTCTTCAGAAAATACAGCCTCCAAGTTGGTTTTCTTCAAAAATTAAAGGAAGTTCTCTTGCCATGCCGCGGATACATGGATATAGTAGTAGAAGACCAACCGACCCTTCACAAGGGAATTTCGATTTTGATCGATTAATATTGCAGACGCACTGGGGCACACGTTCTGAGATGACTTTCGCCGATCGTCCCAAATATTGTAAAAGTCACCTTCCTTTTGTTCGTTTTATTTTTTAATTTTTTTTTTTTTTTTGAATTATTAATTTCGTTGACGAAAATCAGAAATAATTTAAAATTAGTCTTGACGTGGCCCATGTTCGTGTTTGTCTGATGTCCCATTCCACGTGAAACAGCAGCTGTGCTCTGTGATCCATCAGGATATTCTTGGTTGGAATAAAAGTTTACCTAGACATCAATGTTTACAATTTGGCGCGAAACATGGCCAAAACACGTCCGATCAGATTGCATTGTAATAAGGCTACCATTCAATTTTTTTACTTTCTGGTCTGTTCGGTCCAACTTCGAATGTATATTAAAAGCCAGTGAGCTTAATGAAAATTTATGAAATGTGTAGCTATCGCCTACCCATCGATGCATCATTGGATGTAATTAATTGGATATTGCAGTAAAGGTATGCGAGAAGGTAATTAATATTAGCGTTGGGGAAGAGTTAAGGAAGTGACTTCTGTTTTAAAGTGCCAGGATATTGGACAGAAAAGGTGCGGATTTTTCTGTCGGAGATGTGTGTTGAAGATCTTCCATGTCGGATAGCAATATTATGATATTGATTCTTGAGGGTAAGTGCTGTTGGCATCGGAGGCTGGGATGATTTGTAGGAAGTCATTTATTCTATATCTTATTTTTGTTGTTATTGTTGTTTACTGTATTGAGTTTTTGATCTAGGATTGACGTAGTTGGAGAAAAGTGGTGAAATAATATATAAAATGTATCTTTGTATGGGAGGAACTGTTTATCTTGATTCTGGTTCCAAATGTATTCTTTATCCTAGAAAATGTAAAACGTCTCTTAACGAAAGTTCATTAGTGGAAAATATAAGGAGTTTTTGCCGCATACCTATTTCAATTATTTCGGTTGGAGAACAAAATATTTTTTCCGAAATTAAATGACAATTCAGGAAAACTGCTATAGATAGAGTCTTCAGTTTCAGAAGAGTTGATAATTCACCTTCACAGTAATTGTGAAATTGATTATCCACCTTCTTTTTCCATGCTGAATTTTTGTTAGAGAATAAGTTAAACCCTGTAGCTCCATTGTTTGTAATACAGTCACCTTAATTTGGAGAGACCCAGGACTGTAGGTACAGAAGTTCCTTGTTCTTAAAAATGGCGCCTAACGTGGGGCCATTATTGGAAGACCGCTTGTTGTTTAGCTTTTAGTATACCAAAGTAGTTCCAGTAACTTTCACTACACTTTGGGCTCCATCGTTGCGAACCATGTTCTCTAGGTTAATGCTTTGGTATCGCATCCGAACAATTACAGGGCCTTCAGTCACCATTTTTCTTTACGAAAAGAGTCTCCGGTGGAAAATACATATGTTTAAAAAAAGGGTTAGTATATATAATCAACCCCACGTAGAGTTGTCATGTTCCACATATAACTGCTTAGTAGTTATTGCTTCCGAACAACAAAAAGCGTGTAGACATCTTTTTGCTTTGCAAAAATTGCTTTGCAAAAAAAAAGCCAGTGGAGGAGATCCAGTTTTTACAACAACTGTTTTGGTAGGTACAGCTCATAGAAATGGCTCCCAATGTAGGCCCATAGTTGAGTACCTGTTTGCACAGACGATTCTGGGATCAGAAAAGGTTACCGCACGTTTATTGGTTATCGTATAATATAAAAAAAAAGCGGTTTCTGGATCTACGGTCCAACGTTGGGCGCCAATTTTGTCAAGTCATGATTCACAAGTGAGTGCTTTTGAAAACATCCGGCCATCCGGGCCACAATAATTGTCTATCTACCTTTCTCTTCCACGGAAACAGTACCCATACTATGTCTGGCGACAGGAAACATGGTACCAATGACCTAAATTTTTCTTCAGATGGTACAGAACAGTCACACGATTCAGCAGCTTTGTTTGTAGCTGCACATCTATTATATAATAGAATAAATGCTTTTTAACACATAATTGAGAATTTAAGACTACAAAGTTCCAAATTTAAATTAAACGGACATATCTGACAGTAAACTGTGTCACTGTTTCAGAAATAGTGATAAGTCTCAACTGGATGTCTTGATGCTCATTAAAAAAAAAAACCATTCACTATGAATCTACAGTGATTTCTGTTGAATCGAAAAAAAAAATCTCGTCAAGGATTTCTCGACTATTTTCAACTCTTCTGATGTATTCCATTACCATAATTTGCATCTTAATTTATGTAAAAATTGATGAACAGAGATAAATGAAATTCACTACACAACACTACTAATGAGTTTGATAATTAATATTTTTTTTTGTTTAAGATTTTTTTTAGTTTTGTTAATTGGATGAACATTATGGGGGACTTACCATCATATGTTAGTTCTGTAGGGTTATGTGATGATGATAAGAACTTACCATCTGAAATGAAATAAGAAGAAGAAGAAGATGAAAAATCAATTAATTATAAAATTATATAAAAATTCTCATAAAATAAAAGATAAAGATATATTCTGAAAGGATCAAGAAATAAAAAAAAACAACAACAACAATAATATATGAATAAGGCTTTGAACTGTTGACGATGAAGGAAGAAGAAGAAAAAAAAAATTAAAAGATATTCACATAAGCTTGAATGATTTGTGAAAAAGTATCTTTTGGATACGGAATTAATAAGTTTGCAATTCTCATTCCTTTTTTATATATCTGCCAGGTACATTAAAAGAAATGGACAACAAAAACAAGGTAACGATGAAGATGATGATCGAACAAACATCATCAGTAAAAGGATGAAGGTGGAGTAGATACAGAAGAGTCACTGTGTTCTTCCCGTTTTCGGTTTAAATGAGGGATTTGTGTTATTGGAGTTGGACCGACGAAAAGGTTTGTCTTTTTTTTCCCAATTCCAATTTTAGCTGGAGGATTTCTTTTTTCCATTTCAGTGATGTCTCTCTATACCTTTATATATATAAAAATAAGAAATTTTGATGCGAGATGACTTTTCGGACTTAGCGGCAAAGTGTATCTCCCGGAGGCTTGTCGAATATTTGATTTTTGGTTGTTGCGGGTATTATTTCAATCCCAGACTCATCCGTCTATTGAATGTGATACAATTTTGTGCTTTGAATACCTACAAAATCATGAAAGATACAGGTTTCCCTTTAGTTTGTTTGAAAAAAAAAAATACCTGCTCGAGTTGGGTGCGCGCAGTCAATACTTCAG
Organism: Baccha elongata; assembly: GCA_951217065.1. NCBI lineage: Eukaryota > Metazoa > Arthropoda > Insecta > Diptera > Syrphidae > Baccha > Baccha elongata. Next base: position 80,092,070 of record OX578273.1, on the reverse strand, counting down.
AGGTTTGGATAAGAAATATGCCAACAAAAACAAAAAGAAGACAGTTCTCTGCATGGTTCAAGATATGCTTGCAGACTTGAAATTGTATAGGGAAATAATTTGTTAATTGCTGGAGAAAAGTTTACACCTCGTATACTGGAGCACGGAGGACATCACATTGATGCGCGCAAGCGAGCAACTTCGATCCATATAAAAGGTTTTTGATACAATTTAGCGCTCTGATGATTTCCTTTTTTGCTACCAAAGTGTCTTCAATTGGAGAGTTTGGTGGCAGTTATTGTACGTGCCTCAAAGATTATAAGACGCGCACTCATGATCACGATGATGTGAAGATGATGATGGTGATGAGGATGCGACAGACTCAAAAGACAAGACATCGCGACAACAACCAGACAGGTGATAAATAAATCGCATGCCATATTTGGATCGGGACATTTAATTGCGCGCATCCAGAAAGGTGTTATAAACATCAGTTTGGGAAAGTGTAGTAATGGAATTCCCTGAGCCCGTTTGAATTTTCATCACTCACGGGCGGCAGGAACACATCATCACATCACAGCATCAGCAGCCTTGATTCAAACAGAGTTTGAAGTTGTTTTTTTTTTTTGTGTTTGTTTTGTTTTATATGAGGAAAGTCTTTGTTTCGATTCCCTGTCTGATGTATGGAGTGAACCTGGACAGAGATCATGTCGTTTTAGTTTATTGAGTGCGACTAGGACAATTTTAATTTTAAATTGTAAAAATGATTTATGATGATTATATTGTGCTCTCTGTTGGTAGGCGAAGGCACCTTCTATAAGATTGTGAAATCGTGCAGTGGCAGTCAACTTAATTAAAGTTGCAAGTATAGGTAATAATTTTATTTACCACCAACCATAAAAGGCCACGGGTATCTGTAGAATCTTTATGGTGTTTTGTTTTTGTGTTGTTGCTACTATAAGATATTCAATTATTATTTTATGAAGTCAATAAGAGTACGCTAATAGTGCATTCAGTGTCATAGATGGTAAAACGACATATTGGTAGTTCATATATCTGATGGGAAATGTTATGTTTTACTTGGTCAGTTAGTGGCATTCGAGTTCAGCAGATAGAGTCATTATTATAATGTATTATAAGGTAAAAGCTTCAAATTGTGGAACAGATATTTCTTTTTCGTTTTCTGTTTATATTAGAGAAATGTATCTTTCGTAATGCAAAATATTCAATAGCTAGTTTGGGATCCCAATGAAAGATAAAGTTATATTTCATCAGTTAGCAACTGCTCTGATGGATCAAACCTGAAAATAATTATTGATTTCGGTTCTTTTCGTGAACAATACCCGTCTTCTTCGTCTAGGTTGCCTTACATAATTTGAACTTACTAGCCAACCGAACATGTCATGTTGTCACATGTCACAGAAGTTTGAAGAAATGGCATTATGGCACGTTCTATTTGTTTCCGCAGAAGAAGAAGAAGAAGAAGAAGAAGAAGAAGAAGAAGAAGAAGAAGAAGAAGAAGAAGAAGAAGAAGAAAAAGAAGAAGAAGAAGAAGAAGAAGAAGAAGTAGAAGAAGAAGAAGAAGAAGAAGAAGAAGAAGAAGAAGAAGAAGAAGAAGAAGAAGAAGAAGAAGAAGAAGAAGAAGAAGAAAAAAAAGAAGAAGAAGAAGAAGAAGAAGAAGAAGAAGAAGAAGAAGAAGAAGAAGAAGAAGAAGAAGAAGAAGAAGAAGAGGCAAAAGAAGAAGAAACAGAAGAAGACGAAGAAGAAGAATAAGAAGAAAACGAAGATTTTTGTAGAATCTGTTAAGAAATATGGACAGAAGATCTAGGATATTATTTGAGTATATTACAGCATAACTTGTTCCATCTATCCATAATTCCATTGACCTATTTCAGAGATATTGGAAAGCATAGTATTTTTACTAGACCGCCTCTAAAAACTGTGAATCTTCTTTCCCTTGGACTATATTGACCGATTGCAGTTCATCCCTTTATGTTCAGATCAGATTTTAGAAAAGCTGATATAGATTGCCAGCTTAATAAATATATTGAACAACGAATACTTAATGGAGATTTGATGGCTTATCACACCGAGTAGTGGAACCAATCTTTATACATGGTTTTGGGGAAAGTGATTTTATTGTGCTTGATATTCTCAAAGAATTTGACAGAGTTTACTAAAAGCATGATCTTGCATTTGGTAGTGACAAACCTTTTCTTCGTTGGATTAGAAATTCAGATTCAAATCTGAAATATAACATATAAAAGATGGTGTATTCTAGGCTTTCCCAGTCCTATAAACAATTTCATTGACGGTATTTTAATATTCTTCTTGTTCTTCGGCATCGGAATCTTGTTTACTCTATTTATTATTCAAAGTTTGTTCCATGCAAAAACCTTTTGAGAGTTCATATCTTAAGGAAAGATGACTCGACATTATATGTAAATCACTTCAGTAAACCTTATAAGGATATCAGGAGAATCGGTGGGCATAAATCCAATGATGAATCAATCCGATCCCATAACCAACAGAGGGAGTATTAATAGTAAGAAACGATACTCTAGAGTAACTTTCTTCTGATAATTCCAAATTAAATTCAAGAAAAGCAATCTACCAATGACTAATAAAAGCGTTCATTTGCAAATCTACTAATTTATATTACAAAAAGTCGAATGGTTGATCATTTTCTCACGGTATGGATTAAGATCTTTTACAAAAAAACTAAATAAATTGTCTTAACTTAAAATATTGGATGTGGTTTAGCTCTAAATTTCTTCATCAGTCTCTTATTTGAATTTATTTTCTTTCGATTTTATATCTTAAATCTTATAAATAATGAGTGTCAATACAGTACAAATTATTCAAGGGTATACCAAGTATCACCATTCAACAACTATATCTACCCACATGAAAGGTCCCACCAAAAGTGACATATTTAATTACCAATTCTTCAATCTACAACCATCTATAAGCTTCATGTTCTTTAGACGCAAAATATATATATAGACACCATCAAATTAGCATCCTATTGAATCAAAGCTAATTTCAATGATTTAGATTTATCTTAAGTCTGGTTAAAAGATATATATCTGTATACATTTGCAGCCGAAAACAAAAAGCTTTAAACTTAATTTATAACCTTAAGATTGTTTGAATAAACAAATCTGGCTTGATTGGCTTTTATTTTGATATCAATAAAATCAGCAATTCAGCCCGACGGCTTTATGTGCATGTAGATTATTCATCAGCACCTAAAAACGTTTAAAAAGCGTTTCAATGTAAATTTTGAGTTTTTTTTTGGAGAATTTTATTATCATCATCTTATTTCATGTTGATAAGCATCATCATCGTTGAAGACGAGAAAAATAAAACCCGAAACAAGATCGTCCTTCCTTTTTAGTTTGTTCATTCAAATTCTCGTTTTTATTTTTTGTATTTTTGTAAGCGAATTCCAAAACCTGACTTTGATTTTTGTTTTCATTCAAAGAAATCAACTTAAAACAACTTAAAGTTATTTATTACATTTTTATTTAATCAACGATGAACTTAAAATATGCAATGAACTTGCTGTGTGTTTTGAATTACCCGATCCAAAAGCTATAAAAGACTGATGACCAAAGGCAGTGATTTTTGTTGTTTTTTCTTTGAGTATAGATTAAGATACATATAGATATTTAGATGTATGGCCTTTAAGTCGATAAAAATGTCATGGAAAATTATGTGTATTTGTAATTAAATTGATTTTAACGCAATAACATACACACTAGTTGTGACAGTTATTTGACATTTTTGGTGTTTTATATATATTTTTATTTTTGGATATCTTTTTCTTTAGTTTTGATAAAAATAAATTTTCTATCCGATTGGTTACGCATTCCATTGAATGGAATGGAAATATGCCCTTAAGTGTATTAAGCAATTAGTCTGAGTTATTATTATCATTTTGTTGAATTTTACCTAATTGCATTTTACAAATTTTGGTAATCAAGTTAATTGGTTTGCTAATGCATTTAAATGTATTTCTCTATTAGGTATCAGAAGCAGAATATTTACATGTTCTTATGCTTTTTCGAAAGAGATACTTTTTGTCTACGGGTATTAAATTGTATTTTGTATTAAAAAAAAAACAATCACACGTTTTCGTCTGTGCAAACGAATATTCAGCAAAAATCGTCCACACAGATGAAAACGTTCGATAGTTTTTTATGCAGTATCTTGCCTCTGATAATAATCCTGCTCTTGAAATTGCATAAGTTTTGAAGTATTTGATATAACAACAACAATCTGTTCGCACCAACAGTATTTGGAATGAACTATTTAGCTATTTCATGGCTACCAATTCAATCATCAGATTTCAAAGTGATGCTTCTATTTGCAATCTCAGGTTTATTCGAAAAACTAATTATTTGAATTGACGATTCTGGGTTGTACTGTACCATTGAGTATATACACATACAGAAATCATGTGTAAGTTTCAAATACTGCTCGTAGAAAATCGTTACTATCAACTTGTTTTTTTTTTACTCTTGTAGCAATTATTCTTGAGTTAAAAGGCAACAGAAATAAAGAAAAACAAATACATATGTATGCAGAAGAATTTTGTTCGGTTCGGTTTGAGTGACGTCCGTTACAGGGGATTAGGACAATAATAACTACTCGATATGCTCATTTAGCGACATCTACTTCGGTAAATTTGAAACCATCTTGATTCCTCTATGTGTACAAACTCAATGGTTGTACTTGAACTTGAAAACAGCGTTTGCTTTTTGAGGAGCTAACTAAAATATTAGCTTTTACTAGTTTTAGAAGCGGCTGCGGGACTATTTGTTGAGTCAGCAATTGTTATCAGAGAAATTACTACCACCAAAATAATTTCATAACATCGACACAATAACCTTACAATAATTAAAGGACGTAGTGTAAAAAGCTATAAAAAAGAATTGAAACAAATAGTATTATGCAACCTGAGCTAATAAGAAATTAAAGTTTGCTTAATTTAAGCTACCAAAAGGTCATAGGTTAAAAGTTTCCATAAAAATCTTCGTTACTACTTAAAAAAAATATTATCAATACAGTCACCCTATAGATACTTTCTTTCGCTGGAAAGTATATCCATTTGAATATTTTAACAATATGCTTTTAGAATCTCTGAATTACCATCACAGCTGAACTTCCTTAAATTTAACAACCTTAGAACAGCTTTCACACCATCATAACCTCTCAATATAATACCAACAACAACAAAAACAAAAATAAAAAAAAAACATAATAACCTCAAGGAGCAACTTTTTTTTATTATTATTTTTATGTTTATTACGCCGATTATATGCTATATCACTCACTGTTTTTGACGATGAAACAGGAAAAGAATTTTCTTGTTCTTCATCCATAGATATAATACTTCATTCCATCAGAGAAGTAAGTGGTGGAAGTAGTACAACATGCATCTGAAGTTCTGAAGCATGAAGATTAACATCCCATTTCTGGGATGATAGAGGAAATTGCATGAAAGAGGTTCACTGTGTGTGTTCTTCCTGTGTGATTCACTCTTATATTGACGGGATAATGAAGCAGGAAAAAATAATAATAAAAAAAAAATTCTGTATAGTGTGATGTGATCATCATAAATTTTTATCGCTTGTTTGCACACTTCATAAACGTGGCAAAAATTAACTTCAATAATATGACGAGATCAGAATTAAGACAGTAACAAAAAAAAAAAGCCTATAAATACGGTTCCCACATCAGAAAATATACATATTACAAAAAAAATGTATCTGAAATGCAAAAAAAAAATATAAATTAAAAAAAAATGATAAAAGTGCAAATCTATGTTCGGACAAATGAGTTGAAATTAATTTAAATGCTAATTAATATGGCGTGCTGTGTTGCATGTGTGTATATGCAACCAACAATTGCCTTCGTCATAATAGCCATAATAGATACAAAAGTATCGCATGCACTTTGGAAAACCTTGTTAATTTTTTTTTTTGTCTATACATAGAGATACTTTGATTCCAAAAAAATAAAATGAAGAACGCAATTCAAGCACATAGTGATTTAAATTTCAATTGTGTTTTGTGAACTCTATTTTAAGATTAATTTAATAGACAAACGGGTCTGACTGGGGAGGGGGTGTATCTAATGTATGAAAAATGCCAAACAGGAAGGCACTTAACCAGAGTGGAATGGTGTTTCTATCTCTAGATACAGCTGAATGCGACCGGCCGAGAATACAGCTAAGTTCGGCGTGTTGCTCGATGTCAGAGCATGCATATATAAATAGATGCAAAAATATTATAAGATACACTCAGCCGCATTGCGAGCGTAAACAAGCAAATCATTTATAATAACATTATTTGAATCTTTGATTCATTATGTTCCAGAAAAGTGAGGCTAAATTATTATAATTAAAAAAAAAAGACTGTGTTGAATGCAATCCTAGAGAGAGTCAACCCAGCCCGTCATATGGTGATAATTTATTGTGGCCATTCTAGCCAATCTCTGGGGGTTTCTATATAAACCTCCCCGCTTACTTCTTCATTTTTGCCACCACCAAAAGAGTGTTAATTGACAAATTTTTCGAGCTAGACAAAGCATGAGATGGATTTTGCATGCGGTCGCTCACTGCAGAATTTTGCACGCGACAAAACGGACTACTTATTACTTAGTGAATGAAATGAAATTTATTTTTTTGTTTGTCTTTTCATATAAAATACAATGGAGCTCGTAATTAGTCCCAAGTGTACATTAATGCATTTGATGTGATGTATGATGGTGAAAGGAATTATTGTGGTTTGTTACATTTGCGTGTTTTGATGCAGATGGTGTTTTGTGTTAATAAATTAGAAGAATTTTTGTCCATTTAATATTGTTAATTGAAGAAAAAAGATTTATAAAAATTTAAATAAAAAACAAATTATAAGACAAAAGAAAACGATGATAATTTTATATTTCTGTATTCTGCAGTTGTAATTTGTTCCAACAAGAACTTTCAAACTTTTTATATGCCATTATTGCAATATTTGATTAGAGAATCTTATTGAAAATTGAGGTTTTTTCAATGAAATTTTATATGTTTCGAACACATGCAGCTAGTTTTTGTAATACGATTCAGCAAAAAAAAGCAATATGGTTTATCTGATGGCTTTTGTACATCACTTATGCCCATTTAAAGCTCTGTTTTATCACAAACATAAAGAACTAGGATGTTTTTCCAATTATTGAAATCTTTGGCTATGCTTATATCAAGGACCGAACTAAGTTTTACTGTTATTGTGCACCAAAAAAAATGTCTGCTGTACATTTTACAATATGTGGTATAGTCACATGCACAATTAATTGTTTTTTGGTGCATTCAACAGCAAATGCACTCACATTTACAATTAATTGTAAAATTTACAGCGTGTTGTCAAATTTTGTTGTTGAATTTACAAATATGCATTTGTAAAATCTAATTCGGTTTTAGAACGAACAACTAATTCTGTACATTTAACAATTAATTCAGTTGAATGCACAATTTTTAGCTGTAAAATGTAAAACTAATTGAGTAATTTTCATATTTGATTTTGGAATTAACAACTATGTCGCTGTAGCTGTTAAATTGACAGCACTGGTTGTCGGGTCGATTTCAAATGTAAATGCAGTCAAATCAACAGCAGCTTCCATTATTTCTACAGCAAATTTTTTTGGGTGTGCTTGGTTGAAGTTTAATAATCATAGAAGGATTGTAGGATTCTTAAGGTTCGAAGAAAATGCATTGATTCATTTTATTTTCATAAATAATATAAGAAAATAAATATATACATATATCTATAGTATATTCGCACTGCGCCTTCTGTGACAAACTAATTGACATTTTAAGTTATACTTTCTCTCCAAATGTATGTCATGGATAAAATGCCAATTTAATTCGGAAAAACCATTCGCTGTTTTTCTCATAATAATCTTGATTTGGAAAAAAATATCAATAATAAAAATTGTCTCCTTCTCAGTTACCACCAGCGATACCACTATGTTTCAATTGATCCTTCCATTTATATCTGTAAGAGTAAATCTCGGTATAGCTGAATATATAAATAAAAGAATAAGAATTTATAGAAATTACTTCGAATATTCTTCTCTTCAAATATAAGATTTATTTTAGAAACTATTTAATAAAAGGTGTCGCGAAAGTATAATTTCTGCAAATGTCAAAGAAGAATTTATTGATGTTTCCCGCTATTTGCAAAAATTATAGCATTGACCAAGGGGTGATGTTTTACTACACAAATGATTTGTTTACTTCGCAAATATCAAAGTACAATTGACATTTATGTAAACCAAGGAGTTAAATAAATGCCAGCAAATTTGCATTGCAAAATTGCAATATATTTTCATTTTATATTTTGATCTTTTACTTTGACTTTCCCTCTGAAGTGGCAACGCTAATCACCACTGCGAGAAAAGGCAACAAACATTTATCTTTTTCTGTATGACGCTGCAAAAATATTTCATTCTAGGTATCTTAAAATTGATCAGCAAAAGTATTTGGATTTTAAGATGCGAATCCAAAATTCAAAAAACAAAAAAAAAAAAAAACAGACAAATTGTTGTTGCTTTTTTTTATTTATTCCACTTGCAGTATATGCAAGTGCAATACGATCTTCATCAAGATCTCAAACATAACATTACACACGACACCAAAAAACATTAGTTATGGAATCATCATCATCATCATCAACATTCATTGGAATGAGTAAAGTTATTCTAAGAAAAATCTCCAAAAATTCAAAGCCGCTGTTATTTGGGAAACAAAAAAAAAAAAAAAAAACTACAACAACAGTGAAAAATTACATTTGTGTTTTTTTTTTTTTTAGGTAGGATACAAGATATTTTTTCAGATGTTCGAATCATGTTGTTTTTCATTTATGTGGCAAAGATTTATCTTTGCATCCGATCTTTTAGTCATCATACATCGCGTTGTCTTGTTGTCATTGATGGTGGGATTGAGATGAGATGGTGCCCACTATATACACTTGGGATATTTTTATAACAATTCCACTGCCACCAACAGTTGGAAAAATATAATTGCCATTTGATGGCAACATCTTAATTTTGATTTTTTTTTTTTTTTATTCGTAATTTATTATTCTTTTTGGATATAATATTTTTAAAACGACCTTCATAAAAGTATGAAATAAATTATGCGATCTTATCTCCTATTTTAGTATAAGATTCTTCGTTTTATATTTAAAATTTGGGTTTTGCTGATGTAATTAATTTTGTAATTAATTTTGAACTCATACAGAAAGTATGTAGCTATAGATATATTTTTCAAATATGGTAGTAATCTTTTGTTTAAACCGAAATCCTCTTGAATTTGAAAAACACATATGGTGTACGTCAGGGTTTGAACCCAGTCCTCCGGCCAACCTATCCACTGCCACGGGGCACTTCATATGTAGTATGTACATTTAATCTTATTTTATCGTCATTGTAGTTCAAAACTTCACAAGAAATAGAAACCGTAAAAAATGCAAAAATGTATTGAATTTGAACTTTCGAATAAAAATTTACTAATCCATTCTCACATGCATGATGAGAATGATTGACCTGTGTATATGCCGCTTAAGCTTACAATAGGTACGTGTTCATTTCGCTGTCATAATTTAAAAGATACATTATGAGATATATCAGTTATATTACTATTGTATAGGTATAAATACAAAAAAAAAAAAAAAAAACATAGAAACAACCTTATTAACAATTGGTCATGATATTCCAATTAAAAATATTGCAATTCGTGTTTGTTGTGTTGTAAAGAGATAAAGAGATATAGAATAGGTACAAAACGTTTTGTCCCATTATGCAGTCGTGTATTCATAAATGTATCTACGTGTCAATAATGCAACAGGAAAACACTAAACGTTAAGTTTGAATTGTTTTTTTTTTTTTGTTTTTTGCAAAATAAAAAAAAAAAATAAATTGACTAGAATATCGTTTGACATAAATTGTAGTTGACATCATAATGTGGTTTTTGTTTTGTGTGTAATTTTTAATTGCTCCGTTGACATGGAGAATATATGTATCTTTCAATTCAAAATAAATTCTGTTTTATATGGTATATGTAGATATATTAAAAACTAAATTGCACATTTTTTTTTCTTGCACTAATTTATTTGAGGTTTTCTCTGATAAAAAAAAGAGAACATAAAAACTACATTCAGAATTTAATTGAAAAGCTATGTTCTCTTAACAGTTTTTTTTTATATTTATTTTAAATTTTCATTTGAAAAATAAATTTATTTAAATTGCATTTTATACTTTTAGATATAAATCACATAATAGGCAAAATGCGGTTCTAGATATAGCATACAGGATTTTTGTTTCATTATCGTTGAACGTTAATGACCCTCACTTGCAAATTTTATTACCTGACAAAAAATTGAAAAAAAAAATTAAATAAACAAATTCAATTATACAAACCAGAATATTTATAATATAAAAGAAATATCAAACTACCCACAAATAAATTCAATGTTATTACAGCTAATAGCAAATGTGTGTTCTGTGTTTTTTTTTTTTTTTTTTGCTGTACAGATACTATCCCACATCAGCCAGCAATTGCGATCACCTGTATCTGCAGCAGCAATAAATATTATAAAATATCTACCACATTTTATACATAACATGAAGATATACGTAAAAATGTCTGGTAAGTGAAATTGATCTCCCATACCCTCTTAATAGTCCCCTTTTAGGCGGCATTCACTCAATTAGGATCTGACATGCCAAATAATATTGAAATTTTTATTAACTAACCAGAATAAGCAGACATTGGCATCAGGCAGGTCCATGTCCTATGTCTGTATCATCAGTAATGGGATGAAGTGATTCCTTAAATAGAATACTTTACGATACAAAACTAATGAAAAGTGATGAGAAGCCTATTTTCAGGCGTAAAATAAATAAATTAGCATTATTTTTCTTTAAATACAAATTTTGTTTACATTATTATGTATACACACATTTGCGTTTCTCACATCATGTCCTTTAAAAGCATTTTCAAGTATTAAACTGCACATTTATGTATGAACATAAATTAATATAATACTCATCGGTTATTTTAATTTGTCAGGACAGCAGTCGTATGGACATAAAATACATAAATAACGTGCTTTCACGTGGGCATAATGTAAAGTGGTATGAAAGATACCTACTAACGTATGTATATATTATATAAAACAGGACACCATAAGTAAATTCACATGTAGCGCAGACTGAGATAATCCGTGGTCAGATTGTGTGGATATCTTTTATTTTTTTCTGTTTGGTTCTGTTTGAATAAATGAAATTGGAAGATTGATGGAATTGATTTTGGCCCAACATGTTTCCCGGTTTCTTTTTTTCCTTGTCGTTCCTTTGCACATCTTTTATAAAATAAAAATGCATTTTCGCTTATCATAAAAGATATACCAGAATGCCAGTTGGTTAAGTGTGTGCAACTCTCATCACACATCAGAAACCTACATATAACCGGAGGATACCTGGGGGACTTGAAAGTATGGAATTAGCAGTTGATGTTTCAGCGGCACCAAAGTAGCCGAGAGTTATGTTAGGCTCGTTGGTCAGCACTTGTCAATTCCAACCATATTTTTCTGCATCATCGAAAGAACGAACGATTTATATAAAAACAGTTCCGCAAAACTGTGTGTCCTTTCACAGATCGTTTGGTTGGTTGGTTGAGAGCTAATTTACTTGTAATAAATATATTGAGCGATATGAGAGGTACCCTTGGGAATTTTCAGATTCCTTCTGTGTTTTATTTTGTCTTCATAACTATACGTTTAGTTATGCTACCAACACGAAAAAAAAAATTACGTTGCTCTTGAATCCGCATCCATATTCATTTGAAAGTAGTATCTATACATATCTAGATATATTAATTGAGTATCTATCAGTGGTCGGTTGATGCATTTCGATCTCTTCTGGCTGGTTTGAGAAAACAAGTTGTGTTAAAAGGACAAATTCCTGTTATCGCCGGTATATACGCCGACGATCAACAACATCCATACAAAAAGTAATGCCAAAGGACATTTTGGCAAAAAAAAAAAAAAAAAATAAACTTCACCAAACTGCATTTGCAGAACGTAAGCGTGAAGAAGTTTTATCGAGATACTTTTATACAAGACACGAATGGATCTGGGACTTGTCCCGCATCTCTTCATCGTTGCGGTCTTGTTGTCGTTGTCTCCGTTGGGATGGGTGATGAGAGCGGGTGCGATCACAATTCGTCGACTTTGTCGATCGTCGTTCATTTTATTCAATTAGCATTGGAATTTATGCAAAGCATCTTTGGCGAGGCGATGAGGTGATGTTTTCGTGGTTCTGCACACATCTTCGGCGCTTCAAGCTTGTTGATGAAACTGGTGTTTCATTCAACCCTGATGTTCCAGTCTTCATATAAAACCCAGATGCAAAGGGAAAACAATTTCCCATTGCTTTGCAAGCGACGAAAGAAGAAACGGGGTAGAGCTTCCAAAAGCCAGGTTATACTTTTTGTGTTGTGTGATTAGGTGATTATCATGGCGTCCTGTAACTACTTTTGTATTTCGTCTGTCCAGGCCTTACCGGCACTTGTTTCCAGCTTTTGGCATGCAAAACAGCTACTATCCGCATTTTGTCCATCTATATATAGATACTACCTGGCTAACTTGCTTTTGCAGCCGCCATGAAAATTGGGCTAAATTTGTTTTAATTTTGCATCAAAAAGAGGGAATGGTGGAAGCGAAAAAGAATTTACCTTATTTTTTTTTTCTTATTCGGGAACCATTTTTAACCTCATTATCGCCTTGGGCGAATAATTTATGCTGAGCTACTCAAAATGTGTGCTGTGCAACCATCGTTAATGTGGAAATAAAAGAAAAAAGTGCGAAGATGGGTTATTTTTTTTTTCTTCGGGTAAAGTTATATCCATTCTTGGACGTGAAGAGTTTGTAAAAATGTGTAATTAAAAAATACCTTTGAAGCAATTTGCACATTTCAACATTTAAAATCGGAAGTCGAATTGTATAACGAATTGAAAGCAGACACCTTTGAGGGAATTAGGGATATGAAAATATATTATGCAGTTGTCAATGGAAAAAAAAGAAGAGTTACTTTAAGTGTTGTCAATAAATAAAATGTGCAGTCATATTATCGAAAAACATGACAATTTTGGCACTTAGACATGTAGAAAACTTGGAGTTTTTGACTAATAAGCAAGTTAATAAGAAAATGTGGGAGAACACTTTAATACTACATTCTTCACGTCTTTAACATTTTGATAAAAGCTACAATTATTCTATAGGTGAACCACGTTGGGCGCCATTTTGTTGCTAACTATAAATTGTTGAAGGCATGAAAAGAGCTACACCTCGAAACTCAGCAGTGCATCAGCACATCTAAAAGATTTCCGGAATACCTACGCGATTTTTTAACACTTGCATACTTGCATGTACGAATTAGAATAATAACTTGATACTGCTATCGGCATCTCTTTAACTTTTCGACAAAAGCCACAAGCAAGTTATTCTACAGACCAACCATAAGAGGCCTAACGTTGGGCGCCATATCATTGTTAATGATATAATGCTGATGCGAAACGGCTGACGGCAAAAACCAATGCTCTGTTGTGAAACCTGTACAAACTTTTTTTAACCTTAACAATTTATTAATAAAATCACATACTATAACTGGAACTAGTTTCGCGAAAAAATGGAATTAATATCAGATATTAAACAGTAATATGACCATTTTCAATGATGGAGTTATCAAAAACTCCGAGCTAACATTGCAATCTACAACAATGTATCAGCAATCAGCTTATTTACAAGTTTTCTTGGAGTAATTCTAGGGGTTTATTGGAGTAATTCTAGGGGTTAAGGAACCTACGTTAATTTTTTCTTGATAAAATAAAATTTTTCTATGACTGATACAACCTTGAAACTTATTTTTAGTTTTCAGGATGACCCACATAAACACGACACGATTTAATTCACTAAAAATAAATTAAGATACTCTTCTATAGAAATATAACGCTTACTAAAAGTGCGTGTTATCCATCGATCAAAAAATTCAATCAGACATCAACAAAAATATGCAGTTTTTCTCCTTAACAATTCAAATGAACTTCATGACTTAAGCCATTTCATTAATGAGACTCATAGATATGAATCTAGTAATTTTTTTTTTCTCCAACGCCCTTCACCTAGAAACAAAAAAAAAATCAACAACCAAATGAGCTCAAGTCCCCCTTCTTCCGTACATAGACTTAATTTTCAAATTAATAGACCGCATATGTTTTAATATTTTCTGTAAATTAAAAAAAAAAAAAGGTAACTATCATATGCATGTTTAGTAGGTCTGATGTAAGAAAAGATACCAAAAGCACAAACCTATATCAGATATAATATAGATAGAGAAAGATAGATCTACATCTATGTACGTTTATATGGCATTACTTAGTGCAATTAATGTATCTATATTTGTTCATATAGTTGTTGTATCTACGACTGATGTGTGATGTTATAACACTGGCCGCCTTCTTTTGTCGAAGTCTAATTCATTACCCCATCTACAATAAAAAAAAAGGAGTCCTGATGGTGCTGTAGAATGCACATATAGTGAAAATACTTCAATTTGTCGACATTAGTGTCAAAGATGGATGATAAGAGACCGAAATTGTGGTCGTTTGTTGCTTACTAATACAATTTTTTTTTTTCTTCATGTCTCTTTTTCTTTCAACTGGAATCGGGCAGACAACTAGTATATGTGGACGTCAAGACCTAAATGTCACTTTTATAACACTCTCGAAATGGATTCGAACTCGAAATGAAATAATTAAGGTGCGGTGGTGGTCTAGTATATTGCTAGACATAGTTCCGTTAATATTCTCCCTTTATTCGTTTTGTATCTGCATATAATAACTGTGGAAAGTATCTCAACTCAACATGGACTTGTCGACTTGTCAAAGAGTGTAGGAATGGAATTTAACATAAGAAACTGATTCAATAAGTACAGTTAGACATACCATAAAGCTTGTATAAATGGTACCTATTAAAGAGTGTGAACAAAGTCTAGTCAGTATCCATGTCAGAAATGTCGCGTCCTGTCAAGTCTTTTCTATTTAACATAGAACCACACTACATAAACTGTTGATAGACTTTAAATCACGTTATATTATATACGGTTCTCATTTTAATAATGCTTTAGACACCATGTTCAACTTTATCTCTCTGAACACACACAAACTTATCAAACAATTGACAATCAAAATAAAAAAAAAAAACAGCACGACTGATAGATACTTTTAAATAACCAATCATTTAGTCAAATCAAAATAGATAGTTTTATTTTATGCATTTATAGATATTTTAAATGCGTTGACAGATACACATCCGTACCGTACGTTTATACTTTACATAGATAGACATTCCACAATGTCTGCATATTAAATACGAAACAACATAAATATATTTTATAATAAAAATTCTGCATTGGTTTGACGGTTTTGATTGGTTTTATTAATAATTTCAATTAAAGACGGGTCGGTTGGTGTGATTGTCCATTGGTGGAGGAGGTTATTAATACAGAGCCGCCAGACAGACAGAAATGTTGTGTTGTACTTATAAGGGACTAAACATGCGTTTTTAAAATCGTGATAATAATTCAAATTAAGATTTTTATCCAGCTATAGATATCAATGAAGAGTTTTATAGATATAGGTGTTTTATTTACGTTAGAAGCGTTGCAGGACCTTATATCGTAATGATCAAATTTTCCACGAATTTGTTTCAAACAAACAAAACTACATAAAACAAAATACAAAATATGCGGTGATATTATGACATTGCATTAAGCTGTATACAGTTAGTGGAAATGCCTAACAAAGAAAGCTTTAAAAAAAAAACACTATATAAATATTAACATTATACCCCCACCGGGGGAAAAAGATCTATACTATTGAATAGATACATCCCTATATAAAAATAGAGATTTATACAGATTGATCGAATTCGTAACAGTCTAAGAAGAGATATATGACAACATTTGTTTGCTGTAATAACAATTAGAAGGAATTAATCGATTGATTTGAATGTATTTAGAGAAGTGAAAGAAAAGAAAATCTGTCAGAATTATTGTTTCAGGCTTAGCGCCATTCTTTTCAGCTCTGGTTAAATTTAACCATTTGTTAATTTTAGCTGATGATTGCCATAGAAACACATACAAAATCTATGGTTAACAACTGAAATAACCAATGGTTTCACATAACCCGAGCTGAAAAGACTGGCCTTTAGTGTTTCAAAATAAGAAACGAACAATATGTGTCTACATTCTTTTATACCGATTTAAATTTTAACTTAGCTACAAACAATTTGGGTAATATCTCAGCATTTTGAACGAGTACGAATTTAAGTATACAAAGAACAAAGATCCTCGCCAACGAATTCTTACAGGATTAAATACACAAACTATTTAGAAATTATAATATAGCAGTTTTTACTATGATAGTAAAACTTAAATACCACGTTTCACTATTATAGTGAGATATCCAGGCTTTATCTACTATTGAAAATAATTATAAATATAAAGCTGGATTATTGGACATTTTGAGAAATTTGGGTTTACTTTATCTTCTGATAGCCGGTTAGCCGACTTCAGTATGAGAAATCCGGGGATAGCAGGTTTCACGTTTATGAAATTCTGAAATAGGGCGTTTCACTGTTGGAAATCCTGTAATAGCAAGTTGCATTGGTAAAAATCCTAGTGCAACAGGCTTCACTATTTAGAAATCCAGAAAAAGCGGGCTTAAATAATAGAAAGCTGACTTCAATTCTGGGAAATACTAAAACTGCATAATGACGCATGTATAATTCTTTGATTGTTTTCTCGAAATGCAAAAACTTTAAAAGTTATTTCATTGGAAGTATGATTGGTAAAGCATCCAATAGAGATCAAAATAAGTTGACATATTCGTGTAGGTTAAGTATTGAAAAATACTTAAAAAACTTCGATGTCTATGGATAACATATTTACAAGAAGATTGTGTTAACAAAGGGACTAGGAATTCAGTACGTTGAATTCTTAAGGAGTTTTCTTATTCATAAAAAATATAAAGAAAATCTAACAACTTTGTTCCGAATGATGCGGTGGTTAGAGGTTAAATTAACTTATGGAATTAGATAACAGCCATGACCATAATTAAAGGACATGTTTTTACCTGTTTTCCACGAAAAAGCAGACAATGATATGAAAGGTTGAAATAATAGTTGCCCTGCAATATTCCGATCCCATAATTGGAACGTTTATTGACATTGTATCTCCGAATGATGGAGTTATTCCATCAACCATTTTGTTCCAAAAACATTTTTTTTTTCAAGGTCAAACTGAGGTCATTGTTAGCAAAATTGCTGTAAATAACTCTGATGTGATCCATTTTTCTCGAACCAACCTTTGATTTTATAAGAGTTTGTTTGAACAACAGCTTGGGTTTTATACTTCTTATATAGCTATATTCTGTAGATATAGATACTTTTCAATCTAACCAATTAATACTACCCACAGTTTCATTAAATATTAAAAAATAATAGGTTCTGAGAATATACTTTATTTCATAAAAGAATTATGTATCTCAATTCAATCATAAAACTGTTTGCAACAAATTAGATCCCAAATAAACACCACCCTTTTTTATGAACTTCAATAATTCCAATAAACTCACTTGCCTCGATTTAATTTTATATTCGCTTTGTTTCGTTTTGCAATCAAAACGATATTATTCGCAGCTCTTTAAATGATTATTGGCATATAAATCATTTCTATTCCTGCTGCTGTATAGCAGTCGCTGCCGCCGGGGTCCCAAAAGACAGATAATTCTGTATCTCTACTTGTTCGAGACGGTATTTGAGTCAAAGAGAGTGTATCTTTCTGTTCAATCCATTCACATTTGTGTATAGTATATCAGTAAATAATGAATATTATATATTTTTGCATATATACACTCACATTATTAGGTACTGATATCGATAGAATTTCGCTTGTATGCGAATGCATTTATTAGCAAAAAACAAACCAACCAACAACAGCAAAAAAAAAAAGTCTCTCATATTTTATGGCTTTTAGTGTGAATAATTTCAAATCATAAATCAGCTTGAATTATTTGTCGGCAAATTAACAATTGCTTGTCGCTTTATGATGTTTATGATCAACCGAACCGAGTCCGAATTTCAAATGCACGGATGCGATTGCCACTGACACCAAACTATATTTACAGATAATTTTAATGATGCAAAATGTTGCAAAGTATTGCTAAATGTTGCTAGGCACATAATATATGGATGTTGCAATGAAAAGATATTTTCGAAATACTGTCAATGTGTTTAAAGTCCCTCAAAATTAATCATGGGGCATTATCTAGCTATTCTGGGGACGGGGAGTAATATAGATATAGTGTTGTAAAAGATTGTCGCTCCTCATCAGAGACGTGATGCGGTGGTGGTGTCGCGTCGAAACGATGATGATGTCGACAGGAAATTCTCGTCGACTCTCTGAATTTTTTTTTTTTTTTTATTTTATTTTAAACATTTTTTATATTTATATATATATATTTATTTTTATATAAATTTCTTTCTTTGCTCGATGATGAGAAGTTGTTGTATCTGCCTTGCGACACAGAGTACGGTGATGTTGATGATGATGATGATGCTTATGGGTCGATGGTGGTGTAGAAGATGTTTTGTCGCCCTGACGTTCCTTGTCATTGGCCTCTGTTTTGTTTCGTTTAAAATTTTAAATATAGAACTGAAGATGCTTCGATTTTTTCCTTTGGTTCACTGGTTTTAGTCATACATTTTTTTTACTTTTTGTTATTCAGAGAGACATACCATCTCGTAAGTTCATCGATCTTAGGCCATGGGTATATTTATTACTTCCATATGCCCCCACACATATTGATCGATTTTACAAAATGGAATAATGTTGATTGACAATAGAGTGTTGTGTTGGGGCATTGGTGTGCTGCATGCGTCGTCGTTCGTCGTCATCCGTCCTAATGGGACACTCATAACAGAAATAAAAACTCATTAGACTTTTCATCAACATACCATTATACCCTATGGAACGCATTTAATATAGGACGAGACGGCTTTTTTCTGGGTGGTTAGTCCGTTGATCACTAAGGTGTTGACGTAACATAATTTCAAGTTTCCGTTTTTACTTTTTGGAAACAGAGAGTGGTTTTTTGTATTTTTTTTTTTTGACAGACCCGTGTGGCCAAATATTCCCACACAATTTTTCTTTTTAATGATATAGTTGTAGCTATACACCGACACGTGAGTAATTGTGAGGGTGTTGTTAATATCTATTCAACGGCACAGGACACACAAAAATAACACCCTCAACGACATAACGAATACCAAAAAAAAAAATAAACCTTAACCGAAACATAAAACCTCCTTGAGGTAAATAATTGATGTATCATTAGTAATTTCGGTGTATAGCTGGTTCGTTGGCCCCTAAGTGTAATTTAATGTGTTTGCACAAGACAGTGTCAGCTTGGTGGCAAAGTATTACTTAAAGGTTTGGTTCTTTTTTTTTCTATTAATTTAGGTGGGTGGGTAATAACTTTAGTATCAACTTCTGGTGTTTTCGTTCAATGTAAATAACAGATCAGGATTTAAAAAAAAAAAAAATTAAAACTTACAAAATATTAGAAAAATAAGTGTGCTGAAATAATGAAAACTTTATCATACTATCAGTGCAATCAATTTCATTCGAAACACAATCGCGCAGAGTTTTCGCTCAAATTTGATATCTTTATTTTTTGCTGGGAAATGGATACAGTGTTTTCGCAGAGTTAAGTTACAAAGCATTAAGTTATTTCCTATGAGTTATAAATATTGAATTTTGATTGAATTTTTCGTTCAATGTAAATAACAGATCAGGATTTAAAAAAAAACTTTTTTTTTAAACTTAAAAAAATATTAGAAATATAAGTGTGCTGCAATAATGAAAACTTAATCATAATTTAATCGGTGCAATCAATTTCATTCGAAACGCAATCGCGCAGAGTTTTCGCTCAAATTTGATATCTTTATTTTTTGCTGGGAAATGGAAACAATGTTTTCGCTGAGTTAAGTTACAAAGCATCAATTTATTTTTTATGAGTTATAAATATTGAATTTTGATTTTAGACATAAAAATAATTTATAGGTCCTTATATCATTTTTCGCGGAGTTTTTTCTTTACATTTTTATATTGTTTTTAAGTTAAAAACCCCACAATTGCAAATTCCTTTTGTTAATTTCTTATTTTTACATTTATATCTCATAACTAGGCCTTATTACGTTTTTTTCTCTAAGTTTGAATATTGAATTTGCATTGAATAGTTCTTAATTTTTTGAGGTGGGGTTCGTAGACTCCAAGTATGATTGCATACTTAAAAGAATTATTCGAAATGAATCTATATTCGTTTTGCAGTAAACGTACGAGTCCTTTTTCGCGGAGTTTTCTTTTGTTGATTTGTCTTTATCAAAGAAACAAAGGCAGACATTTATTAAATACAATCCTATGTTATCTCGTTTAGGGTCTGCCAAACTGCATATTTATTATCACTTAAGCTAATCAAATTAAAAAAATAAATGTAAAATATCTCATAATAATTTCTTTTTTCACGCAATATTCATCACATTAAACACGCTCATTTGATTTCTATAAACGTGTAGACATCTCCATGTATTCCTATAGGTCGCTCTTAGGGTCGCTGGCGTTTAATAATAATAATATAATAACTGATTAAAATTAAACCTCATACAGATAGTTAAACAAGAAAAATACTTGTGCACATTATTTTTTATGATAACATTTTTATTTACTTACTTTTTATAAATGATTTATATGTGAGCTCACTTTTCTTATCTTATTAAATATTTACGTTTTGAACTTGAGACTGATCAGATCAGTATCCAGCAATAATGTATTTAAAAAAAAAAAAACGTCTGTAGGTAACTACCCCCAAACAGATGCACAAATAAGAATAACATTTATAATAGATTGGAAAACGTGTTGTAAAAAGTGCTGATGGGACAATTAATATAAAATATATGAGACACATCGAACTAATAAATTTGAATTTGTAAATCATAAAAGTTTTTCTTTTTTCAAAATTAATACGTACATAAAGTATAATAATTAGATTAATTGTTATTAGACTTAAATTGCGAATTGCGATAATAATGAATTGGCATGACTTTTATTTGAGTGTGTGTATCCACGACCACACCTATCTACATATGGCTATGGTGGCGGTGATGTTCTCATTTGATTATTATTATTATTATTTTTAATTTTAATATCAATTATTCCTCTATAAGTGTAGTTGTAAATTTTGTATTTATTGCAAAAATATAAAATAAAATCATATTTACAGATTTGGACATAGTAATAAATTAATATAACGTTTTTCATATGGCTTTAATTTTATTTAATGTTGATTTATAGTTTTTTTGTTGTTATAATATGTTTTGGCAATTTTGTATTTCACTGAATTGCAATAAAACTAAATTATAGTTCATTAAATTTGTTATGATTTTAACTTGTTATTGCAGTATAAGGTAATTATTTGAAATTATGTAATCTCCATTAATTGTTCTGTTAAGTTTTGCTCAGTGTTTGTATTAATGCAAACAGAGTTTTTTTTTTTTGTTCTTTTTTAAGTTCTACTGAAGGAACGGAGTTTATTATAGTACTTTATTATTTTATAAAATTTATGTTTGAAATATTTAGATCAGTTGCAGAATTGTTGCAAATAAAAAAATAAACACAACCCCTTTTGCAAGTCATTAATTACAATTTTAAAAAATGAAAGTTAACCAAACTTTGTATTATGATGTGAACTGGCGATTGAAAGACATAGAAATAATTTTTTAATCATGTAATTTACATTAAAAGTTATTTTTGTTTTCGCTCAGTTTTGTTTTTGTTTCAAAAAATCGTTTTCTACTCGGTATAAACTATTTAAGGACCTGAATACTTAATTCACAAGCCAACAAAATGTCTATTTTCGATATCTAATAGGTATACTGCGAAAATTCTTTCCGAAATTTTAATATATTTTATATATCCTACTTTAATTTCTCAGCCTACAGTTTTGTAATTTTCATTTTATAATTACAATTTATTTAAACCTACAATTTATATTTTATTTTTATACTTAGGTAGTCAAATTGTATATTTCGCTCAAATTAGCGAAACAATAACTATTAAAATAAAAAAAAAAGAAATAAATTTGCTCTAAAATTGTAAAATCTTGTCTCTCATTCGACATTTTTGGTACTTCGTAAAAATTTCTTTAAGTCTTCAGTAATTTTATTCCAAGAGAAAAGCTAAACTAAAATCACTTTTTTAGAACTCAGTTAAAAAGCTATTTCTCAACATTGGCTTAGGTTTGGCAAACAAATAGAAGAACTACCCTAATGGAGATTCCAGTTTCATTCACTTGAAGTCATATTTGATATTTCACTGAATTTTAAAAATATAGTTATTAAATATCTATAAAACATTCTATGACAAACATATGAAATAAAATGTCCAATTAATAATTCCTTAATAGAGCTCCATAAGTTTCGCTGAGTTTTGTTTTTCAGACTAGAAGCGGTAGGAACTACCGCATCACATAAACATTTTTTTTTGTTATTGGTTGTTAATATTTCGCTTAACTTAGTGAAATATAAAAAATATTTTTCGTTGAAAATTATAAAAAATTGTCTCCAATTCACCTTTTTTACATTTCGAATAATTTTCGAATTCATATTTCAGTATTCGCTGAATTTCTAAGTAAATAATTTTTAGCTTTCTTCACTTATATGAACAAAAGTCTTCAACAATTTGTTAACACCTTTTCCTTTTCCAGAAACTCAGCGAAAAAAAAAATAATTACTGTAATATTTCCTTCGGTTTATGTAGTTTAAACTTAATATACGTATTATAATTTTCCATTTCATTAGATGAATTCGGTTCATATATTCTGTTTTCTATCTGATATTTGGAACTATTGATCTGACATTAGTCTTCTTTCTACGACATGCACAAGTGATTACCAATTTTTTTAAACACCTCCAAAAGTATCGCTGAGTTTTTAATAAATTTAGTAAGGGTAAGGACCTGTTTTATTTTGACATATAAAATTCTGCTAAACTGCTGATTTTTCGCTGAGTTTTGATCAAGATAGTAAGGGCTCCTAAGTTGACAATGAAAATTTGTTCTGTTTGTTATAATTTAGAATAATTCAAACCGATTCTTATTTATTGGACACGGTTCCTTAAGAGCTGAACTCATACTCACCCAATGGTTATTCATTCAATTCTTAACATATACAGTCGATCTACAAATAGAAATCTTAAGCGTATTTTTTTCATTAAATCATTTTTTTATCACAACCTATTGTCATATCGATTAACTTCCAGTCCATTGCCAATGCAAACCATTTAAATTTCATTCCATATCAAGTCTTAGTCTGATATTATATATGCATATGTTCACTTCCTCCAAGGGAATTCTCTTAAGCGAAAAATTAGGAAAATACTAATAAATTTCATCCTCTCATCTTATCACCATGCCAGCAATAGGTAGGCTTACAAACATCAGTATCTCTACATCCAATCGAATTCAAACAGCCAAAACATTTAACGAATTCAAGTGGAAATTCCTTCTTCTTTTTTTTTTGTTTTTTGTTACCATCCGCAGCAAAAGAAATAAAAATCAAAAAAATAAATTTTGCAAATGTGCGTTTCAGCGAAAGAATAAACTGCCTGATCAATTATCTAACGGGCAATCAAACACGATATTATCTAGGAGCACGAAGCGTCATCTTGGTGCTTTGGTATATGTTATGGGAAAATAATTTTCGTGCACTTGAATTTATATTTAGAGGAAACAAAAAGGAACTCTTTAAATGAATTACACACGCCAATGACGAAGTAGATACGTAGCGTAGATATATAGGCATAGGGATCTTTAAGGAAGCGGAAAATTTAACAATGATTTTTATTTCTTTTCAATTTTTGATTTGATTTTTCGTTCTTTTTATCTTTCGCAGATACTTTTGCAGTTGTATATGGTTTTGTTGTTTTGAGAGATTTCTGCAATAATTGCGCATAGGAAAATTTAAGGAGAAAAAGATTTTCAGAAATGTTATTTTTTATTTTTGAACAAAATGATGATATTTACCTTCTCCCCAATGAAACATTTAGAAATGTTAGAAAAGAGAACTTTAATTAAACTGATATTGTTGCCGTATTTATAGTTTCATTTCAAAAATTGCGAAGTGCGTTTTTAGTCTTAAACGAGATAGCTATACCCATGAAAAAACTTACAAACTCTTCAATCCCATATTTGAATCTTTCTTAAACTAAAACTGCCCATTTGTCCCAACAAGCCTCCTCTTCCTCTACAAACCCAAAAAACTCATTAAACGAAAGTCCCAATACTATATAGTCTCCTTTCCGCATGTACGGCTGTTACTCAGCTGAAAAAATATCATACTCATTATATAATTAACACATTAAGCCCTCAAGCAATATTAATCGACGGGTATAAGCGCAAAAGCAAGGAAAACAAAAAAAAAAAACACAAAATTCATCCTAAATTACTTTTTAACGAACTAATGACTTTCTTTACCTTTTTTTTTTGGGGGCAGAAGGGGACTTTTAGGGTTCCCAATTCGCATCAGCATGGTCTGAGTTTATTTATTAAGCACTGTTTTTTTTTTGCTATACTTTGCTGCCATTTGTGGCACCCTAAGGAAAACGAAAGGATAAGAATCCTCACGCACATACAAACGGAATAGCGGTACAGAGCATATATAGAGCAACAGGATAATACGGTCATCCTTGAAATGAGTGGAAAAAATGCTTCTTATTAGGAAAACACCATCTCTAGTGGTCATAAAATAGAATTTCATTGTGCAAAGAGGGTCCAGAACCAGATCCACTACACACCCGGACGACCTAAAGTCGAATTAGAAATCCCTTTCGGGGGATTATATTAGATTGAAACTACCTCGTTTCTTAAAGAAATTGAGATCCAGTAAAAACGTTGTTTTTAAGGATTTCCGAATTAAGGATTTTTATTTTCTACTCTTAGATACTATTCGTTCTGGATTTTTAACGCTCAACAGGATGAGATTTCCTTCTCCGCATCTCTGCCATCCAGGTTTTCTTTCTATCTTTTTCAACATACACCATACCATCTTCAAAATCCTTAAGATGGAAGCTTCACATTTTCTCTAGGCCTCACTAGTTCTTGATAAAAACAAACGACTGACATTTATTTTTATTAAACCTTCTGTGTGAAGTATATGGTATCTTATGTTGCTTCTTGGGATTCGTATACCAACAACAACAACAACAACTGAATCCTGTCTGTCCTACGCACACGAAAAAAAAACCCCATCATAAAGGTGAACTTAAGAGTGCAAAAGATAGGCAAGTAAAATTCTGTTATAGCAGCATAAAACACCAATTTTAGCTTGGGATTTTTATTATAAGGAATGTCTTTATTTATTTTAGTTGTTGTTGTTATTTGGTTGTAGGTCCTTTCTTTTGGTCGGAACAATAAATTAAAGGCATATTAGGAATTATCTACGAATGGGATAATGTGTGGTGGAGTTCTTGGGTTTGGATATTATAATAAAAGAAGAAAAGATACAACTTGGGAAAAAAAAGAAAGAAAATGCGAATTAAGTTTTAATGCACCTTTGTTAAATTTGAGGTGACACTCTTTTTTTCCTTGGGGTTTTCTTTATTAATTTACGACGCGACGTAAGAAGAAGTAAGTTAGAAATTTATGAGAATTTGAGGAGTTTCTATATACATATATGTGTATTGTGTTGGAAGAAAAAAGAAGTTAGTGGAGTTGTCTTGGCTAAAGATGCAGGGGGAGTTGGAAAAATATTTAGGCCTAAACCTTGTGGTTGTTGAGATTTTCGACTTTATTTTCTGATATTTTAGGGAAAAATATTTTTCTTTACAGTCAACATTTTTATGTTTCAATAGCTTCGTTTATGAGATTAAAGAGCAATTGTTGGAAACATGATGATATCTTTGATTACGAATAAATGTATTTTACACCAATCATGGAAGTAAACGGTGCGAAAAGCTATTGTTTAAGTTTTTCTTTAATATAAAATGTCCGTACTAATTCGATACCAGAATATTGATTGTGTAATCCAGATTCACACAAAATCGGTGAAAAATAACTATAATCACTTGGTTAACCTTTAAAAAAAGTACTTCCAGTTCCAAGCTATATTGTGTCGTGTCTACTCCTTTTATACTTTTTTTTTTGTTTACGATAATGCAGCAACAGCAGCAACAGATTTTCATGACCCAAACCATAACATTTTTACGATGTAAACATTGGTCTGTGTTCGCTGCCACATTGAACAACAAAACAACAAAAAACTCATTTTAAAAATTTATGAATCATAATAGCAATAATATTACTATCATTGAAGATATCTCACCTTAAAATAAAAGTAAAAAAAAAAGAAACACCAGATACAGTAATAAAAAACCGACCTACAACAACGAAGAACACACAAAAAAATGAATAACACACATTTTTTTTTTGTTCAACCGAACAAAATTGTAAACCTATTAAAAAGTCGTAAAATTGTTAAAACCGAAATGAGTTCGAGAAGCTTTATATACCCAACAGCACATCACTATAACCCGCACCAAAGAAGAGTCATAAAAATTAAAGATCAAAAAAATTATTCATATGAAGTTTTTTTTTTGCTTTTATTGATTTCTGTGGATCTTTTATCTTCTAGGATGAGTTGTTTAGTATGAACAAAAAAAAAGTAGAAGACAAGACTGCGTCGCATGTATTTGCTTTTAAATGCACGTGGATGTTAAATGAAAAAAACAATTAAAAAACCTATGACTTTAGAATTTTTTTTAATAATATGGAAGAATATTAAAAATAAGTAATTGGTATACATAACGCTCGTATCTTTTTTTGGACGAAAAACAGTAATTTTTCCTCAAAAATTGAAAATAGCAGTACGTCGATAAAAAAAAACAGTATTTTTCGCAGTACATTTTTTTCAATTTTTATTTATTTTATTTCCTTAAAACATGAAATTTATTGCGTTCATTATTGAATTCCTTTGAGTTTTAGATGCCAATGACGAACTGCTGAATGTTTGCATTACTTTTAATGAGTGAAATCAGAGAACTTCATCTCATATATAAAAGTGGTATAAATTTCACCAAGAAATTTTTCATTGAGGAGCAAATTTCCTACTCGGAGATTAACAATGTAAAGATGGAAATATCGCTCTGTCATTCACGTTTGCTTAAAAGATCAAAAAACTGCTGATTTGAAGTTCTGTATATCTCAAAATAAAAGCAGTATTTTTGAAAAAAAAACAGTACGCAGTTTTACGCAGTTTTTGAGAGCAAAAAACAGTACAATACTGCGAAAAACAGTACAGATACGAGCGTTAGGTATACAAAATATGTCGTTTTACGATAACATGCCAAAGATATTATTATGTTTTGAAGAGTGACTCATTCTGACGACAAAAATTTGCTTCGCAAATCTTATTCTAAAATAAACAACATAAATTGTCTCGCAAAAGTTATTTGTCCTCTTAGCTTGCGAATTGATAATTTTGCAAAACGTTGCTTCGCAGAAACTTAGTTTTCCTTTCAATAGTCAATTTTTGATTTTCATGGGCAAATATATATGTTCTAAAAGAACGAAAGATAATTTTAAACAATTTCAAAACCAAATAACAAAGTGTAAAATATAATAAATAGCTAAATAATATAAGAAGCGAAATGAAAAAAATGTCAATAAAAATCAGTGATATGACTCCTAAACGTTTTGAAGACTCATGTTTCATGTATTTCGAAACGAAGATAAGTCTTCTTAACTCAGAGTGAAAAAGACCATCTAATAAATTATAAACAACTGTCAGCTTTCATTTAAGTTTTATTGCGGGAATTTCAGAGTCGAAACTCCTTTTTTTTAAATAACGTTGGTTGAGTTGATTATATATCTGCGAACATGATATTTAGTATTTGAAAGGTGGTTTGTATTTACATATATACTGCAGTTAATCTGCGTAGCTGCGCTCAATTTAGTCACCTTAAATTATTTAAAGATCTTTTTTGGTCGATTTCGTGATTATGGTTTATGAATATGGTATATTTAACAATGAAGCAATTAAAAAGATTATGAGGTCATATTGTCATTTTTTTTTTTTTTTTCAGAAAAGATCCTACGAACTACGTCAAAATCCGAATCTCATATAGTAGTTTCCCACAATAGAAAAGAAGAAATTAAATAGGTCAAAGACCTTTTGATACAAAAAAATACAGCTAAGATATACATCAGCATTAAGTTAGAATGTTTATACGAAATTGATTCGGAAAGCTGATGTTTAATGAAATCAATCAAGCGAACTGCAAACGCGAACTCGTAATGCAAGCGTTAAGATACCCAGTTGGGATCATCAGTATATCATTGGAAATGAAGATGAACTATATATAAAAGTTATTGATTCTAAATATCGTATAGCTTAATTCCAACAATAAATTCATTCAAAATGTCACTAAAAATGAATTTTTTTAAGGAATTATCGTTCAACAATATAGGAAAGAACTAAGAAAAAAACTGTTTAATATGTGGTCAAATATAAATCCTTCCGTATCTTTTCTGTTATATAATATAGACTAGTACTCGAAAGAACTTATTCTCCGCCGCCGCTAAAACAATCTCCCACATGTCCAATTTTTAAATTAATTCAATTTAATGAGATTTTCATTCGAAATAAAGAAGAAAAAAAAAAATTAAGACAAAACTATGCAAACCACTTATTTCAACACGCGCGCTATACAACTCAATATACCAGCAGTAGCACTCAGCATATGCTCAGTTGTTCAGGCATATTCATCCCCTTATGGATTTCATTAAGTGAAATGACCAAATGTGACTCCAAATAAATACTTAAAAAAAAAAAAGACTGAAGCTTTTTCCATCATAATATAAATAAAATGTTAAATAAACATCAAAGAGGAGTGTGAAAGATACTCGTCTATCACTCACGCTCCCCATTATGAGAGAACACTATTGGAAAATATAAATTTCGTTCATTCTTTTCAATTCATTAAAATCGGTTTGGTAATTACGACTAAATTAATACCATATGGGCCACAATACCATCAGCAACTACTATACCACTATACATATATTGTATATGCATTGACCATTGTCCTCAATTCTTTTATTTTTCAATTTCAATTCCTGAGTTTATTGCATGCAGGCGCGAATCATCGTCCCTATAGATATAATGCAGTACAAAGTTCACACTCCAAATGAAATGAAGATACAAAAATCCAAGGGAAATTAATGAATTAAAAAAATGTAGTTTGTAATAAAACTATATGAGGAGAGTACAAATGCAACCAACCTGTCCTTCAACCCTAATACCAGCAAGTGTATAGAAATAAAAATATATAAAAAAAAAAAGAAATTATTATACAATTATCATTATAATTCCCCCATTTCAAGAGTGTTGGTACCTAGATATCCTTTGATATTGCTATGATGACGCAAAATAGTAAACGTGCGTATTTAATTACTTGTTTACATTCGTCATTAAGAAAAAGAATTTTTTACACATTTTTTTTTTATTTGTTGTCGGTTTGTTTTCTTTTCATTTATTTTTTTGTGTCTATAAAATTTAAATCAAATTAGACATGCGAGCATTGTGAATAATATAAGAAGATTGATGTTTGAAGATATCATCAGGAAAAGTCAGTTTTCTGATGCTACGATTTATATGGGGTTTCCGTTTATAGGTCAGGAATGCCAAGTTTTAAAGAAGTTGTTGTAGCGTTGAATATCCGGAAATGTAATAGAAGTTTATATGATTAAACTTTTCCTTAAAATAACTTATTGGTATGTATATAATTGGAAATACATTCATATGCGGGGAATAAGTGTACTTTTTTAATTTCCTTCTTCTGAAAAATATTTTTTTTTTTTAAAGTTGGCGAGTAGGTATTTATCGTAGAAGAACTTGTAGAATGTACTTAGTTTTTATTCAATAGCTGTGATCATTTCGTTCACTTCTCTTGTTAATTTTTTTGCTGGGTCAGCAAAGTAAAAAGGTTCAACGTGAGCGTGTCCGTTTCAAGCACTTTTAAGATTTGTTTTTCAAGATCTAATAATTTACCACGAAACCGAAGTTTAAAAACTTATAAAGTAGATAATATTTACTTCAAACACATCGAATTGTTTTTCGATATTGGGATAGAAATTTGAAAGTGTATTCTTTACTTTTTTGATTATTTTATAATTTTTTTTTTTTCATGAAAAATATTAATTAAAATAGGAAAAGATATACTACAGGAATGTCGAGTCCACCCACTGAAATAAATACGCTTAGGTACTTCAGATTAGTCGGGATGACCAAGCTGCAGCTAAGGATTTGTCTAACTCGTTACCTACATATATTTTTCATCGTTGAAGTTGCACAAAGAACATCTCGAATAGAAGAAACAATGACATAACATAGGTGCTACAAGGCAACTCTGTGTCCACCTCAAAGAATATGAATTAGAAGTGCGTTACATTAAAAAAAAAAAAAAACTAGTATCGCAAATCTACTTTTTAATTGTTTTGCTAAAAATTATTTCGGAAATGTTCAACCAAAAATTTGTTGGCAATTTTTGTATTGCTTATTTTTATAGTTGGCGATTTGCTGCTTTGCGAAAAATTCTTTTTCGATAACCGAAGCCTCCTTCTTATGTCAGCTTTGTTGCTGGCATTGTTTGGTTAAAGCTTATTTCATTGCAGAACATTTCTCTGTTTCATTATTTCTCTGGTCAGTTGTTTTGGAGATTCTATACTTATTTGACTTGCATTAAAGATCAAACCGTTGCGAAATGATTAATTGTTTAGTAAATTGGACAAAATTGAAAAATGTTCAAAACTTAAAGAATGGTATGGTTCAAACAAGTTAAAAATAATTTTTAACGGTCTTATTCGACGAACCAAATATTTTCATGATCTTGAATTACGACAAAAACAAAAGATCCGAAAATGATTTTGTGGTCTTAATAAAACCCATATATGTTAGCTCACAAGAAAAATTTGATTTCCTTGAAGTTCAATGAATTATTATGGCTCTCCATATATCTACGTCAATGGTATATTGCAAGAATCTTCTTTCGCATTAGTTAGTTGCAAATCAAAAGTCTCAATTTATTGAAATCTAGCCCGTTCCTCAAAATGCTTCATTTTCTTGCTATTCTAATTATCAATCTTGTATCTTTATTCTGTGCCTCGCGACGTCAGAAGGTTGGGAAGCTGTCTATTAATACGCACAGACATCCACCAGAAAGACAGTACGCAGATATGGATTAGCTGGTAACCATTTTTTTCATTTTTTCAATCTATTAGTTCCA
Organism: Baccha elongata; assembly: GCA_951217065.1. Classification (NCBI taxonomy): domain Eukaryota; kingdom Metazoa; phylum Arthropoda; class Insecta; order Diptera; family Syrphidae; genus Baccha; species Baccha elongata. The sequence continues at coordinate 80,060,589 of OX578273.1, read as the reverse complement.
AATAAAATTTATTTCCCATAAATACCTTCAGTCAAACCGCAATAAGTTGGATTTTTGAAGTACCCACTTCTAAAAATTATCAATGTCCCTGATTAAATTTAAAAAAAAATAAAAAATAACCTCATAAACAGAACCTTTATGTCACTTTTTGTAAACACATAAACATCTCTTATGCGTCAAACACCACTTAAACTGAGTGAGACATAAGCTCTTGGACGACAGTAACGCAAATTAATGTAAAAGGATAACATCAAGAACCCAATCGTGCGAATAGATTTAAACAGCCAACCACAGCAACATAAAAAATGAAACATAACAATAAAAATAAACACAATACCCAACATCTTTATGGTACAAGAATTTTTAGAGAGCAAAATTTAAATAAATAAACGGAAATTGTAACCGTTCTAGTTTTATAATCGCATTACAGTATATATTTGCTATACAACAAAACGCACCCCTAACAACAGCTAAAAGTAAACGGCAGAAGTCGTAACAATTTTCCCGTGTCACGCGTTTTTACAATTCTGACCCGAGAACTCATTGGAGAGGGAGCCAGGGAAACAAGGAAAAACTGTTACTGTTTCCTGTCAGTCATTCCGAAGCACACACATGAAGAGGCTAACTACTTTGAGGCTTCTTATCCATTTATACGGTTAGTTTAGCAATTTTTGTTTTCAATTCAAATGTACCTACTGACGTTTTAGAAAAAATGTATTACACTTTCCATTATTCGTTTGTATTATTTTTGTTGCTGGTCTTTTTAAATATGTAACATTTAAAAAAGGACACCCTTCTTTCTACCAATCAATGTCACATCACTTTTAAGGATAACAGCATCAAAGGGTACTCTAATATTAGAAATCCTTTGAGTTGTGGTATATTTTAAAATTCACCCCCTTTTCATTTCTAAGGATATTTGGGTGCCCAGAATTCTCTAAATACATCCTGCTGATTTGTTTATTTGAAAAACATTCAACTCAATATTCAAAGCCAAACCAATATCCTGCGTGTGAACGTGATGCAGGCGCTTTAAATTGTTATTTGCATCTCTTGACTGACGTGCGGCGCGGCGGTCGCTTTAAAATCAGAACATATTTTTATTTTGTTTTTGTATCCTTTTTTTTTTGTGATTTTGTTAGCTTAGTGGCTGATATGCTGGGTTAAATCGAATAAACAGTTTATTATATGCGATATTGAATTAAGATACATTTGATGTTTGTTATGTTTCAACTTGAGGTTGAAATAAGTTGAACTTAAGCGTATTGAGATTGACAGTTATGGGGTGTTTAAGTGGGAATTAATAACAAAAACGATGCAACATTGCGGTGGGGGAATAATAAAGCAAAACTTATAGAAGGTGTTAATCCAGTGAAGCTGAGGAAATTTAAACTTTATTGGTTGTCTTTTGTTTTATACCATTTTTGTTGGGTGATTCGAATTCTGAACAAAGTCGAAAGGTTAAAAGTTAAGATTGTCGCAAAATTCAACACGATCTTATAAAAGGCTGTTAGCAGCCTAAAAGCAGAATATGCTTTGATGATGGTCATATGTAAATAAAGGATTAAGTACAAGAAGTCGGTTGTAGAAAAATGGCGATTTCAAAAAATTGATTTCCAAATTGTCAAAGAGAAAAATTTACAAAATGTCGAATATTTTAACTATCAACTTCCAAAGTGTTATGTTGTCGATGTTTTGACAGCCGATATTTTAACAGCCGATTTTTTAGCGAATATATTTCCGGCAATAAAACGGTGACTCTAAAATATCGCGGCAATATTTTTTGTGGCGAAAGTAGATTTGTCGACATTTTTGCTGATTTTTTTTTTAAGAAGTTCGACATTTTTTAAGTCGAAATTTTAAAACGTCGACTTTTACTGGTCGGTAAAAAAAAATAGTCGACATTTTAACGACCGAAAAAATCGATGTAAGTCGGAATATATAACAATCGACATATTTTGTGTCGTAACCCTAATCTATTTTCTACCGGCAGACCGAGTTGCGAGTTGGTTCTCGTTTTGGAACTCATATCTACTGAAATATCGCACTCCATTAATTGTTTAACTCTACTGCCCCATTGATACTTTTTAGTGTTTATGCACTTCTGAAATGTAGAAAAAGTTTTCGAACATCTCTAGCATGTCACATGCATGGTCTCTAACATGTTAACTTAATAACCTGATGAAACAAAATAACCTTAACGTGTAACATCTTTTCCTATTACCAACAAGGTGTGAATACTTCTTATTACTATCGACAGCAATGTTTTTCATAATTTTTCCCATCAAATTCTAAAGGAAAAAAAAACTCAACTTATACACAGAAAAACGTCACATAAATCAATTTGTACCTATGAACTTAAAAAAAAAAAAAAAAAAGAAGATGTTACAACCGTTCACGCACTCTAACCACCACATAAATCTCAGGAAAGTTAACCATAAATCATATATTTAATTACCCATTGACTATTGGCCACTTTGTCTGTATACAAGAAAAAAAAACCTATAGACACCCATGTAACGATCACTTTCGGCGAACTTTAAAGAAATCATCATAGGGTTATGAAAAAAATATTCAGAATACAAAATAAAAAATTGCCTATCACCGTAAATAATTCGAAGTGTTAAGAAGTGGCCCTCATCTTCATAATTTGAGACAACATCATCATCATCTTGATATTCATCGTCATCATCCTTGCGATCCCCATCGACGTTAACTGGTGATACAACAAAGTCATGAAATCTTTTCACCGCATCATCCTCGTCGACCACGTCCATATAAGTCTCCGAAGAGTCTCTCTAAATTTCATCTTATAGCGCGCACCCAACACACAACTTGACTTTTGTCCATGCGGCACTTAAAGATGAGGAAACATATTATGTCCTAAAAAACAACAACAAAAAGCCAGAGTTTTAGAATAGACAGCTCTCAAGCCTTATTCAAGGCTCAGGCGAACGACAACGACGAACACGGATTAAGCACATACCTCAAGTCAAGTTGCCTGTGTAAAGCTGATTTTTATTTTATATTTCTTTTTTTTTTTGTAGCTTTTTGATCCAGGCGGCTTATTGAGGAAGAACTCATCTCCGCATTGCCGATTCAAGCGTGTAATAATAATAAAACACAACGAAAAGTAAAAATTTACGGAAAAATGTTTTTCAAAATATGTACACTGTTCGAATCCCAAAAGCAAGTCAAGGATTTGCAAAGCGCTCTCATATGCGATCATCATCAACTTCACAGCATCTTTCATGCAACATACCTTTTACTCTGTCTCTCTTCATCGGTGATTGGGGCTTTTGTGTTAGGTTGTTTCTTTGTTTTCTCTTGAAGATGGAACACAAAACGTCTCAAAGTCACGACACACTTTACTCTGACTGAAGCTGGAACAAGGGGTGGATTAACAAAGTCGCAGAGTATTAACTCGAGATGGGTGCCAATAATAAAATTGGGGCCAACTTTGATCTTGTGTAAATTAATGACCAAATCTCTCAAAAACGACAGAAACAAGTTTTTTTTGTTTCTCTTATGATGTAAATGATTTCTTTTCAAGAAAAGTAGAAATGTATGTGTAACCATACACACTGAAAAACAAATTTGCTTAGAAAATTAAAAAACTTAGAAATAATAAAAAGAAAACAAAGGGCCCTCTACATGCAATATTTCTAAAAATGACTCGACCCGTCCCTGGAAACAATTTTTCGCTTCGCTGGTAAACAGATTTCGAATATGCCACCATATCAAAGTACAAAAAAAGATACAAATTTAAAGAAAATATCTTTAGTGTAATATGAAGTTGATGGGGCCACGCTATAGGTTCCACCATCAGACATCCATCCAAAGCCGGTGTATCACCATAAACTCTCGCTGGTTTTTCCAAAACAGAAAACGAAATCAATGAACGATTTTACTGTTAAGAGAGCATAAAGTGCACGATTGTTTCTTTTTTTGTATTCCAATCCCAAGTTTTTTCTGGAAAGTAGTAGTTGAAGATGCAAAGAACTGCTTATAGGGTTCTTTATAAAGATTGGATGTAGATGACGAAGTTAAAGCCGTGCCGCCACTGCGGCTTCTTCTTAGATTTTTGTTCATCTTATGGACTATTGGTGTTTGGAGGATGCTTTCTATGGAAGAATAACATTGTTATTATATATCCATTATGCCGCCCCTTATGGGTTAGAATTTTTCCATTTTTTTCTTTGGTCTGCTGCCTCTGTCTCGTGAATCACGTGCCCTTCAAATCGCAATAGCTACACTCTCTATCTACTCTTTCAAAAAAAAAAAAAGTGAAGAACTAAATCCATCTTCAAGTACTGAACAACAATATGTTTTTGGCTTTTGTTAAAATCAACAAAAAAAAAAACGAAAAACAGCGACAAAACATGAACATCAAGCTCGCGTTTTCTATCTCGTCTGCGTGCTATGAAAAGGCTGGAAAATTATAATTTAGTATTCAAATGCCAGTGAGATTGACTTGGAACATCATAATTATAGGGCTTGCTTTTATTTAAAAAAGAAAAAAGATGAAATATCCCTTTACGAGAGGTTTGCTTCTTCTAATTCGATAATTAGACAAGGGGTCAGAATAAAAATTAAATGATGGACATACATATCACGAAAAACTGACCTGCTCTCTTCTTTGGTCAAGACAATTGAAATGTTTTAGTCATGGATTGGGATTTTAGAGATGGGATATTATCTGACACACAAATATGGTATCAGGTTTTTTTCTAGGAAAGATGATATCTGACAGGCATAAAGGCATATAATTGATTTTTATAAAATTCCATAGAAAGGAACATTTTGTTCTTTTTGTTTATCTATTTTTTTCGTGGGAGATTTTATTTTTTTTCTCGTTTGGGAATGAAGTCAAAATGGAAAATTATTTGATATCAGGTAAGAGGATCATGTTTTTGGGTTTTCGATTTTCTTTTTTTTTTGTTTTTTTTTAAATTAATAAAGAAAAGTGTTTTTAGTGAAATCGTTACTTGGGTTTGAGAAACTTTTTCTGGATGCAGTAAAACAGTGCAATTAACAGAAATTTTTATTTAAAAGAAACGAAGTAATGAATCTATACGTAGAAAGCTATTACAGCTAATAGTTCTCTCCACCAAACATGATGTTGGCAAAGACAGCAGTGATTTAACTTATTGTTTTTGAAATGAAACTCATGAAGTTCATCGCAGAAAAAAAGTGAAGATATCAGGCGAAGAACACTAAGAGCAGTTAAGCAGTGCAATTTTTTTAATTTTGAATTTGGTTGAATTTTAAAGTACTATATTGGCGAAATTGTGGTATCAGTATGGAAAATATTAAGTTAGATTCCATCATATTTGTGGCCAGTGAGGTGCAATGTTTTTCGCCCACGTCACTATATATTAAAGATTCCTAAAGTTTAACTCTTTCGCCAAATAATTCTTAGCCAAAATAATAAATGCTTTTTAAAATACTATAAGTTTCTCCTTTTATTTACCAACATTACGGAGTAGAGTATGATATTGGGTTGCATGCCACACCGATTAGTTCTCCAATCTACATACTAAAATGTGACCCAATAGGTACCTGTTTTTTTGCTGCAACATAGAACTGCTTAGTTCTTTGAACTATCTAAAAATTGACCCGATACCTGTTTTCTCTATATATACATATATTTCTAATACGCTTAATCGCGGTTTAAGGTGAAATTTATTCCATTTTTTCGGAAAGATATTGATTTAGAAAAACTTTTAATGTAGCAGCTAATGATAATATACATTTAAAGAAAATCTAGATAACCGTTAAAGTAGCCAAAAAGTCTATATGTTTTTGGTGAAATAGTATTAGATCTTCCATTTGTTTGCCATAATGAAGTATTAGAGTTTGATATTCTGCTGCTAATAGAACCGCTTAGTTCTTCGATCTGTCTTAAGTTTTTTTTTTTAATTTATTTTAAAACGCCTTAAAAAAATAGTTTCTATGAACGTGCTTGCGAAATGGAACGTCAAATCCTCGTTTAAGGAGCTCAGATTGTTCAGTAATGGATCGAACTTATTGGAAAAATTATATGATTAAGAAGAATTTTTTAAAAAGAAATTGAAATAAAGAATAGCGAATTTATTATTTTGTCTTCCAATTAGTATTTTTCATATTTGGTGTATTAAAACTTTCTTCTGAATCTTATGCTAAACAGCCGAATACAATTCATATTCTGCAGTAATTGTTTTACGCTGCGTTTAATGTATTTTCGTTCTCACATTTCCTTTTTCCTTCAATAATGTTCACTATTCAAATAAGGGTTTTTTAGAGGAACAGTATTCGGAAACAGGTATTGGATCAACTTTAAGTAGAAATTGTAGTATGGTAATGCCATCATCAAAAATTGGCAGTGTTTCTTTAATTTATAACAAAATAGAACAGTATTTGGAAACAGTTATTGGATCAACGTTAAGTAGAAATTGTAGTATGGCAATGCCATCATCAAAAGATGACAGTGTTTCTTTAATTTATAACAGATTATTAGAAAAAAGAAGTTTCCAAAACTTTGACACTGTATTGCTTAATTAGAGTGGAACTAAATTCATAAAATTCTATAAAAACATTTAAAAAACAAATGACCATATCAAAAACTCTTTAAAAAAAGTTGACAATCTGATTCTATACACATAAATGGTACCATTGGTAAGTTTGACTTCTATTAAATTCCATTTCATTTACCATTCCCACAATGATTATTATTTTTTTCCAGTACACAGCTTTTAGTGCAGAGTTTCGAAACATTGCCATCGCAAAAAAAAAATATTTTGCCTTTGCTCATTGTTCGAAGTTTTTTATCTTTGATTCAATAAAACGCGCAATTGAAACACAAAATTCGTGTAACAACCATGATACCGCGCGTCAGAAAGAACAAAAATAAAAGTATCTCTTTCAACAAAAGTCCTTTATACAATATAGAATACATCTATAGCTGTATACGTTTTTTATTTAAGCATTATAACAATGACAAAACTTCGGGTATACGATGAATTCAAATGGAAAATATCGCATTAAAAATTACCCATTGAGTGCACTTTGGTTTTTTGCGATTGAAGGATGCGCCACCACCGAAGCAGAGCCACTGATTTAATTTAATTTTTGTTTTTTTTTTTTTATTTTATTGTTTTGTATTTCCTGTAATGTCCTTGCTCATCCTATATGAATCGGTTTGAAAGAAGGTATATGTATACGGAAAAATGAAATGCGCATTGTGGTGGTCCAAAAGTAGAAATTCATCAGCAACCCCTGATGAAACAAAAAAAAAAAAAATATACATCCAGATCACTCAACCCTCATATCCTGGCCTAGAATTCCGGAAAAAGCAACGTTCCATGGTTTGCTCTTAACATTTATAGAATTTTGTTTTGTTGTCGAAAAATGGTTAAAAGTCGAAATTTACTGGTGTTGCTTGTTTGTCAACTGAAAAATTCATACAACACACTTTTGTAGATTCTGATGTTGATGATTGTGATGATGATGATGATGGTTGGTTGGGGTAGGAGACGCGGCAAATTACACAAAAAATACATATTTACCCTTGATTGCGACTTTTTTGATAATAAACCAAAAGAAAGGGAATCCATCGTCATGGACTGACGAATGATGAGACAACTGCAAAAGAGATGCGTCAATTCGTCAAAAAATAATATAAGGGTTGATAATATGATGGCTATACGAATTCCAACCCTCTTTTAGATATTTGAAAATCTGTCTTTACCATCATTGGAAAATAGGAAATGCGCATTAAAAATATTTTATCATGTATCAGGATTCAGGAACATCCATTGAGATTGCTCATAAGCGCTCGAAATGACTTGATTTTTATTCGATAAGTGTGTGTGGTTACTTGTAGAAAAAGGTTAACTTTTTAGCCCTATATGTACACCTTTACCACAGACAGACGGGAAAGGGGTGTTTTATGTATGTTAGAGCTATATCGAAACTGTTGCGGGGTATAACTGGAAATTATTTCTACCCAAATTCGTTTTTATTCATTTGAGGAGATACAAAGAAAAAGATTTTAGATACTTCACACTTTTTTGTATAGATGCAACAATGGATGATTTTTTTTTTTTATTAAATTGAGAGTATGTCGAATCTAATCAAGTTCATGCATAAAGTTTTACATTTTGTTCATTCTCATAGAAAACATACATGCCTAGCCTATACCTAACCAGCAGCTGAAGTAGAAAATCTGCATCCCTTTTGGGAAAAAAAGGTGGAAACGGAAGGTACAAAAGGGAAACTTTTTCCCCGACACCCATGGTGACAGATTTTTATTATATGGTGGTGTGATTGTAATATTTTTATTTAATACGAACACAATATTATGAATAAAAATTACATATTTTGGAAATTTATGGATTAATTTTCCGGGTAGAGATTTATGAATTTACGATATTGGAATTTGATAGATTTTCGTTTGATAAGTATATTTTTGTTATGTCTTTAGAAAAGGGACAATATTTGTATAAATAATTTTTGATTATGACTTACCGGGATCAGATGTGTCTAATACAGGTGCCTGTTGTGATAATGGTCCAGGTGTACTACCAGCGCCCGGCGATCTAGCATCATCGTTCATAGCGCCGCCGTAAGACAGGGATGAACTAGGAGGCCGCTATAATTGAAAATAATAAATAAAAAATATTTTTATTAAACCAAATTTACATTTTAACAGATAATTAATATGAAGATGAAAATAAATTAAAATCTTGTTGAAGTTTTTTTATAAAAAATTAATATCTTTCTTTCTGAATGTCTAAATCCATATTTGGAATTTTAAATTCAAATGAGCTCCTATATCTATTTTGACAATTCACATATCAATATTCATCAAGGATAGTGCATTATGGGTTTTACAACATTTCTACAGCTTTGGTCAGAATTTGGTAAAAAGCGGACTTGACGTTAAGTCTTTGAAATGGCAACAGAAAAAAGTTAAAGAAAAAAGAGATTCAAACACAGTTTAGAAAAATACAATAGAAGCTAGGAGTAATTTTCAATGTGCCCAATCCTCAGTCTCCAATAATTTATTCTTCAACCTGCTGATCTATAGTAGAGTACGGTACACTGATTTATACCGACAGAATTTGTCGCTGTCTGATGCACCAAACTTCTAATGAAAGGCCCAAATTTATGAGGTATTCGTAAGCTAATGTCACCTATATGATATACGTATTGATACAATATAATAGATGAAAAAGCAGAAAAAAAGAAGGGTACCTACATGAGAAGCTAAGTATTTGAAGCCATATTTGTTCTCGGAATTCCCTGTGGTTTTATTTCTAATAAATAAACTGTTTACATTTCTGTGAAAAGTTATCACATGACTGAATAATTCAAAAGAAACAACCAAAAATTGCAATTCACAATATGTAGAAATAAATTTTTTATTGAACATTAAATGTCTTTCTTTTAAACCACCCACTTGAAAGGTCATCTATATTGTAAATATGGGGAAACATCTACATATACTGATAAAACAACCATAAAGGTAACTTAAATAAAACTCATCAACCATGACCAACATGCAACACATCATACATTTGTACCACATATTCAATCCTCAAATCACCTGAAGAACAACAACAAAATGCTCGTTAAATGATTAGAAGAATCTATCTACCGCAGACCAGCAATAAAATCTACTAAATTGCTAAGAGCCCTCAGGTTGTTGAATTTTGAGTTAGGTCATAAAAGAAAAGCGATTGCCCATAAAAATAAAAACAACACAAGAAGTGGAACTATATTCTAAAAAAAAAAAATAAAATAAAAACAAAACACCAAAGTGCTACCGAAGTGAAACAAATTATGTTTCGGGCGCATTGTTAGATGATGTGGCACCCTCAAGGATAAAATCACCAAACCATATAGATACTTTATATGTCAAGGCGGCAAGTGTAAATAGGTACACCTTGAGTTCCGCAAAAGATACAAAAAAAAAAACAAACTTAAGTAAAAGGGTTTACTTTTGAAACTTGATAAGGTTTTGAAAAAGTTTCAATGCCGACATCAACGCCACCGCCGCCGCCGCCGCCGCTGTGCCACTATAAAACTCAAAGTAAAACGATCTTCATCTGCGTGCGCACGAGATCACTTTTTGCTCCTTTTGAGAGTTTAAAGTTTCAAATTACACCCACATTTCTTGTTCTTGTTTTTTGTTTATTATTTATTTGCATAAAGGTCCTTCTGCTTAATTTACTTAAAATAAGATATACGTAAGTTGCAAAATTAAACAAAATTCTTTTACCTTATTCTCACCCCCATAATATATATAAAAAAAAACTCTACACCTATACTATGACAAACAAAAAGTGGCAGGTGGCAAGTACCTTTGTTTCTCATTTTCATAGTCATCTCATGCCGCCCCATGGGGAGACTCCTTGGTGACTTTGTGTATAAAAGAGCTTACCTTGTCTTATCTTCTATAACAAACGACAACGACAAAATATAGAGAGAGCGGTATAGAGAAACGAGACGACATCCTTTTTCAGTAATTAAATTTGTCCTGGTGATTTATGACACCTAGAGAGCGCATAAATGGCGTGTTTTTCATTATGTGTATCTATCTTGAGTATCTCAAGAGAAGAAAGTATATATAAGTATATATCTAAAATTCTATTCCTTAACATAGTGTGATACACAAAATGTAATAAGTCCTTTAATTGAAGTAAAGTGGAATTTTTTTTTTCTTATCCTTTCTTTTTCCTTATCTGGAGAATAGCTTGACATACTATCTACCTATATATATAATAATATGTTTGTATCTATATCTATTTATTTAAGTATCTTTTGTCACCCTTTATAACAGTAAGGATTAAGTCCTTATTTTAGATATTTTATTAAATATTAAATATCCTTGGTTTTGGTATAGGAATATCGGGGATATGTAAGAAAAAATACAATAACAAAAATTTAAGGAGCGATATTGTAGCAAAATGAGCTTTTGTCACGCTTCTTGTTTTAATATAAGAATGTTCGTTCACGTCACATCATTGCATGTCCTTTTGCAATGACATGAAGGATAGAAAAAAATTAAGGCATACACATCGAGCGCACTAACGTTTGAATTTTTTAGTTTTTATGACAAATTTTTGGCATTTTATTGGCTTCTTAGATTGATTTTCGGTAAATGATTTGCGAAAAACCTAAAATAAAGTAGTTATGGTTTTTCACGAAATAGTTTCAGTGTGAGAATATCAGAGTTGTGGGAAATAATATTTTTTTTTTTTTTTTGAGAATTCGATTGGAAATGTAAAGGGATCGGATCTCATGGGAGCAATTGATGTTCTAGTGATGAAACCTAATTGAGTAGATAATATAATAAAATACATTGAAAATAATGTTATGAATCAATAACTCCAGATGTGTCTGCTATGATCTAATTTTGTTTTCGGACTCTTTTTTTTCTTCTTCACATATTTAATGTTGACTTCCTAATCGCTATGTAAGTCATTGGTCTACAAATTCTACTTTTTTTTAAAGATCAGGAAAGATTTTGAAAGAAAAAGTAATATATCAACATCACTCCTGCATTCCACTAAGCTTACTCCACACATTGCAGCAGTGATCCCATTTTGTTCTCGGACTGGTCTTTAAGAATTTCTGATTGTTGGTTAATTTTTGATCATAATTGTGTGTTCTTGGTCCTCCAATTCCACTGTTCCGATATGTTTGGGTTTGGTTCCTCTGTGGGAGCGCGGTGGCTAGTACGGATCCGAAGTAATTTTAGTGAATGAAATCAAAGATCTAAGGCAACATTATGATGAGAGCAATTAAGTGTTATACTTGCAGTCACAATCACAACTACTTAAAGAGTAAATTTATTTGTGAAATTAATACTGCCTTATTACAATGTAAAGAGTCACTTCCGAACCCAAAACCTTGAATTTTTCTATGCAGCAACAATTTTGCAGGTAAGAGAAATAAATAGGAACGTATTAAAAATTAACGTCAATAAACTATGAATCTCTATCTAGAAAAGGCATTTAAATCCGTGTTTCTGTAAAACTACAAAAATGTTTTCAATTTTTCAGCAAAGATCAAAATGTATCAGTTACCAAAACTCCATATAACATTTATTTAATTCTATATGTGGAGAAAATACAAATTAAGTATTCTTCAATGCTACCGACACAATTTACCAAATTCAAGCAATGATTCAACTCCTCTTTTATTCATATAAAGTTACCATAAATATTTGACAAACTATACCCACCCATAAAGCAAATCATCAACAAAAAAAAAAAACCTTGTTTAATAGCCTCTTGGTGAACAAAGTCGTTAGCGAAAAAAAATATTCTCCCACACTCCACACATGTCATCGTTCTAATAATAATCAATATTTATAACAAGTTTTTTTTTTTTATCAAATTTAGTATTCAAAATTCATTTCACAATAATATTTTGTAAAATACCACATTAATAGTGATTCTCTCGCGTAATTCTTAAAACCCTCCCGCGATCACCTTCACATTTTTTTTTATATTATAATAAACCATTACGGTGCGGCGGCAATTACCGTGTTCATCATGAAAACGTTGTTGGGTTGGATCAAAAGCAAAGAACCAGCAGCTCTTCAACTTCTAATATATTGCGACGAAATAAAATCTCAATATTTTCCCAAACGACTATGTAGGGTCATAAAGTATATAATATGTATAGATACTTTTAAAGTATGGAGAGAGTGTACAATCGCAGCCAAATAACCAGACACCATTAGGATTCACAACTAAACTTTCGAACGTTGTCTGCATAAAATTCATTCTAATGTTTGAAACGAAACAAAAAAAAAACGAAATGTAAACGAAAAAAAATCTTTTAAAACATTTCGCGTTCACTTGACGAAACAAAAAAAAAATCAGCTACGTGTATAAGAGACAAAAAAAAAGATACTTAGGTACAAGAAAAGGCTACAAATCTCATTTCTATTCTTGAAGTTCATATACACTCATATTGTCGAATGTGTTTTTGTCGTTCGTTGTTCGGTTGTGCACACTATTTCAATATTATAGTGATGTGCAATCCCTGAAATAATATGCAGAACATGTGCTAGAGTCATATATACTTGGGAGGATATTTTTAGTAAACCTCAGAAAACCAAAAGACGCATCATCTACTGTACGAGTATAGTGCACTGACTGCACCATACTGCTGCACACACCAAGAGAGAGAGACCAAACGATAGATGTCGACATTCTGTCTTTTGGAAGGACATGAAAATTACTGTTTAGACAAACGATGACAGCTTGTTAATGTTTAACGAGGTTGGTAATTTGCTGCGATTTTTTGAAGTTCTTTTGTAAATTTGTGCTAAAAAAAAGTGCAGCCAAGCACGGTGGTGACGATGTTAATGCATTTCGAGCTCATTTAATTTTCTAATCACACTTAGATTTATGGATTCCTTACATATATATGTTCAGTCAGAAGAGTCTATGACTTCGTAGATAAAAAAAAAAAAAGTTGTCTGTTCCCAAGACAATCTTAAAATATTGCTTAATGCAGAAAATTATGAGTACGCCAAGAATTATGATTATCTTCGATATGAAATGCACGTATCTCCGGTCAGACGGACATACAAGCAACTCAGAGCAGACCTTCAGTTTGCAGACAGACCATAGGAGACACAATGCCCGAAGACTGTCAGATCCAAAACTTATATACCAACCAAGAAACCAAGCCGTCCAGACATGCTCGCATGTCTTATGAGTATAGACAGTGTATTTACATATTCTTTCTTCTCTCATTTTGCATAAATTTTTCGTCGTCATAGTTGTACGCGTACTTACGTATTCGTAGTAAAAAAAAAAAATTATTTCAAATGTGAGAAGTCTCTCAAGAAGTCAGAAAAACTCTCAGAAAACAATCCAATCGTTGACAATTTTCTGACAGCTCAGAATATAAGTATGGCGGTATAATAGTTTGATGGCGGTCTAATAATTGTATGCGCGACTCGTTCAAAACGTCCGCAATGTAACGATTTTTTAATTTCGCTCCATCTAATCGCGCATGAATGTCCAATTAATTGTTTTTTTTTTTTTTCATTTTTATTTAAATTGTTCTTTAATTGGAAACGATATACAACAACACTTTTATGTTCCTAATATACGAAAGGAGGTTTATAAGAAGAAAAAAAATTATTGGTAATTATTTTAGCGTTGAATGCGAGAGTTTAATAAAAATTAAATATTTTTTAAGAGGTGTAGATACCTGCGTACAAATTGTTCTTTTTCATTTATGTATTTTGGCTGTAGAACCTACAGCAGTTTCTCTAAATGGCGAGAACAACACGAAGAATTAATTTGTATAATGTCTTTACATTTAGCTTGTTGCACAAAGTGTCGGATGACACCTCTTTTATGTTAAGACTGTTTAGGAAATAATGGAAATTTTTACGTTTAAATGGTTAAAAACATTTAAGTCGATTCATTCAAAAATTTCCAACAATTATCATAACATCTAGGTACGATTTTTTTTTTAATTAAAAAAAATCTAGGTATATGATGGTACGTACATTACAGGAGATATTTACTAAAGAAATTTTGTCACTATGGAGAACAGAACTGCAGAATTTGATAAAAAAAACATTCAAGATTTAGGCCCCATTATGATTAGCGAATCGAACGTTCACCTAAAGACGAACTATAAAGAAATCCAAGATTTATTAATAATAGAAAAACGAGTTTCAACCTTTCAATAGAGAAATTCCTCCTTTCGTCAAACTTTTTCCTTTTGAGACGAAAATAACAATTTGAGTCGCGAAATAAATAATTTCAAAAATGTTCGCTTTAAGTCGAATCATAATGGGAACCTTAAATGTATAATTTATTTTAATTTTTATACCCAGAAGAAAAATTTCAGATAAGTTTTCAATCACAAATGGAGTCCCGCAAGGCTTTAAATTGTCACTGCTTCTAGTTTTATTTAGACGCGATTTGTACGTTGCGAAATAGCCGAAACAAAAAAACAATTCTAATCAGTTTCAATATAGCGGTCATGTATCAACTGTTCGCTAAGAATTTAGATTTAATAGTTCAAACGAAACGTCGACCTAGGCAGACACATTTTACGAAGAAAAATTTGTTGATTTTCACTAATTTGCATTTCGACTACTAGGTACTGGTTGCTGATCATCTTTAACTGTCAATTTTTGTTTTTACAGTAAACAGATGCAAAATAAGCGCGAAATCTCGGTAAAACCGAAAAATATACTTTTTCTTCCTTTTTACCGCTTAACTAGTCAGCAAGAAACTGCAGGGTGTGAGAGAAACGTCGTTGAAAGACCTTAAAGTCATCGTTCCTACCCGGCCGATATGCCTTAAGACTTCTTGATAATTTGTACTTTCGATAATTTCAGTATGACATATTCAAACTGACATTTGAAAAACTTTATGTCGATAAATGGAACGGTAATATCGCTTGATTGAAATTCGAATAGAATTCTCAAATCCATGTGGAAGATTATGTTAAGATCACTATACTTTAAAACGATGGTGGTTGGTTGTTCTGGAGAAAATAGTATCAGGCAAACATAGAAAAGCTAAAGATCCGTTTGGATTGATATCCGAATTTTTGAATAACTGTATTTATTTAGCATACCTTAACAACAAGCTACAACAATAACTTACTTCAAGAATGAGCTGTTTGATCATATGTCAAACCATTTCTTCTTCAAAAAGTTGACAGTTTTATTGCAAGCCAAATAATCATATCTATTGATATCAGAGAAATTAAAATAAACTAAATTAAACAAAAAAAAAATAAGTTCGCTAGGATAAGTCCCTACAAAACATACGACCATGACCTCCTATTGGTGGTCATTGCCAGTCTGCTTTTCTTGTTGGAATATAAAGTGTCATCTAATCTTATAAGCTTATTTAGAAGATGTTAAAATTTAACTAATACTACTCTTTTTTTTTTTTTTGTTGTTGAAGTTGAACACGAAATATGTTTTATCTTTTGCTTATGTATATTTCAGGCATGGTACTTCAAGTCAATTATTGACAATGAAATCCTCTTAAAATATTCAAATGAAATTATAAGATCAAAAACATGATGTTTGGCTTCTGAACTTTTATACGAATCTTTAAAAAAAAAGGATAATTAAAACTGCTGTTGACTGCCCATAAAAAAATTCATTATAATAAGTAAGTATCTCCTCCCTAACCCTACCTACCTATAAAATATAAACTCCTCTCCTATAAGAAACGTTAAAATTCTGACATATCCTTTTGGTCATAAAGTACACTCCTTTAACCTAACAAATTGTTTATATTAAGTACAAATCACGCAGTATGCAGTCTCGTCTCCTTGTGATAATTTCTTATATTTCGTTTTACCTTTCCTGATGTAGTTTTGTGTTAATTTTTGTGTCTGTCTGATGTCCGTTGAGGCGTCCTCGCTTATTTTGCGTCCACTTCCATTTTGCACTTTGCGTGCTGTGAATTTTATTAAAAATATCATATCTTTATATCAGCCTTTTTTTAATGATTATTATTCT
Organism: Baccha elongata; assembly: GCA_951217065.1. NCBI lineage: Eukaryota > Metazoa > Arthropoda > Insecta > Diptera > Syrphidae > Baccha > Baccha elongata. Next base: position 80,044,076 of record OX578273.1, on the reverse strand, counting down.
GTTTATAACTTTTTTTTTTTGTATCTAAGCTTGGAAAATCTTTATTGTACAGTGTATTCTATACTTGTCGTTTTCTTTAATATAAAAACAAGAATTACTAAAGTATACCTATACGCGCAATAGCAAGCGCCTACAAAATTAATGTATCTTTTCCTTTTTGACGCGCACAATTATAAATACACTATATGCGCATTATTGTCTCTATACGCAATATCAATTCAATAACATCCATGCAATACCAACAAACTGCAATCTATAATATATTCGAATGTTGTGCAGTTAATAACCATTTATATAAATCCTTTGCCAATGATTATTGAATGACATTTAGTATTGATTTTATTTTCGCATGATGATGATGGGTTATGTGTGAGGTAGCATGTTTAATAAATTTTATAAATATTGTAATTTATAAACATTCTCTGTCTTTATAGAGTCTAGTGTATGCCATATTGTAAAGAGAGTGAGACCATCATGGATAATTCTTTTTTTTTTTTCTTCATTTGAATTTAAAATTGGTATAAGAATGTTTTGTTGGATATGGCAATTTGATTTAAGGAATTTCTGTGACAGAATTGATGACTAAATGAATTGAAGTTAAGTTATTAAATGCATATATATGCACGGATACATTCCAAAGTATCTATATAAGTGAATGACTTAATAAACAATAATCATGACTACATATTCTGATAATATTTGAATTGAATTTATCTATACCATCAACGAATAGCAAAAAGAGAATGTAGAGTAAAAAAAAGTATGCAATTGTTATCTTGACTCCTAGGTCACGATAACGATATCATCTAACGATCATCTAAGGAACTCTCAAACATTTGTATCACAACTTATATAGATGAAGAGCTTCTTAATTTTGCCACGAAATAGTCTTTCGCTTACTGGTCAAACATTTAGCTGGCAGCCATGTGAATTGAAGTTATTCGAACAAGAATAACGCTTTACCAGACCTTACTGGCTGTTCCGACGAGAAAATCCCATCTGTTGATGAAGATGTCAAGAATAAGCGGTAAACTTCGAAGACAACATCGCACATCGAGTGAATTTTAGAAGACCTTTAAAAACCTTTACAAAATGAAGAAAGTCAAAGTCCATCAACTAGTACCTGCAGACTGGTGAATGATGCATCTACACTACGTCAACACTCTCCTGAACCTCAGACTGCTTACAAAATTTTCGTTCGAAATGCATAATGAAAGAGGACTCCTATTTTTATCTAAAAGAATTCTTGACAGGGAAAATATTCACAAAAAGATGACTGATAATTAACTATATAACAAAACACTTATGATTTACGAAGAACCATTTCATGCACTCGAGGTCACTGCGTTGGGTGCCATTTACACTGAAGTCGTCATTGGTCCCTTTTTTCCAGGATACTGCTGGTAACGCGGTCACTAAAATAAGTGAACGATACAAAACAATGAAAAAGATTTTTTTTCCCACAAATATCTAATCTGAGATTGGAGCTAGTCTCGCGAAGCTGTAGGTTCCTTATAGATAGATTTTAGTATACACTAAATAAAGAGATAAAGCCGCAGAAACGGAAATCTCTCAAGAGTGCAAGAACATTTTGCCCGCAAGTCTTCCCAATATGACTAAAAATGTGATAGAACATTGCTCAACAATGATGATACATACTTCAAATGTGATAGTGGGAAAAACTTCAAGGGTTCATATAAATAAAAAAAAACTTTCGGAAATACTTTTAAATATGAAGCAAGTCACAATGCTTACACTAATTAAAAGATTCTATTTGAATCTTTTTGTGTAAAGTGATGCCCTTTTTTGACTAAAGAATTCATAAATTAGAAATATATTTCTTATTTGTTTTCTATATACATAGATGCATTTAACAATAATAGACCACCATTGAAATCTTTATCTTAATCGATTCACTTTCTGTCATAATGTAAACATCGACTCTTTTTTTTTTTAAACATTTTTCAATGGTTGGACTATAAGTGCCTAAGTTCTTAAGTGGATCTTCTATTTAAAAGTATATGTGCTTGACATTTATCCATATCCATCATCACATCTCAATAAAAAATGTATCCTCTCGCTCGCGATGTTAAATTCTTAACGACAAACTAAATAACTCAAAAATTCTACAAATAATTTATATTTGTTTTCTACGGTACCACATTTTGCGGCAAACAAAGAAAATAATAAACCTACTTAAAGTTTCAAGAAAATTTATTTATTTTCAAATTGTGCCAAATTAAATTTAATTTGTTTTATATCAATAAAATTTTGGTTGCGGTAGTTAAATATGTTTACGAGCGTAAAAATGTAATTTTATTTTTAATTTAACAATCAAAGAAGAAAAATTCACTCATGGGGAAATTATAAAGTATATCTTCCTACACGTTGAACTAAATTGATAAGAAGAAATCTTAAAATAATCTCTTGTTTTATGGCTTCTATATTCATCCATTGAAAAAAGTTAAAAAAAAAAAAAAAACAACAATTAATTTGTATCTTCTCATAAAAATAGTTTAAGTGGATTATGTTTCTATAGGTGGTATAAGCATTGAAATTCAATCGAATATATATATAGTTATTAAGTGCGGCGATACGCACACGCCACATATCACCCTATGTTAGTATACCGATGGATCATTCTTATACTCGCATTTATAATTACAAGTGCGTCCGGTTTATCGCTTTATCAGTAGTTTAAAAACAAATAAATTTAACCCGGAAGAAAGTAATTGTAAAAATCATTAAATTGAGTGAAAATATGCATGGAAAAAGATAACATTATTATATGGTGCATCTTTTGAAGAGATACACTTGAGTGCTGCATGGAGATATGGATTTCTATTTAAAATCTCCCCTCATTCACTTGAATGCATATATTTAAAATGTTTAATACCATGAAAATGTGATAATACTAAGCACTTAATAAAATTAATTCAATTTGTTTTGTTTCATATTTTTTTTTTTTATTGAATTTTAATTGTATTTTAAGTACTGGACCTTGTTATGAAAATATACATAAATACAACCATGACCAAACGCATCTATTTTTATGAATTCTTAAAGATTCTTTTTTTATGTTCAATTATTGGGATTTATTTTTATGGTAACTCTTTTTTTATGTACAACACGTCTGTAAAAAATATCAATATGTGTTAAGTTGGAGGTCATTTATTGGGCGGATGATTATAGGACTATTATATAATATTTGAATGTATAAAGTGAATGCAAAGAAAAATCTTTTTTATATGACCATTGAAAATTCAATAGATACTTTAAGAATTTAAAAATAATGGGCCGTATTCATAGACGCTGTCTAAGCCGTTACTAAGAAAGACTCGGGTTTTTCCTATTCAAATAAAATAGAATAAACCCCAGTCTAAGATAAACTGGAGTTTAAAAACGATTATGAATAGGCCCCAATATAATTGTGTTGATATTACAGGGTTGGTTAAAACACTCTTTTGATGTTGGTTTGATATCTTTAAAGTGAAACGTCATAATCCTATTTTTGTTTTTATTTTAACAAAACATTTATTGACATTTATATCAAAAACCATTTAAACAAATTTTAATTAAACGAGCACTAAAATGTATCGGCATTTTAATTGTGTATCTTTTAAACCAACGTTAGGCGGTGGTTTAAAAAAAAAAGACAAAAATATGCCTGTCGACCCTGGATGTGGAACTTGGATGGTTGATGTGAATCGTAAAATCTTTCAGTAGAGTAAATGAATAAAAAATATCAATCGAACACTTTTAGCGTTCTCTCTGTCTTTTATTTTGAAATTTAAATGCCCAGCTGTCGTTTCATTTAAAAGACGCTCTTAAAATTTGGAAGAAAATAGGGTTTTGGTTTTTAAAACTTGAAGTGGTTGGGTTAAATCAAAAATACCATTTTAAGATCTAACAACCGAATTTATATTTAAAGTAAGTTGTTGAGAAGGATTGAAATTTTTTAGTAAAGCGCTTAGTATAAGAAATAGAGATACATGCAGCGACAAATCTGATGAATGGACAGCGATGAAGAAACACTATAAAAATTATGTGAGGATGTATAGGGATGTTTCTTTGTTTTCAAAATAGATTCTACACAAAGATGACCTTCTCATGTTTTGGAGGATATTTTGTTTTTTTTTTTAAATAACGATAGCCGGTATAATAATTCTAGTTATTGTTCTGAATGTTTTTCTGTTTCTATTGCATAACTTCACTGTGAAATGATATTATAGAGTAAGTTCGGATAGGTACTGTTCGGAATATCAATGTAGTATAGGTGGAGGCAGTATTTACAAAAAAAAATATACTCTTTAGCAACCCTGTTCACTTTTGAACTTTGCCACAACTTTAGTAAACATTCTGCCAAGTTTTCTTGGCATCTTAACTTACCCAACCATATTGAACAAAATAAATTTCTTCCAACATTCACTGTCTTCCCTCTCTAAAATTTCAATTAGATTGATTCTAACAGCAAACTCCATGAATAAATAATATTATAAAAAAAAAGGCCTTAAGAAAAATTTCGAAATGAATTTCATTGCAAAAGTCTACTGGGACCAATGGCATCACGCACCAAAATGAACAAGCAACAGTAACATCATCATTTTCATCAACAACAAACTGCCATAGTTATTCGCGATGGTGTGAGAAATTTTCCTTTTTTCCTAAATATATATACATCTACACAGAATGATAATGTTGGTTAAAAGTGAAATTTGCCGGGTAAATATCTAATTTTCCACTGGGGTATCCTCAAGTGATCAAGAAACAATTTTGCTTTTGTCAATTATTTATGCGATAAACGCAACTGGGAGCAAGTGCGCACATCCTGCGAATATTAGAACAGCCCAAAGACAGGACACAATGCCTTTGGATTAAATACAAAAAAAAAAAAAAAAAACATCAAGGGGGAGTATACTGAACCTGTGTATATCTGCACACTTTAATTCCATTGGGACCCGACTAGGACTATAGTGTATTTCTGTCCTTCCTTCTCCAAGGAGTATAATCTTCGATATTACCAAAATTCACAGCAAAGATGCCATCGAAGATTATCCTATAGTGGGCTGGAGGGAAATTCTTGAACAGACATCGTCATGTCCATAGGGACAAAGGACTTTACCAAAAAATACTCCTCATTTTTGCTGATGTAAGAAATGATTGTAAATGGTATCCTTTTTTTGGTTGTCTTTTTTTTTGAAAGTTTATTAAAAATTGAAATGAATCCTTGAGCGAAATATTTGCGAATTCTGTGTCGGTTTTTTTTGGAAACATGCCAACCCCAAAACCACTTTATATTTAAAGGATAAAAATGTAGTTTATAAATATTTTATAAGCGAATGTAGTACCGCAACATAACTGGCATTCGACACAAATTGGAAATGTCGTCTTTACAAGGTTTTACAATTTCTTTTTTTTTTACATATAAGTGAAACATGGTTGGATATAGATGGAAGTGAAGGGTTAAGTGAGTGAGGGTGGTTATGGAAAATATTGTTATAAATTCGACATTCAAACAGGTAAACCATTATGCAGCCAGTACATGAACGGAACTAATAGAATTGAAGGATGCCATATATAGGAGGGAATAAGGCTTGTTTAAAAAATCATCGGTGTTTGGTGTTCGATGTGTGGAATTTTAATATTTTTTTTTTTTTTTTGTAATAAGAACCAAAAGTGAAAGATGAATAATTAAGTAGGATAACAAGGATTTCACTTTGTGGTAAAAATGGAGGCGGACAGAAAACGTGATGCAAATAATTTGTTGTATCTTTGTATATTTTACATCGGAAATTGATGTTGGGAATTTAAGTGAGCATTTTGAAAGGAAAAAAAAAGACAAAAATTAGATGTGAGTATTTGAAGATGATAGTAAACTTTCAACTTTATCATCTGCCTTCTTCTTATATGATAAATATTTTATTAAAAGGAAAAGAAGTCAAATTGTTGCTTTTAAAAGAAGCTCCTTTATTACAAAAAAAAGTAGAATGCAAAGTCAAACCGCACGTGTGAACGGAAAGCATATTACTTTGCCATGATCCTGACATTGTATGCAAATTTTATAGTTACATAAGATGAAGGCATCAAAAAACCTCAAAGGAGTTTGGTATAGCAAGTGCAAAAACTTTAACGAAACATAGTTGCAGTCTTCAGCTGAGAAAAACATTTCTCCCACTTAATACCTACATTTGCGGGAACAAGAACACTTTTCAATTTTTTAAAAAATGGCGCCCAACGTGGGGACTTTAAGTATATGTAATGTTTTTTTTAATGAATCGAATATCAATGCTTCAGAATCGAAAAATTTGTTTGTTCGTAATATAGGTATCTTTTTACATGAAAAGGACCTCTTTCCTAATAATGAATGTTGACCGAGAGTCTTCTACTGTGTTTTTGAATTTCAGGGGAATGTAACCGTATAGCTAACAATACTAGAAGAAGCTTTAGCTAATTAGGGGATTATCAGGCAAACGGCTAAACTTTTTAATGTTCGATAGGTTAGCGTAGGAAGGCCTGAAAATTTAGTTATACCAAAATTCAACTTGTCTTCAAATAACTGAAGAATTATTCAGAATAGCTAAGGTTTACCCTGACTATTTTTAGATTCATGCAGGAATGAGTTTCGCAAGATTTATAGATACATGCAGGTATGAGTTTCGCAAGACCCACAAAGCTTCCAAAAAACAGAATCCTCTATATTTAATTATGTTTTTCGTCTTCAACTTCAATATTGGATACATTCCTAAAAGTAACTTCAAGTACTTTTCCATAAATCCTTAACCCAGCCCTTCCTCTTCACTTCTAATTCCATCACAACAATAAGAAAACTTAATCAATTAGTAATGTAATCAAACCATAAATGCTACCAGAAAAAAAAATAACAAAACATTTTCAATGCAAAACAAAATACAATAACAACAAAATTAGACCAAAAATACAAAACAGGACACTAGAAACTTCCCGGATAACAATTAACCGCACGATACAACACCCAAAACAACATCTTCAGAAACCATATACAGAAGAACAAAGTATAGAAAAATAAAAACAGATATCCTTATACCCACTTCAGAACAAAAAAAAAAACAACTTGAGAAAAACTTTTCTCACTGTTTATCCTGAAATTCTTTTATTTTTTTCTATCATGACAGACCATGGGCCACCCCTCCCACCCTCTAGCAACCCCCTGCTACGATAGCTTTGCAACAAACAATCGAAACGTGTTTCACCAACAAACAATCGTGTCTATAAGGACCCACTATACAAAAGAAGGATGTTATTTTGTGTTGAAACGCCAACAATAAAAAAAAAAAAAAAAAAAGGATGCTGGGGATATTTTCTGCGTCTTTTGTTGTTTATCACCCCAGTGGAAAACTGTTCATGCCACAAAATTGATTTTCTTTGTGCGATTTGATGTTCTTGTATATCGTTTCAATTCAGACTAGAAGGACTAATTATTTTGTCGGGAATAGGATTTTTGCATTTATTTTATTGTTATCCTTGTGTCCTTTTGATGGGGCGATTTGAGACAAATAAATGCGGTGTAATCTTCCAGGAAATGTTTAAACCCAATTGAATTTTTCAAAAGTTCTATATAGTTGGTATTTCATCATTATCCCCATGGGATAAAGCATACGCACTGCAATTACGAAGAGTGTCCTTTGTCTTCCCCCTTTCTCAGGTTGTGTTTTTTTTTTTTTTCTTTTAAAGTGTATTTCGCATCAACGCGCTGTGCAAACGTATGTGAGTATTAAAATCGCGCACGCATCCTTAATGAAGGGAGAATAGATTTTTGACATTTGACGTGTGCCATACAAATGCCCCAGAGGATATATCTCTACCATACATCTACAGGACCTCGAATTATTCTTCCCACAATAACAAACAAGGTGTACTATGACATTTTTCTTTAAGAGTGCAATTGATTGGACCGCCTTGATTACAGTGATTACTCGGCATCATCAAGAACGAGAGAGCGAGTTAAATTACATCCTCTTCGCGCTATTGTCCTGGTAGAAAATTACACGTTAAGGAAAGTGGTTTGTATTGTATAGGTTGTATTTTGAAGAGATCGGATACTTCGCACGGTTTCAATTTGCAACGTGTCGCCTCGCGCTGCTGTTGACGCTCGCTTTACCGTCATCCCCTGGCTAATCAAATTTTTAATGATAACCTTCGAGTTGGAGGTGGAACTGTCAGATTGGCTGTATGGAAACAAACATAAAGAAATAGCTATTTATTTTTTCAAGGGGTAGGAAAATTTATAAATTCTCAGGGAACTTCAATCTGATATGGGATTGAATTTTGACCAAAGACTAAGCAATTTTTGAGATTCAAATTACCTATATATTATTAAGGGAACCCCAGTTTGACCAAATAAGCCGGATTTGCTTAGTCGTGTGAAAGAAAATTTCATTATCATAGACGAGTCGTATAGAATGGTTATTTTGCTTAATTGAAGGTACAAAGTAGGTGTGTTTGTATATGATTGTGTAGAAGAGGGTTGGTGGAAGGCTAATTGGGGTCTTGGTGATTATGTATTAAAATGTAACTGATATCAAGAAGAACGCACAAATCCTGTTAGTAGATAATTGACAAATTCTTTGGGTAATGATGCAGTACCTAGTTATAGTTTTTAAGATTAAGGACTAAATTGGTGATTCAAACCTATGACAAACTTTGATAATGAACAGCTATACTTTTTAGTATAAAGGAACAATAAGGAATTGAAAGAAAGCCTGCGTAAAAAGTGTCCATGAATTTCCGATTGATTGACATACATAGATCCCACTACCTGCGTAGGGCACAGTTGAGCACTCATTGATACTGATAGGCCAATTTCTTTCAAGTCGCTTTAAATAACAACATATGTACTTTCAGAGTTACCTTTGTCAATTTTTTTTGGGTTACCGTTGAGGAACTTTTTATTTTAGAGCTTAAAAAAAAAAAACTGAATGATGAGTGTTGCCGTTGCTCTTTTGCAAATCTTTTATAACAACAATATTTCGTTCGTTCAATTCTGATATTTTTTGTTATTCTTTTTATGCCCGATTGCACCAACATCTTAATAAACTTTTAATGAACTCAACTCTCTTTCGGATAAATATTTGTTAATGAAAGTTTTCCCCTAACATTCAATCAAAGTTTTATAATTTTTACAAAACCAATCATAATTTAATTAAAAAAAGAAACTTTTAAACTCTTTTCTTCCCTGAGGAGCTTTGCACTACCTGCAAACTCGACACAAATCAACCCGTTGCCCCTGTTGGATTAAGAATACCTTTTTTTTTTATTTCAAAAACAAACAACCGTCAAAACTTTAATTGTCTTAGCAAATAAATTTAACCAAGTTATTGCACACCCTCGATAGCAGCAGCAATATCCTTTCTGTACTTCTTTTTTTTATTTCTAGACCAATTTGTTTTTATTTTTTTATACATATATATATATGTATTTTAAGGTTATTTCACATTTAACCCGCCATGTTGCATTTGAAGAGAGAAAACACGCTGCCGTGCACACAACAAGCAAACCTGTCAAAACCAGACATTTCTGCGCTCGGCTTTCAAAGTTAATCCCCACCTTAATCATACATATATAAATAGCTTTTCCCTGAAGAAGGAGTCCTTTGGAGAAAACTCACTTTACTGTTCGTTATTCTTGTGAACACTCAAATTCACCACTTCGTCGTCGTCTAAATGGTGGTACAAAGTATATAAAACGGGGAACACAATTTTCTATATAAATGTATAATTACCCTTAAATTAGCTACAAGGAGCTGAATTTCATACCGCCCTCTAAATAACTACCCAGAACTTTTCTTTCATTGCAAAAATAGTTTACAATTAACTTTTCTACAAAAGTTGAAAACAAAGCAGTTTTGTTTTTCTAAATTTTTAATATACAAACACATATAGAAAAAAATCCTTTAGACAAAAGACTTGAAAAATTAATTTATGAATTAAGCTCGAGCAATTAAGTTAAAGCCTCCACTGCCGTTGTCCTTGTCGTTCTTATGCTGTCAATGAAGGCAATCATCTTTAATTAGATGAATGTTGGATTGGGTTAAGGAACTAGGATCACGACAAACCCTCTCTGATTCCTGTGTCATTGATTTTTCCGTTTGAAATCTGAAGAACAACGTCTGTTTGAATTCCAAAAACCACATGTAATGGAAAGGATTTAATTATTTGCTTAAAGGATATCTGACAGAAAGTATACCAACTTGAACACATATAACTTTTTGTGTGATGTGTTGTTGAGTGTACACACAAATAAATAAGGAAAATATGTTATACGTCAATCGGAGTGTATGTACAGTACATTGGGCACAAATCCACAATGCAAACGTTATATGGTATGGTTATTTTGTTGTATAGAAATGGAGGATATTATCAATAGGGAAACGGAGGTCCTTGAGGATAAAATTGTGTTCGTTGGCCGTGCTGGTTGTTTGTTTATCTAGAACACGGATTTTTTTTTTCTGATATTTATTTTAACCGTGGGTTTTGTGTCTCTGTATTTGAGGTGATTAACAACAATCGATCATTATATGTGAAATCGAACAAATACTGTTTTTCCGTCTTTATACACTATACAATGGGCTGATGTGAGGGTTTTTATTCGAATGTGGACTTAATCCTACTCGTTGATTGAAACGCGTTTGCAGGCGATTATAAAATAATAATTTGTTTTGCGGTTTTATATTTCCCCCATATCTATCTCTCACAGGGATTAAAAGGGATGCATATGATACCAATGATTGTGATGTATAATACTTAAGTAGTGCTCGCGGCAATATTCACATTAAAGTTCAGTCGAAGGAAACCGCATTGAAAAGGAGTGAGTTATGTAGACTTAGAGAGGTGGTCTATATGCATGTTTTTGCTGGATTAAATATAGAATTTGGTTGGTTGAGATATGTCAAAACCAGGTGGAGTCGTAACTCGACTCGGAGGTTTTCCCATTTAAAATGGGTATGGGAATTCGAAATAAAACTCAAAAACCCTCTAGGGATATAATTAAATTATTTTAATTCTAAAACATATAACTTCGAATAGAACGTATAACTATTGGATTTTGTTCAATAAAGAACGTGACTGGATCACGTTGTTTTTTAAGAAGGACATATTATTTTAATAGAATTGCGAGGAAAAAATATGAGTTTCAAAACATCTTGTTCTTGTTTGTATTTAGTTATTCTGAGATCGTACTTGGAACAATTTGAAAAAGGAAGCTTTGAACTTTTTGAAAAGCATTTAATAATGTGCATTGAACTCTTTGCAGACTTTGTCAGCAGAGAACTGAATTTTTCATGGTACACTTCATGATAGGATTGTGGTCTCACGTTGGGCGCCATTTTTAAGAGTTATGTTAAAACAGGTGTTCCCTTTGCTGCAGAATAATAGTGCAAATAACCACAAGCGTGGTGTCACCAGTTTTAGTGTACCAAAGAAAGCATCTATAATATAATTGACAACCGAGCATTCTGTATTTAGCGATCAAACTGTATCATACATGTATTAGGAAGATTATGACCTGGAGGCGAGTCAAACTTGATCTTCTTATTGGATTTTCAGATATGACTTTAAGTCCAAGGAGGAGGCTTGTGAACCTTTAATTATATTTTTCATAGAAATATTGCAGCATCACGTTGGGCGCCAATTATAAGAGCTGTTATTTCTTCACAAAACAAAATCCATATTATTTAATAACCTTCAAGACTAGCAAGACATGAAATAAAATATGAAATCATTTGTCCAATGATGGTTCATGGTTCATGGACCATGGTAAATGGTGGTTCGTTTAATCTAATCTAATTAAGACTATAACATCCACTTATCACTTGAATCTAGCTAACATTTGTCTTCTTTTTTTTTAATATTTAGTGTGAACACAGCAATCAATTTTTTTTATTTCAATATGTAAATCTGAAATAACACATTTGTACATATTTAAGAAGAAGAATGCATTTCTTAATTAACAATCCTTTTTTACCAATTTTCAATTGAGCAGTGAACCACTTTGAAATATATTCCATACTTGCAAATTATAAAAAAGACTTTCCCTTTAATATTCTTTTAAATCATTCAAAAAAAAACTCTTTAAATCGTAGCAACCAGAAACACTGACTAATGTTGCTAAATCATTCTGAAATCATTAAAAAAGTATCCACAAAGGGACTACAAAATCAATAACTAAGAAATATAGCTCTTTAAAACACGTGCTCAAAGAATGTGTAAAAAAAATACCGCAAAAAAAATCAATAGCCAAATCCTGCTTTGTCATAATCACTTAGTCACCTCAATTATTAATGGACTTCAATCTTTTACAGCAGATACCCATATATTCATATTCCATAAAACGAAGTTCATATTTCTGTTCGACGTTTTGAATCTTTCTTATAGCATTCAGAAAACCACCAGTTTCTTATCATTTTTTGTAAATCAGTTTGATATTTTATTTGTTCATGTCTAGAGTTCGTTTCCATTGTATTGGGAATGGAAACCACCTTTTGCGGCGGCGTGACGCAGTGTGCTGCTAAGTAGCAACACAAAAGAACACAAATAACCGCCGCGCCGCCGAAGAATTGTAACAATTCGATGAAAAATATCGGTGAGTTCCAACAAGCATACAGCCCTTTCAATTTCCATCAAAGAATGACTTGCAGAAATGTTGCTAAGCAGACTTTTCAATACAAAAGATACCGAAGAAGAGAAAAAAGGGGACAGACGGCACCCTCCGTATACTTCATTATTATGTTGCGGCAACAATATTATATACGAATAATTTTTGGTGAAAATTAGAACGACAATGCACTTATTTTTTTACATCCATGGTAAGGACAGGAATTCATTTTCTTACACCAAAAAAGGATATCAGAGTTAAACAAAAAATAAAAACCATTACCAAGCATAAAAATGCACCATCTAGACACAAAGTAACTACGGAAGACCAAAAGAAAAAAAAAAATTGCTGATTCATATTTTTCGAAACATTATTACTTTAAATGGTTTGAGCAGTTGCCCAAGGAGGATCCAAATAGGATAGAGAGAAACTCTGTTTGTATAGGTATATATGAGTTCAAAAAAAGAACCAAAAGAATAGAAATTGAAATTCATGACGCCACCAGACCGACTGTCTCTACTTGATGATTTTACAATTTTTCTACACCACTTACTTATATTATTATTATTATTTTTTCCATATTTTTATTCGAACTTACATTTTCCAGTTCACACTTTGATTCGTACCGAAAGAAAATATTTCATATGAAAGAAATACAAAAAGAAATACAAATATCAGACTTAAAGTCGATTTAATGTGAAATTTGATATTAAGTTCACGTTAAGTAGATGGGGACGGGCAGACGATTTGAGTTTTTGGGGACGGATTATTGTTATGTGGTCACTTTGGGGAATGCTTCGAGTGGATTATTTATTAAAGTTTTTTTTCCTGTTTGATGTGTCTATACAGTAAAGAAATTGTTTGGGAAAATGTTTTTTGATGTTTCTTAAAATGCCATAAGCGTTTTCATTTAAATTTTGGGCATATTTTTTTTTTTTGGTTTAAATTGATTTTATGCGAGGCACACGATTTGTCTTTGAAATTTCATGTAAAAATGTGTCAGGCAATGGATGTTTTGTTTAAAGAGAATGTAAATATAATCGGTGTGGTTAGGCGTGCTGTGAGTACATAAGATATATGTATGTTATTATAAAATTTTGATATGGTAAACTTAAAAAAGTAAGGAAATACAAAGGTAGATTTTTATATATTACTTCTAGAGATATATCTCAATTCTCCCAACAAGTACACGCTATATCCATCTTCTCGAAACCAAGAAGCACTTTGAGCTTAACTTGAAGGTATACTTGCATATAAGATTTTAAAGTGATGAAACGCAATCAGTTTAAAAAATCGATTCTGAATAATCCGTGAAAAATTGGTATTTCGAACGATAAAAATGAGTTTGTAATCTTTCACATTGCCTGAGCTTTCTCACAGGACTTTATAGCCTACGATAATCACCTCAACAAATAAAGGATGATCATACAAAGAAATAATTTAAAACACATAGATTATTGTGATTTGTGAACCTATCACGAATTTTTTAGCGTTGGGCGCCATTCATAAGAACTATAAAACCACATTGTATATGATTCTCAGCGATTTGATAATCACATCGAGTGGTCATATCATAATTGACTAATGCTAATAGACAGTAACATTTGGTCGTGTTACTGGAAGGAATGCTTTCGATCACAAATATGTAAGTTTTATTTTTAATGAAGACCATATGACCAGGTTTGAATTCAAAAGCTAGTGAACTAAGGAGCTTATGAGTAATTTAAAGTATTACAGTAAACTATTCAACCCATGACACTCACAAGGAGGGTAGTTTCATTGAACTTCACAGTCCGTATACGAATTTCACAATACCGAATTACAAAAAAACTTGTTTACAATCAATTCAATCTTTTTCCATTAGAACCATGAAATTTCTCTTAGCCCGTACATATACACTCAAGAAAGATATAGCATTAAAGATCGTACATAATAACAACGCACAGACAGTGATTATGTTAATGGGATAATCTTTCAAATTGTTTCGCACTCATTGAAAACAAGAACATACGCATATCTAGAAATAAACCAATATCTATGTATATCTTAACATTTATATGAAGAAATAATATTCTAAAAGAATTAATCGTATAATTAATTTGATGCATGTATTCAAAGTATTTCGTGTTACATGTCATACCAAAAACTTATCAGATCTTTTCGTCGCCTTGGTATAATATACTTTTGCGAAAAACCACAGAACAGTTTCGTTGGTCGGTTGGTCGGTCGTTCGTATATGTTCGTCTAAGGAACCACATTGTCGACAACGACGACGACGTATAGCCATCTTCGTTGTAGACATAGCAATCGTCGTTGTCGTCGTCGCCACTTATATAGCTTATTTCATAGTCTTTGGCTATATGTCGTTGCCACACCACAAGCACAACGTAAATGCGATTTAAATGAAACAAATTGAAGTAAAATAATTCTATACTATACTACCATATTACAATCCCTATATAGAAAGGACAGGGTGAAAAGTGCATGCTAAACATGAATGTATCTCTAACTCGACGAAAACAAGAACAAAAACAACAACAAAAAATGTGCCTGTAATCATTGCAAATCTTTTCGAAATCTTATTTAGAATTCGTTCAACTAGATCTCTTGATTTCGATTGCTCTTATACTCTTCCTTATATGCAAATCACCAATGTTTCTTTTTCATTCTAAAGATACATCGTTTCAATAGCCGGATGGATAAACTGGATCTTCATCATCCAGATAGATTATCTATGCGCGCCGCACCAAAGTGACATCTTAGCAAATGTTCATGTTATATGCCTAGCTTTGGTGCATGTTACATACGCATCTTATCTGAATCTTAATCAATCTGTGATTTCTTTCGCAATCAAATGCTAAAATTATCACGATTTCAACATGCCATTTGTATCTGTCTAACAGATGAAGAGCCATGTCATAGGAATAGAAGTGCTGGTTCATCGAAGTTTCGACAAACTAATGAGATGATGTTGAAAGATACACGAGTATCTTATCGTTATAATAATAAAAGATATGAAAACTTACAAAAAAAAAATCAATTCCGCTTAAGCGTTTCAAAAAAAAAAAAAAAAAAAACAGAAGCTTTTTTTTTTCTAAATAAAAAATTACAACATGTTTACAAAACAAACACAAGTTTCATTATAAAAAAAAAACTGTTGTAAATTTTAACTAATAACATAATATTAGTTATGTTACTCATAAATGGAACTTCGTTTTTATTATATCTCTTCAAATGATAGTAAAGCAAGCCGATAAGGCGCCTTTTTATATTAAACCTCTACCTCTGCGGTGTGTTTGCACAATTTTTTTTTTTCGAACGCAGAAGCCCTGAATTGATAAGGAAAAGCTTATCACAGCAAAACATGTGTAATTGTTATATTCTTTCAAGTGTGGGATAACCACGAAATGAAATTTTAGTTATCATTGTGGTACCAAATATAATAATAATAAAAAAAAAACAAAACTGAAATGTAATTTCTTTGAGGAATTTCGTGGTCTTCTATATTATCTTTGTTTGAATAAATCCACCAAATAAACTAGATAAAGAAGTTTGTATAGCTTCCAGGTTTGTTTCATACATTTTTATTTTTTCAAATGGAATTTCGAAATATAGAAATGCAATTTTCTCAAGATATTAATTCTTTCAGAAAATCCGTATTGGTAAAGAGATTCCAATATTTTCGAAAAACTGTATCTTTTGAGAATATAACTTTCAATTGTGTTATCAGACGAATTATTTAGGAATTTCTTCCTCTTGCAAATATTTCAAGGTATTGATATCTCTGGAAAATCCGTGAAACCGGAGAAGAGATTCCAATTTTTCGGAAGAATTCTATCGTTTGAGAGTATTTACTCTAAATCATTTTATCAGTCGAATTATGAAGACATTTATTTCTCTTGCTGTTATTTCAAGGTATTCATGTTTTTGGAAACTACTTGCAGATAGTTAGGAAATTCCAATATTTTTTAGAAAGATTTTAGCTTTTGAGAGTACCTACGACTCTTTTTCATGAATTGAAAATGTAAATTGAATATTTTTTCTGTTCAACGTTTATACCTGATTTCCGCAATGTTTCTAACATTTTTCAATGTGTTTTGCAGGTGTTTGTCGCTCCATTATAATTGACCCCCAGTTTTCTTTCTTTGTACAAAGTCATTTCAAAGAGCAATGTTGGTAGTTCTTGCCGTAGAGGTAACTGCATTATCGCCACATCGAACTGGTTTGTTATCTTCTTGAAACTAGAGTCTCTTTCGAAACTAAATTAGTTTTTGAAAATTAAATTAAATCAATGACCAAATTATCGCGTTTCTTTTGAGTATTATAACTTTACATTAGTTTTCACCCATTCTAGTATTTCACTGTGTCCCTAAAAAGAAAGTCACACAGTTTTTGCGATATTTCCTCCCCTATATAACACACACCCTTCACAGCTGGATATGAAATTATTTAAAAAAAAAAAAACCTCAGCGTGATTTTTCTCCGAACATAAACAATGTATGTGACTGTTTGTTTTTGAAAAAAGAAAAAGGAGGAGAGTCAATT
Source organism: Baccha elongata (assembly GCA_951217065.1). Taxonomy (NCBI): domain Eukaryota; kingdom Metazoa; phylum Arthropoda; class Insecta; order Diptera; family Syrphidae; genus Baccha; species Baccha elongata. The sequence continues at coordinate 80,026,904 of OX578273.1, read as the reverse complement.
TTAGGTTGTGAATTGGTTACGCATGCCCAGCAGGACCTCGATTGCTCATTTTCAGTAAATTATAATTTGTTTCCCTCATAGAAGTTAATTTCTTTGTTAAACTATTTCAGGTACGTAGATTTAAATGGTTTTCGCAAAAAAATTGCAAAATCTGTATATTTGAAGTGTGAGGTTTATTTTGGTATTGTGAATTAAGAAAAAAACCTGTCAAACGGATGTTAGAAATTATAAATCTGTGTTAGTGACTTTGTTTTGGCATTTTCCCAGTTTGTCATTGACAACAGGGATACTGCGTGTAACAAATAAAAATTACTGCCAACTTAAAAAGGCATAAAATGTAATATTTTCTGACAAAGGACCTTTGTTGAATTTGTATCCGCAACATTTATCCTCATGGATGAGCACTCCCATATTCTCCCATCACGATATCGTTAAAAGAAAAGAAATAAAATAAATGACAAAATTAAAAATTCAACTTCAGTCGTTGTGGTAATTAAAACAATTAACCCACACCAATTAATAAGAGCTCAATTATTTGTCACACACCGATTAATTAGAGAAATTCCTTACTTTTGCAACCAACCTTCTCCATTACCTTCACACAATATGTGCATTGAGAAAAATTTTAATTGAATTCACAAATGCAATCGAACGAAATGAAAAAAAAAAACATTTACTCAACTGATGAGAAATGAAAAAAAAGCGAGAAAAATATGAAAAGAATCTTAAGAATATTAATGCCTTTGTAATAAAGCAATCAATTAAATAAAAAAAAAAAACATACAATGAGCAAAGAGGCTTATCTTCAAATCATTTTGTCTGCAACTATTACAAACTTATACTCGATTTATGTGTTATTCATAAAAAAGAAAATAAATATGTATGTTACAAAAAATTTCTACATAACGTAACTACGTGGAAACACGTTAAACGTGAAGATTCCATATAAGTTGGGATTTGTTTTATTTAAATGTTTTAAATTGCATTAAAAGCTTGGCTTGTAAAAATGATGGAGGACTGAATGGCGTGAGACTAATTAATTTATTTTATTCAAAAAATAATAATAAAATTCCAAAGGTCATAATTAGATATATAGAATAGATTTGAATAATAGAATGCAATGAGATGTAAAAACAGAAAATACGCAAACGAAAGGAGCGAATAAAAAATTTCTATTGGCTGTCAAAATAATTATAAATGAAACTCTTTTCTTAATTGTTTCTGTGTCAGAGATTTGTATTGCGTATTTATGGACCCTTAATAAATTTTTCATAAAGTGACTGATAAAATAATTATAAGTAGTCCTCATATTACAATTTAATATATTAAGAGCAATTTTTTATATCTACGGTACATAAACTAAAAAACATAATATAGTTTTAGGAGTATATACAATGCACTTGAATATTAGCACCATATTCAGGATAGAATATTAAAATTATTATACGGTATAATGAAATTCATATTCCGGGTGATTATCAAATAAAAAATTCCATCACCAGATGGCAGTTAAATCAAAAGATTTCGTTGCCTAATTTTAGGAGCTTTAGATAGTACCTATTCAGATACATAAACTGGATAAAACGATAATACAACAGAATACTGAGTACGAGCTAGTGATTAGCAAGCGAATTCGAATGTTTTCTGAAATTCCTCGTTCTCACATGAATTTAAGAAGACGAAAAAAAAAGTAAAATTTTTGTTTCGAAAATTCAGATAAAAAAGATAATTGAGTTGCAAATTGTATCCTGCGGCTCATTTAACATAAGAGATCATTTGATTTGGCCATTTTTGCAATATTTGAAAGCATCGCCATAAACATATGCAGTGCACTGTCGTGTCTTTTTAACTTTTTTCTGAGAAGAAATTAAAAATCCTCCGAAAATAGCACTTGTTTTGATAAGGTGCATCTCACCTTACCTTACATGTTTGGATTTAAAAGTATAAGTAGATCACCTCTTCAGTCCTGAAGAACTAGCAGATCACCCAATAGGATTGGTATAGAAATTATAAGTCATTAGATCTTGGTTCGCGTCGTAAAATCATACCTAACATTTATGTACACGTTCTACACAATTTAATTATGTATTAGTTGCATACTCTAAAGAGTATTTTTTGTTTAAAGATATACTTCCCAGTTTTATTATTTAAGAAAACAAATGTAATACGCATCGAAAATATTGAGGTTAACAGGTATCTAAAATATATTTTTAAAGATACGAAATTAATTCAAAACTAAATAAAAAATCTTTTACACACAAAAAAAGTTTCTCGAAGCACGTTTAACAGTGCCGTCAAACCGAAATAATAAAAAGACTATCTCTATTAAAGGAAGTCATCTTAAGTTAATAATTCTCATCATAAAACAAAATTTCTGAATATATAAAAATCAAATCTCACCACATAATGGTATATTTGCATTCAGATCCACCCACATAAAACACCAGACAGACACACCATTGTACAAATCTAATTTAACCCATTAGACTCAGATAATAATATTCATGAGTCCTTCACGCCCTCCTAAAAATATTAGTCAAAATATTCGTAGATACACGTAAAAGTATACACCGGATTCGTTTAGTCTTTATTTCGTTTCAGATTTAATTTTAATTATGCAAATTTCCCATAATTTAACAATTTTCAATATTTTCTGCTTTGCTTTGCTATATTACATTATGACGACGACCCATCGTCCTATAGAGATACAAAAAAAAAGCCCGTTCGCGAAACTCAAATCCAATTTGAACTTATCTAATTTTCGACATCTTGCCTTTGCTGATGCTGATGTTCATGGCAAAATAGGGTCGTCTCTAGAATGAATTTTCCTATATAGGTAACGAGAAAAAAATTTAACTTCAACCCTTTATATCCGTGTAGTTGTCGTCGTTATAAAAAAATATTATATCTCTGCCTATATAGCTCCCTTGGAATAAAGAAGGACCATTCAAAATGGATGAATCCATTTACTTCGCACTTAACTCATTAGAATTCTGTGAATTTTTACTGGTGATTTAATAATCAAACAGAGTTTTAATGTTACAAGCCCCTCGAAACCCCATCATCCCCGCTTAATGGTTATATAGAAACATCAAGTGTGAGGCAATAATAATTTAACCCTTTTCATAGGGTGAATCTGAATCTCGTAAGGAAGAATAGAAACACAGATCTAATTGCTAAAAAATCAAATAAAAACCATCAAATTTCAGTTTACCCGTTTATACTGAGTGTGTATACCTATAGGAGTTTTGTTGGGGGTATAGATATTAGAGAAATGTTTATCCCCGAAGGTGTTTTCATTTGTTTTTCCAAAGAAAAGCTTAGAGATTAGAACAAAAAACGTCTAGAAATTCCTGCCTCGAGTAGACTTATGTCATTTACACAATCCACCAACAGAAAACATCGTTCCATAGAAGACAATGAAAAGGGGTTGTTACAACGTTACACGCGTTTATCTAGCTCGTTTCATCATCAATTCATCCCCTTTGCCTCGAGGCATGTTTTCGACATCATGCCGAGCACTCCAGAGAAAAAAAAAAGTTATAAATGAACTTTAGATAAAAGCCCCCCCGAAACCAACACGAAAAATTGTTAATCAAAATCTTACACATTCGTCATTGGCGAAAGTCGGAAAAAAGGACTACGATACGGAAATGGAATTGGATTGTGTTGTAATGGTAATATATATATATATATATATGTTTGGGCAGTATAGTCTTGATATAGATAGAATATACATTTTATGGAAGTAGAGAAAAAAAAAACAGGATATACCGAAAAACCAAACCTACCGGAAACAAAACCGAAAAGTATGCGATAAAATCGCATGACACAAGCTAACCCCGGTTTCGACTTGGAAGAGAAGTCATCAGTCAAATTACTATCTTATTTTTGTCTATATATGAATTTGGTTGAGTAGTTGTTGTTAGATAGATATATTCTATTTGTGTGTAAAATGTTCGCTGTTTGTTGCGGGGTTGGGGATGGTATTTCCGTAAATGGCTTTATGTAATTTGTGCTAGTGGATTCCATCATCGTTACAACGGAAAGAGGGTATTTCGTATTTTTAGTTAGTATAGAAATGCCATGCTTAAAAGGGTATAATGCTCTTTTTCTTGTGACGTAATATTTGAGCTATATACGAATCTAAAGCTGAGAAATGTGTCGTACAGAAATAATTCCGGAGAAATGTTTTTATCTAATGGAAGATACATTTTTTATCTATCTATGTGAAAAGGAGTTGGAGTTTGTTTGGAATATGTCTTCATATAAAAAGAAGGGAATGTAGTGAAAAGCTCCACGTTGGGCGCCATTTGGAACACTTTTTCTTCCATACTTGCAACTTCATGAACAAATCGCCATAAAAGAACTATTATATATATTTTACAACGCAGATCATTCTTCAAAACAATAGGAGGAGTCACAATGGGCGCCATCCGATATAGTGGAGAGTGGACATGAACGCAACGGAGAACCGGTTGTAACTCTCAAATTATATGTAAAATGAAAATTTTAAAACATGCCATCGAAAACAAGAGCAATACTTAAAAATATTACTTATTTCTTGTGTAATGTTATCCTCGATTGGTGCAGATACAAAAATCGTCATCCCCAGCAGCTGCAGTCGCGAACGAACAAATTACAACAATAAATTAAAACAAAAACTTTAACGGGTCATAAACCACCAAAGATCAGGACTATTATATCCCCGGATTTCTTTTGAATAATTACCGGCCCCACGTTGGGCGCCATTTAGAATGACATTTATCTTCCTAAGGTAGGTAAACAAATTAATTGAATTGAATTAATATTTTAGAAATAATAAATGAAAAAAGAATTAAATGTTCTAATTTCGCAACGAACAATTTTACGTATGCCTTAATGCCAAAAATAGCCGTGATAAAATTTGTAGTTTTTCAGTTCTTATAACTTATTCAATTGAAATTTCTTTAAGTAAGCTTAGCTACTAAATCACAACACAAAATATTAATATGTATCTGTATAAACCTATCCGGCCTCGTTCCATCAAATAAAATGGGTTTGATAAAAACAAATTATTCCATCATAGCAAACTATAAACACCGAAGTTCAAAGTGTCAACTACTTTATTTGTTTAGCATTCACAATTATAGTCAAGTTTTATTTGTATGCATAAGTAAATCTTATTCATAAAAAATTAAAAAAAAAAAAAACACTATTCAAGTAAAATAAACACAAATCTAAGTGTATATCTATCTACCTGTGGTTTTGTTTCTAAATGCATACATTTCGACCATCAGGTACACTCTTATTTAAATTTTGTAGGTACCTAGGTACCTAAATAAAAATTTTGTTGTCCACTTTGAAATTCAAATTCAAAAAGAAAAAATATATATTCAAAAGCTACCCATCAAGATAACAGTCCTTTTTGAACTCACAAAAGAACCAACAACAACTACAAAAATTGCATTTTAACTGATGATATCCATCTGTCCGCAACAAGAAATGGCACTGTGCTCGTGTATTATATCTGTATGTCCTATACTGCTGCTGTTGCCATTTGTTGGCCAAGTCAGACAATTATTTTATTAGATTCAATTGAAATTCAACATACAGAAGGCCAGGTTTTTTTAATATTCCTATAGATACTTTAAAAACAGCAGCGGCTTGCGATAACCGCACTTAGATAAAAAAAATATATATAAATATATTTTCTATTAATTTTGTTGTTGTGGATTTATTTTTTTTTTAATTTAATATCATTGCATCAGGATAGCTACATTTTAAGTGGCACTCTCGAAAAATGTTTAATTAAATTGTTAAGATTTTATCGTTGAGATTTCGTTGTTTTTTTTTTTTTTGTATTACAAGGATAGCCGGCGCGCAATATTTATGACAAATGAACACATGTATCTAACTGATGGTATTCAGAGATATATAGCAGCAAAAAAGTTGCAGTCTTCTGAATTTAACTTTTGATTTTTAAATTAAAAATTATAAGAAGACATACAGAATAAAAAAAAAATCGCTGATTCCGATTTCGCCCATAAGAAGGTGAAGATACATACGGCAAGACCGCATATTGAACACAAATGAAAATCCGCATAATATTCCAATATAGTCAGCAACTTGGTGTACTGGGACATGCTGCGGATCTCTGCCTCCATCAGTGGTGAGGTTTTTACAAAGAGGACCAAGACCATCAACCAACAAAGATCGTATACACCAGTTCCATCACTAGCTCTTGGATATTTCCAGAGAGAGAGAGAGAGGTAATGTTTTAATTATGTCGTTTGTTGGTACCTTTGTCTTCTCGGCATGTGATCTGTCATAATTTTTCTTATTATGGTCACTTTGGAATTCTGCACGACGACGACTATAACTTTGGGGCAAATAACACTGATGGCAACAATTCAAGCTTCCTTTTGTGTTGAATGAGACAGAGAAAAAAAACCACAAATATGTACCCATTTCCCCCACAAATGGCACACATTTAACCGAATAAGAATTTCGCTATAGATATACAATACGTATCTTTCTATATGTAGATACAATGAAACAAACTGTCAACATCTGGTATGAAATGACCCTTTTGATCGGGGTTTTCTGCATGATGATCAGTGATCAGACCGGCCAATCAATCAAACACAAGATGATCTACTCATAAATGTATCTATTTATGCATTCAAACATCTGTGAATCCAACTTTGCAGACATCTGGATACAAAGTTAACAAACCTACCGATATCTTGCAATTTTTTTTTTTTGTTCAGAGAACTAAACAAATAGGCAGGGTTGAGTGTATATCCAAAACGATTAGTTAATTCATACAATTATATATAAAATTTCGTGCAGCACGATATTCGAATTAATCACGGATGGTGGTCAATAAATGAAAATAACCAACAACATGTATCTTTTGAATCTTTTACTTGAAAAGTGATGATTTTTTTTGTTTGAATTTCACAAACTCATGTCTGATGGTAACTTCATGTATTAAATTTCTTAAAACAAGGATAATTAAAAACAAATGCACAAAATCAAAAATACACACATGTTGTGATATGGTGGGATTGTGTTGAATCCATATGAGTTACGTATGTCAGAAATTAATATGCAATGAATAAAAATCAAACACGACACGATATAGAATGATGGGGCCGGGCAAGAAACAAAATTCTGTGTGTGATGATGATGATGATGAAAAGAGGATTCATCTCTCTACTCTTAGTGGTGTTGATGATCAAAATAAGACGATGTAAGGAGATGATATCATATATATAAACCCAACACAAAAAAAAAAAATCAACACAGTTGAATTTTAAAATATACATTTGTTGAGAAAAAATAATTAATTTCAAACTGTTAAGGGAATGCGATCCTTATTTCTTGAGTCGAATCTAAAAACGTAATTCCTGCTGTGAGGCAATCATAATTTTTTACTTTGCTATATCTATACATTCATTTCTTGTATTTATTTTTATAAAAAACGTCTGTTGAAGAGTTTTGTCTGGCTTTCAATTCCAGATACTAAAAGATACAATATAGTCAGGAGTTTTTATTGTGCTTTCTTTTTTTTTTTCTTCATTGAACACGAGGTGTTACGAAAAAAATCTGTTCTCCCCATCATCATTATCATTGTTGCAAATTCAATTTCAATGCATAAAATTACACTATGTTTAACTTCTGATGTCATTTCATGAGATACATCAGAAAAGTCTGAGATGCAAAAACAAAAAGATGCACAATAAACGAAAATTTCTCAAAAAAAAAACAACACTTAATTTGAGAGAGACTTGTACTGCATATACAAATGCAACACACAATCATGTTAACGCAAAAATAACGACAATCTGACAATTTTCTTTCTTCACTTATGGGTTTATAAGTCAGCTTTACTTTTTTTAGATATTTATTTTAAAGAAACAAACGTGATCGACCATTTTTTTCGAATCATTACAACGACAACGAGGAACAAACAAAATACAAATCGCACCTAAACGATCCTCAGAAACAATTTGCCATTTGCCGTCAACACGGCGTCTATTTCAATTTCAATTCATTTATCACTTGCAATGTGTCTATCAGTTTAAAAACACTCATATAAATTGAGTGCACTATTATGTGACTTGTGTCTATAGTCTAGAGTCCGCATAGAGAGAGAGTGAGAGACGATATAGTCATATAAACATCACACAAAATAAAATGATACAAACGAGTGATTAGACATTTAACATTTTGCACAATTTCATCCAAAAATATACCAGAATTTGAATACCTATGTGTATGTATAGAATGAAATGAGATTATTGAGTTAAGATAATTGAATGAAGGTGTGTATAGTGGAAAGAAATTGTATTTATAAGTAAAAAATCTATGTACTATGCGGAAATAAAAGTACATTATCGACTGGGGCTTTGATAAATTTTGAAGACTTTAAGTGACAAAAATCAAGTGCATTTGGTGTGAAAAAAGCACTAATATACGTTTTTATCCGGATTGAATAACCAACTTTTTTCCTTGAAGTTATGTTTTGTTCATCCGGGTTGAAGGACCAATATTTTTTTCTTCAAGCTATATTTTGGTTTTCCGGTTCGAAGGACCATTTTCTTCAAGCTATATTTTGGATAACCCACCTTAATTTTTAGACCCTTTTGTTCTTTATTGTCAATTGGTTTTAGATGACTATCGGAGTTGAATACGTATCTTTATGGCTCCATGACATCTTACAACTCTCGTCCTTGCACATTCTATGCCAAGAACTATCAATACTTAACGTAGGGATTCAAGTCATTGAATGATTTCAAATCGGCAAAGCGTGGTGTAGATATTATCTCAAGATCGGATGGGTGATCATGAGAAAGTTTCCCTTTTGAAGTGGTAATATGTAACCCGGTATTTTTCAATCCATGGTAGGGTTGCGAAAAAACGACAATCATGTAGGCTGATCAGTTCGTTAATGAATGGCCTAACATACTCACACAATACGGCAGAGGACTGAGGAGATATTGGATGCGATATTAGGGAGGCAAGAGAGTTTTCTTTTTTGAACATCTAGCACACGATATTCCGTATCGGAATTGGCCCATAAAGGATAAAAATAAGGGATGGACAATCAGAGTATATAAATTATCAAGAATTTATCCGGCTCGAAGGACCAATCGATTTTTTGTTTAGTAGCATAAATGTTTGCAGAAATAACATAATAATAATAAATTAAACCAGCAGTATTGAGACGTCATTTTTCGAGGGACGACAATAAATATTTGTATGTGTATCAAACCATGACGATAAAAGATAGAGATGGAGACACATCTTTAACTCATAAATTATCATAGCTTCATTTCTGACACATAAGAAAAAAAAATAAAACTTTTCAACGAAAAACAATGTTTTAATGTTTCTCAGAACAGAATGTGACATTTTACTTTTATCCGAAAATAGATCATTTGCATTTTGGCTTAAGATCTAATGACCTGATTACAACCTATCTATATAAGCGATAAAACAAAAAAAAAATCAACGGAAATCCCTTCAAACTTAACATGAAAATAAAATAAATTTATTTAGATAAAACTCTAAATATAAACATAATCCATTCGACAACATCGAACGCACCATCATCGAAAAAAAAAGATCCTAAGACCAATGAAATCCGACAAAAATCAGTCAGAAAGTTGAGATCCGCACTCTAAAAGTGATCTGGCAATGGATCGCTGATGTTTAGGGGTTCGTACGAACGGTTGCTTCGATGTTGTCGCCATCATCGTCTTCATTGCATCTTCGTCGTCTTCGTTGAGTATATATATATAAAGGTATCTTTGCCGTCCCATTAGCTTCATGAGGTGGTGATAAATATTGCATTCAGAGACACTAATGTTTTGCTCTATGTCATAAGGTTAAATTACAACATGCATTCACACTCGCATCATTTTCGATATCTTCGCGCAGATACATTACTTTTGAAAGGATTTTCTACTCTCAGAGAAGTTGATGTTGGTATAAATGAGTTTGAGTTAAACAAACCAAAAAGAATTAACAACAACAAACAAAAAAAGTTATTTAAGTAGGCAGCCCGGTGTGGTGCAGTGGCACAACAATTGTGAACCGCAAATATAATCCGCAGCAGTTGCATGCAATCGAAAACAAAAAACAACAACAAACAAGCCCACCAAAATTCCTATATCATCGCGTTTGCGTTGCGCGCGCTGCTCACAGAAAAGATTTGGCACACCATCCGCATCATCATCATCGAAGAGACATTAGCCGAAGTCCCTCTGTTTCTTATCTCGTGCGATTCTTTTGGTGTGTGTTGCATGGTCAAGAGAAGTATCTGCGTTGCGCTGACTGCTTTGCACGCAGTTACCGGTGTGCGATTTAAAATAATCGGTAAAAGCAGCAAAATAAAGCAAAACTGCATTAAATAAAAAAAAGCAAAAAAAAATCCTTTTCTTTTTGCTGTAAGCTGCCTTTAACTTGGTATTAAATTTAAAATACAACTAAACCTGTATCTTTGACTCTTATGGTCTTGGCCAAAAGGGTGTGCGAGTGCTTTTATCCAAGACTTTATGACCAAAGACAGCCAGAACATGCAAAGTAGATATATACTTAAAGGTCACTTTTGGATATCAACTTTTGCATTAGTTGAATGAGTGTTGCAGTACTCAACTCACACATTCTTCTTTCAACGTTTAAATGGCAATTAATAAGGATTTTTATGAGCCGTAAAAATAGTTGACAAGTCTCTTGACAGAAAGACCGTAGCAATGACAGTTTTTTTTTTGTCTTTGCTTGTAAATTTTCAAGAGATGCTGACTTGTTTAGAGTTGCCAAATTGCGGTTTCACAAATGTTGATATAATTCTTTTTAGTTTAAATTAATAACACAAGTTAATTTGACAGGCACATTTATATGAATATGACAGATAAACAGACAGATATGATATTATTCTTGGAGTTTTAAACTACATATGTTTTCCATTGCGACTTTCTTAGTTTCCGCACCTTTTGTAATGAAAGTTCTTTCAAACGACATAGATTTTATAATACAGCATGTAGTTGAATAGAAATGTCTTAAATCAATCAGATTGTCTAAGAAAGTGTTCACACTTTTAAAATATTTTTTAGCAGTTATAATTTACACCAAGAAAACATTTTAAATGTTTTATAAAGAAACAACCTTTAAGCTTCATCTTACAATTATTTTTCAAGTTTAAGAAACCTGCATGGTAACCCTGATCTTTGTAAAATGAAAATGAATATCTCTGATTAGATGCTATTTTTGAAATGCAATTTTTTTTTTTTGTACGGCCACTTATTTCAATCCTAATAATATGCATGTTTTATGTGCATTATGTTGTGAGTTTTATGTGAAGATACATTCAGAATACGTTTGCGGGGAAAAAAGACATATTTATGCATTTAACAAGCTTTTCATATTAGTTGAACATATTTGCGAGACAAAGAAGTATAGTTTTCTTTAATTATCTTCACACCCATCTTGGGCTAAAATAAATATGTATATGATAGTATCTTAAAGATAAAATATCTTTGAATAACTTCAGAGATTATTTTCACCTTTTTTTTGCATTTTAATTGGTGAGTGACCAAAACTAAGAGGTGAGTTAGCTTAACGCACTTCCCTCATTCGGATTGTCACTAAGGCTCAATATCACGATAAATCTGACATATAATTCGCATCCAAAAGAAGAAAGAGAGAGAGTCTGAGTAGATTATTCTTATTCAAGTCGAGAAGATACTATTATATGCAATAATGCAATACGATGATGATACAACCGGTATAATGTGGGACCGATGGTGGTTGACCAAAATTAAGAAATAACCTATCCGAGGATTGATGCAGTTGGGTAGAAGGTAAATATGGTCGCAGAGTAAGTATAGGATAACGTACACAAAAGACTCTATGGAATCTTTTAGTGGGGGATTTATGTACACATAGATATTGTATCTCCATTGTGAAAGACCGCTGGGGCTGCACTGAGACTGAGACGTTGACGACGACGTCGGTCGATCGACTTGAGACTTGACTATTTGGATTTCGTGGATTTGCGGATTCCTAGACAATAACGGCGTGAACGATGAACGGACTAACTCTGTCTATACTTCGTATCTAAATTTGTATTTTTTTGTTGTTTTTGAATTTAGTTTGTATATTTTAAGTGCATATATTGCAAAAAGTTAAAGAGTGAAAAAGTACGTGTGCGCATGAAAGCGTTCTTTCACCCGCCACTGCACTCGCCGCCATCGCTCGCCAGTCTCTGGTTTCTATAAAGTCTTTGGACCACACTGTAGTATCTTATAGATACGAACGCGAGTGTGTTGTTTATGTTTTTTCGATGCGGTAATATTATAGGGCGCTGGATGAGTGCGCGCTTGCATACCATGCACATTTTGAAGAGATGTGACAAATTTGGAAGAGATAAAACACGACAAGGCGACATTGCTACATTATATGGTAATATTTTCTGTTTTTATGTTGTGAAATATCTAAGAGATAGAGTGGATTGTTAAGGGGACTACTTACTTATGTAAGTGAAATTGATGTAAATAAGTGTGTCTCTCATGATGGAATTCAGGATTCGTATGGATGTAAATTTAAAGCCTAAATTGGAAATATGGTTCCGATTTAATACTTTGGGAAAAACATTACCTTTACAGAAATAGAAATAATTAATCCATAGCCAGTATTGCATTTAAACACTCAAAAAGAAATCAATAAAGAACTAACAAAAATAATCCGGCTCGAAGTACTAATTTCAATATTATGAATCCATCTTTGTTTAAATACTTATAGTGATAGAAAAATTAATAGATTCGATTTATAAATATAAGTTTAAATTGAATTTTCTATTTTGGAAGAAATTAACCAACCATCTTTAAATAATAAAAATTATTCAAAAAACTAAATGGATATCTACTTTAATTACAAAAAAATATTTTTAAAAATGAATACATACTTTAATAGATAATTGCGAACAGTCAGTGTCTTCAATAAAGTTTCCCCTCATCACAATCTGGAAGAATATGCCAAAGAGAAAGATATCTGATAGAAAAATTTTATACAATGACCAATTTCTAACTATACATAATATTAACTACACTTTTTGACTGAACAATATTGATTGCTTTGTAGTCAAACCTAAAAAAATACGAAACTATTCGTTGGTTATAGAAAATCATAATGAATTTCAAAAAAAAATCCAGCTCGGAGGACCAATTTTATTTAAGTTATATCTTTTGGTCAGAAACATTATTGCCTGGACTTTAAGTACAAACAAAAATAAGAGAGAGGTTTCCAGTTAAGGAAAACATATGTAATTGAAAAATAGCTTCAAAGACTTTTCTTTTTCTTTTTCAGGTAAAGAAAACTGCAAAAGTTTACTTTATTATGATTGCTTTAAATCATACTAAAATAAACTATGTCTCTCAACCAGAATCCTTTTTAAGAGCATATCATGAAAATCATTTAAATTAAAGTATCCTTAAAAACAAAATCCAGCTCGGAAGACCAAATTAATATGAGCTGTATATATACGGTAGAAATTTGACAGGCTGAGATTTTGAACTCAAATAAACCAGAAGCTAAGAGTTTCCAGTTAAAGTGTATGTATAAAAGTTTTTGAATAAAAGCTTTAAAATTTTAGATTAAGCCGATATGAAATAATGAACGATTTGAATTATTCGAGTTAGTTTTCCTTGTTCAGGTCGAACAAAATGAAATCGACGACTATTTTATGAGTAGTCCAACTCATAACTAAAAAAATTGAGCTGTTTTCTAACTAGAACTTGTTTTTAAAACTAATCGTATAAATAATAGTAGTAAAAATATCTTTTCCCATAAACGTTTTCTCAGATGGTATGAGAAAATATCCAGCTCGGAGGACCAACTTCTTTTCAGCTGTATTTTTAAGTCAAAAATTGGAACGTCTAAGAGTTTGAACTAAAAACCAAGGGGTCAAGAGTTCCAAGTAAACATATTCGGATTCAAAATGTCTTCAAAGACTTTGACAGTATAAAACCAGGAAACATTGTCATGAACCTTATTTAGCACTTCAAAATGTTTTTCGTTGTTTAGGTCGAAGGACCAGAAAAAAAAACTTCTAGTTTTTTTTTTTTAATTACGGAACTCATAAAATAAAATTTTGGCTTATTTTGAAAGCGTGGACTCATTTTAAGAATTAATCTAATGAATGATTTGGATAGAATAGAAATATCTTTTTCTAAGAATTTTCTCATTATGATAAATAACTTTGTTTTGTACAACTTCGATTACGTAAATTTATCAGCATGGCTTATATTTATGTTAAAATATATCCGTCCCAAAAAACCAAAAATTATTCCTACCTATAATGAATTCAATGAAAAAACTTTGCGTGTTAATAAATATTAATTTTAGCTATAGAGTTGTTCATTTTGTTAAAAAAAAAATATATATATAATAAGAAATCTTTTTGAATACATAATGAAAACACAGTTCTATGATTTACATTCTTAAATTATGACGGATTACACAACAGCAAAAGAAAAGATGCTAATTACACAAGGCAATACCAAAAATAGCAATGTAAGGAACAAAAAAAAACAAAAGAAAAAGGATTTCTCCAACTTTCCGTGCTATAAGAACTTTTTTCCACACTAATGAATAAAATTTCCCAACTTGACTTTTAATTAAAAATATTTTTCCACCTTCCCCACTTAGAATTGCAGCCCAATTTCAAAGTGAAACCTTAATTACTCCCACGTAATACAAAAACAACATACAAAGATACTTTTTAAAAGTCTTAAAAGACTTTTATAATAAACTCTGCAAGTACGGCTTGTTATAAATGATTTTTAAGATACTTTTATAGAAGACTTGGTGTGTGCTTCTGAAGCAGACGGGTAAAAATCAAATTATAAATGGGCTATAAGTCTGAAAATGAGGGAAGATGTAAAGCTTAAGGGTAAACACCTTTTCTTCTTTTTTTTTTTAAGAAAAGTTCTGGAGGTTGTTGTTGTGGAAGGGTTGTTCGTCTTTAATAATAAAATAACTCGCGTAAAAATACAATTAAAATGAAGTATAAGTTGGCGGGCAGGTTTTGCATGCATGATTATTATATAAACGTAGACGAACGAAAATATAGCTTTATAAATGAAAGAACCAACTTCCAACTTCATGGTGCAAAAAGAGGTCTTAAGTCTTATTATTTTTAATACATTTTGAGGAGGGGTTATATTTATAAATACCACATATACCGTGTGGAACACATAAAAAACCATAAGGATGGATAAGATATTTGATATTTTTTTTTTGTTGTTCATATTTTTATTCGGTTGTATTTTTATAGAAGAGAATTATTTTCCGACACCATCAACCCTCCCATATGAGTGCTAAGTACAAGAAAATTCCATTCATTTCTGTTCTGACTGGGTATAGGTAATTCCCAATTGGGACATACGGTGGAATTATAATTCATTCAACTTTCGCCTGCAAGAGGTTACTTTTGTTTCGCAATGCGAGTTCAAACCAAAAAGGAAGCCAATATATCCACACACAAACACCATCAGGAGTAAAATATTCAACTAATAAATGAAATATGATGCTAAAACACTTTCTAATCAGGGGCGGGCATGGTTATTGAAGGAGGGTGTACTTTTATTCCCTCCGAAGAAAAAAGGCACACATCGCCTTATAGCTTCTCAAAGCGTATTACCAGGGATTTACGAAAAGTCTGCGTTTTGAATTCGAATATTAGATCTGGGTGAATATGAGTGTTCAGAATGTGTGTGGTGTGGATGCGGGAAGACTTTATCCCTCTTTTTGCTTGAAGGATGATGGGGAATAACGTGAACTCTCAGAAGGGTAGGGTGGCGCGAAAACCAAATTGACGCCAATTACCAGTCACAGCCACCAGTTCCACCACCACCCTCGATTTAATCCTCTTCGGGGATTTTGGGAATATAAACTCAAGGGGAATCCAAAGTGAGAGTGGAATATGGATTTTTTTTTTTATTTTGTTGTTGTCTGGTCCCGAACTGTTGTTTTATGTCTGTTTTGATGATATAAAGGAATAGAAAGATGTATTGCACAGTGAGGCTACTTTGTATGCATTGTCAAGTGAGATTGAGGGATTTGCGTGTTTGCATTTCTTTGGAGATTGAATTTTTGCTGTTTAAGGGTAATTAATGAATTGAATTATCATAATTGATTTTTTCGGGGGAGACAACAGAGAGTGTTGAAAGATGAGACCAAATTTTATTGCATTAAACTTATTATCAATTTTTTTGATAGACTGAGGGAACTTTTTTTTAATGGGAATCATTTATTTACAAACGCAACAGTACTACTTGAGTTGATTCTGAATGTTATTTTAAGTGACTTGGTTTCATATACAACTCAAGGAAGCATTGTTAAAGTTGAACTTTTCAGCGAGACAACATTTGTGGACTTGTTCTCCTAAGATCTGTTCTCGCGGATCAGCCGTCAGTTTTACCATTTACATTTTCATCTATATGCATTGTATTTCGACGAGGGACTTAAAAATGCTCTTTTTTTAACTTATAGAGTTATAGACAGTCGAGTTATAGACAATCGATCAACTTAAACGTCGATTTTTGGTCGAAATTGAAAATCATGAGCGACGGTGCTTATTTAAATTTGAATCGAAACATCTACAATACAAATGTTGGTCTTCTGGGGACACTGAAAGTCATGTGTTAGCACGTATCATTCGCAAATTGCCATTAAATTTAATTAAAGTCATAGCATCGGGCGCCATTTACATATCTGTTAGCGGTAAAAAACAATATTTACAGAGATTAAGTTTGAATACATAAGCCTGTTAGATCGCCCAATTTGACCGCTTCAGACGTCTTTCTTTTGGAATTTGTCCAACTAATATTTAAGTTTAATAAACCCCAACGCCCGAAGTTCTCGCCAAAATTTCTTTTCCCATTACTTATTTGGGGTTATTGGGAATCTTTTTAAACATGAAATTTTTCAGTATATACCTAGTTGAAAAATTGGTATTGGAAACTATATGCATTATTACGGAATAATTATAACTCACAGAATTCACGAAAATTAGAAAGGAAAACAATCAGAAATCAAATGGTTTAGACGAAAAAAAACTTCTGCTTACATTGAGGAGAAATCATATGCCAAAATGGCGTGTTTCTATAAGAATATAGGACTTTTCTGAGACCAACTTAGGATTCTGACAAAAATAGAAATAAAAACAATATTAAATATTCTTCGAAAGATTTTGGAAGTCTTATATGTTTCTATTTAAATCTTTGATCATATTTGTTTATCTATGATGTCAATACCTATTATAGTTAGGGTGACTCGCTAGAATTAATCACATACGATAAAATTTCTGTACTATGTGAACAAATTACAGAAAAAAGCATCCAATTTCTCCCTATAAGACTAATGTGAACTCTGAAGCAATCAGAAGATCATCTGAGCCTTATGATTAATTGAAACTAATTTTTCCCCATTGCGACCCTTTTATAGGAACAAGCCACACAAACTCTATACTTCCACCACAATGTCTGCACTTTCGATAAGACTAAATGAATTTCATGAAACCACATCTAATAGCAATTTACTTTCAATGATAAATAAATAAATAAATAAACTTAAGATACTTCAAACCCGCACATCAAATTTCGTTGATGGTTTTTGGTCTTTTAAGTTAAATCCCTGATTGAGTTTACTCTCAAAAAAAAAAATCAACCCTTTTACTACAAAAATTGTGTAGGAAAGTGCTTCTTCACCAACATTTCGTTTAGAAATGGACACGCTAACAGAAAATGAAGAAAAAAAATAAAATGCAATTGACCTCACTTATTGATCTAATCTCCCTCTTTGCTACAAGAAATGCGGACGGATGGCAGTGGTAATGGTTTGGGATCCTAGCCTCCTTCTAAAAGCGGACCTTTTGATATTTAATCCTGCAAAGCAATTGAACTCGAGTAATTTTGTGTTTTTTTTTTTCAAAATCCCCTTTTGATAGCTTAGCCAAAGGTTTTAGCTAATCAAGCAAGCGGCTTATATCAATTGTATACATTCGTTCAAGTTAAGTAGTTGGGGGCAGTAGAATTCCATTGTTGTATGGGAAAAAAAACCCTTTGAGTCATTAAATGTTAATTCACTGTAACAAGTTTTCTTTTAACCCTATATGTCCAGTGCCGCCTTTGGTTCAATATGTTTCTTTTTACATATTATGGCTTCTGCAGTAATGCGTATAAAATTGCAAACAAGTGTAGGCATTTGTTCTAATAAGCTCTTATGTTCAAAAGACTGCGAAGAAGGGAAACAAAAACGAAGCAAAAACATAGAAACCACACTTAATTAACTAAGCTTCTTTGAGGCTTACGCCCTTAACATGGTGTTAATAATAGTACTTTCCTTTGATCGCTTCATGGGGTTCAAGTTAATCTAAGATATTCCATATATTTGTACTATATCGCATCAAACAGCCACATTCTTCAAAATGTGGCCTAAATCAAAACGAGTTAGTGGAACCCGCACAATTCTTTTCGATTACCTAAGGTATACATTTTTTTTTTTTTTTTTTGTTTAGATATTTTGAATAAATTTCCTTGGAAGCCATTGAAGAATTGATATTTCGATGGTTGTTGTTGTTTCTATCATATTAAACTTTAAATATGTGAACCTTTTGAACGAACGTAGGTAGATATATGATGAACAAAAGAAAAATGTCAATCCGGTCGATTCTAAGAAAATACAAAAAAAAAACTAAATGTTTCAAATGCTCTTTTGGGTTCTGTAATCATTTTTTAAACCTTTTTTTTTTTGATACTACCTATGTCTGAGTATAGAAAGAAGACCTTATAGAATAAGACCTCTGGATGGTCAAATATAGAAGAGGAATATAAAATTATTTAATCCAACTGAGTGGTGTGTGTAAGCCCATCATGACGGAAAAAATAAACATTGTTTTTTTTGAGATATTGACCCGAAAAGCTAATTTAATGAGATATTTATTCATTAGCTTATGGATATAGTTTCTAAAGAAATCATTGGAAAAATCCTTCAAAAGGAATCACAATATTTTTTTTTTTTCGTAAATTGAAGATCCCAAGAAGATACCTCATGTTTATTCTCTTTTTTATTGGTAGAAAATAAAAACATATAGAAATAGAAGAACCTGATTTATTGATATGAAATCTATAATGTGGGGTAAAGGTTTATCAGGAATGAATTTTAAAGTAAGTAACAGAAGTTTTTATTAGAAACAAATATTTTGTATTAATTATTTTTATATCACTTGATGAACAACGAAGAACATGTTTAACATTTTGTATTGCAAAATGCTTTTTTAAAAATTATTTTGACAAAAAGTTAAATCTTAAACTAATTTTGTAAAGATTTGCAAAAATTTCTTTTATTTTTTATTAATATCATTTATGATTTATGACTCTTTATTCTATGAAACTCGTTTTAGACGAAAGTTTCTGCCTTTTTATCTTAGGAACGTCAAATTCTTTCCACTAGGGGGTGAAGTAATGAAAATTCAGTAGGCAGTCTTTGCACCAAGTGTCTTTTCTTATGCCCCAGTTTCACAGTGGGAGTCGAGGTGGGAGTTTAAACTACAATATCGGTTTTAACTATAAAACTTGCAGGCAGTAAACTAAATTGTAGAGAATGACTAAAAAACACAGTTTCTAAAAGAAAACTGAAGGCATATCCGTAACCACTTTGTATATTTTTGTAAATCGTTTAACGTTATGATTTTGCTTTAGATCTTTATTAGAACTATTGATGTTTATCTGCTATGTAGAATTACGGTTTGGAAATCAATAGGCAGCGTCAGGATCCAATTCTAACGTAAGTATATGAAAAAACAAGCAGCTGAATTATTAGCAAATATCATCATGGCATCATATATTGGTACTAAAGTTGATTGCAGGACAGGTAATACGTGTTGGCCTTGAAAGTAAACGAAGACAAAATCAAGAACCATTCTTTCAACAAAGGAACAGACAACAGCCTAGTGCAAATTACTATATTGAGTGGCAACTTTGAAGTAGGAGCTCATCTTTCTCAAATTACACTCTACGAATGCACTTTAGTGAAGATTCAAGAAAAGAAAACCCTATAGTAAGCCGCTGATACTTAATCAGAAGAAAAAAACTAATAGATACTGCGTTCTTTTGAGAGAAAAAATTTCCGACTGATACTTGGATTGGAACTTGGTCCTGTGTTTGAAAAGAGTGAATGGATGAGAAAATACAACCACGAACTCTACATGAACTGAATAAATATTTGATGCTAGATCCAGAAAATGCTGCAGACCAGCAGTCTTTGAATCCAAGAAGCTAAGTTTGCGGCGACAAAATAACTAAATCTTGGGTTAAGATATGTCAAAGCTAACGACGGTTTTAGAGTGATATAGCTCTTGATAACTGGCAGTAGCGCGATAGGAATTGAGAAGAAGGTTATAGGATGTCGTTTAGTTAAAAAAGAAAATAATAATTAACCTTTAATTATTACTTTCTTTTTTAACTAAAGTTCAGGTGTGGTTCTTGGATGCAAATTAACCAGCAAGCTATCACATCCTGAAAACCATTGTTGCCTGGTTTAGGATGCCTGTACTCCTAAGTCAAAAAGGTAGCCATAAGATGGAAGGTAATTATTCGTTAGAAGAAGATAGCCAGGCCAAGATATCTAAGTTTTAATCTTTTTTTTTATTTTTACGGTTCTTTTTTTGTTGCGAAAAATGCGAAAAAAAGGTGAGATTTAACAAAAAAAAAAAGTATCTATAACATTTAATAGAAAACAATTTTTAAAGAATAACGGCAACTCAACACAACGGAAGTTGATTTCGTTATGTTTTAATATTTGCAAAGTTAAAGTTCTTCTTATGAGTATTTTTATGTAAGTTTAAAAAAAAAATCGGCTTAAATTTTATTTGCTTTTTTTTAAATTATTAGCTTGAAAATTTATTTTATAAAAACCATTCATCGAAAAAAAAAATTATTGTTTAAATAAATAAAAAAGAAACACTTTTCTTTAAAAAACAGCACGTGCATAATTGTAAGCGTTGTTTTTAGTTATTTTGTTGTCTATTTTAAGCCAATTCTTTTACAATATCGTTCCTCGAATCCAAAGGAGGACAGATCCCTTTTTGTTCTTGATGACATAACCCAATCTACAGTTCTAGTTTTTATTCGCATGTTGTGAAAATTACCCTGTATCTTGTTCCTGAAATGGACTAAGAGCAACATATTATATTATTCTCTTTCTTATCTGATTTTTTATAAGATCTCTTTAAGTTTTTGTGATTAAATCCTTTAAATATTCTACCTTTGATCGATCCTAAAACCAAATCGTTTATCGTCTTTGTCAAAAGATCGTCTCAAAATTATTTGTTTCCGGAACTTGTTCCCAATCTCAATCTCAATTCTTCTACTTTACAGATTCTTTATACATTCATTCTAAAATCGCCTCACGTACCAATACAGTATAAAATTTTGTTATTATTTTTGCAGAAAACGGACTTTAAGCCACAATCACACACTGAATTTCGATACCTTTTATGAAAACAAAAAAAAAAAAAACAACTAAAACCTTCGCCAAAACCGAAAGGTATAAAGGAATTAACACAGATCACAAAAGGCGAGCTAATTCGCACTGAAAAATATTCCCTATGGAAAAAAAATATAATAAAATATAAAAAGGCTTATAAACCATCACCCGAATCGAAAAAGGTAGAAAAGTCGCATTAGCCAAGGGTAACCCCAAAACGAAGGACAATTTTGTTGACACAAACAGATATAGTTTCGTTCTCTTTGACATATAAAGTTTGTTGTTGTTTTTTTTTTTTTAAATTTTGTGGTGCGCGTTTTCTTTTTATTATTATTTTTTGGCATGGCCACATAAAAGCACAAAAATGTTGCACAGGTATCTGGAGTTTTGGTCCGAAAAACACCAAAAACAAAAAAAAAAAACCCAAACCGATGGAGCGACAGTGATGACATTTTTGTGGTCAACTTTTTGTAGAACCAAAAACCTTTTTCTTTATAATTATTGTCGTGTCCCATCCGTTTCGCGGTTAAAAATCTTTCGAAGGCATTTCGACATAGTTGAAGCATCAGCCAGCCACCACTACATCAACCATCATCATCGTCATCATTATCATCATCATCATCATCATCATCATCGCACTAGCAGAAGTAGCAACAACCAAAAGTATAAAACCAGACATTTTGGCAAACGACCGAAATTGATGTAGTCTTTTAGCTGAAGCAATCAAAACGAGGATAACAAGAATCAAATGAAACGTAACGAAGCTAAAAGGGATAGAAGGGGCTACCAACGAACGGATTATTAAATGACAGATAGTTTTGGTAAGGCTTCGTCTCGTTTAAGTCGGGAGTTCTTCCAAGTGTCTGGGACTTGATCTTAAATTACCCAAGTTGCAACAGCAGACTGTATGTCTGCGACGAAGGCATGAGTTCTGAGAATCCTTATTCATTTGCACCACATCATCACATGTTGAAATTAAAGAGTATATACGAGTGCTTCGACTCGTGTTTCGGACTTCTATATTTTTTTTACACACTCTGAACCTGCGAAGTCTGAATGAAGGCATTTATTTCAGCTGTTGGTCACACGCAATTTCCACTATATGGAGTTTGATTAATTTTTTTCGGAAATGGAATTCTCTCCTTTTCGCAATTACATCATATATAGGCAAGGGTGTTGTAAGAGCTATATAGATACATAGCACTGTGAACGTACTATTCATATGACCATTGTATCTTATATTTTCTTTAAGAAGAAGCTGTAATGCCATATTGAAATCAACACTTTTTTCAGCTCCAGAGAACGAAAATCTTTATTCGAGGCTAATTTCCAATGTTCATACTGAAGGCACGTCGGAGGTTTAATCCAAACTTCCAAAGGATATAATACAAAACAATTTCGTCTGTCACTGGTGAATACTGGACATGTATAAGTAAGTAAAGTAACGCAATGGTTCCTGTAAGTTTTCATGTTTTAATTAATCGACAGAGACACGCCACATTCTACAGCTAGAAAAGTCCATCATCGCATCCGAGATTTGATACACACAGGTTAGGTGAACACATTATTATAGTCGTCCAAGCTATTTTACGTCTCAGTCGTGAAGGCATCGTCTCCTGTTTTTTTTTTTTTTTTGTTTTCAACACCCACATAAATTACAAAAACACGAAAATTTCATACAACTATATAAAACCAAAGTGTGTGATGTCTAAGGAGGTGTGGTAGGGTACGTGTTGTTGGTCTGCTGATGGTCTTCCTAAAACTTAGGGTAAGTTTTATTTTTCTACCTTCTACACTTAAATGGTAATGAAATTTCTCGATTAGAAGTAACAGCCACGCCTTGAGTGATCACGCAAATTCTATGTTCTAACCTTCTTCCTGTGAGTTTTATTTTTCGGATTGGTATAATAACTTTCTATAACGACAAGAGTCTTGACGAAGGAGTCATTATTTGGGGGCATTTTCTGTACTATAAGGTCGAAGTTGAAATTTAGAAGTTAAAAACCTCAAAAGGTATGGTCAGGTCAGGATGATAGTGTTATAAAATGTTAGGCTGTTTTTTTTTTGTATTTTTACAGAATGAAATTGGCCTTCAACAAAAAAAAAACAAAAAAAAGGAATTCAGATTGCATGATGACTTGTTTTTTTGGATGTTCGTGTTTTTTATGAAAGCAAAATATAAAAAAAATTGAATCCTAATTGATGGGGTGGCAACAAATTCATCACTGTTTTTATTTTGATTTATAGCACGAAGGAGGTTTATTTAAAATGGTTGGTGCTTTATGGACTTTTGAGAGATGTGAGGCTTAACAATATGGGGAATGACTTTTTATGATGGGAAACCTCCTTGGATGTTTTGCAAGAATTTACTTTTGTGGTTTTGAAATTGAAAAAATGGTTGAACCAGACACAATGATAGTGCGATGACATTGGAATCTTAGATTGGTAAATAAGTATAGATATACAGATACCTATACCGTGATTTAAAAGGCTGCAGATCTATTTGGAAATACCGCTCGCCTGCGCGGCTTCACTGATTCTGAAACACAGCATGCCTAAAGTGATGTTTCCTAAGGTTACAAAAAGACTTGGAAAGTTTTAGTTGCAATTTGATCTGATAGCTTCGAGATACTCAATCAAAATCACATCCAAATTGCAGATTACTGGGTGATTATAATAGGCATTTTGGATCAGTTTGTGAGATAGTCTACTTTAAGAGAGAGATGGGTTTTCTCTCGGTAGAATATAATTCCGCCTATACAAGGCTGGGCATTTACCCCATTATCTTTTTTTAGTCATGGGTAAGATGTAGATATAAATAGAAATACGTTGTTGAAATTGAAAAGCTTTGAGTGATTTTCACCCTTATTACGGTTGTCAAAGATCAATTGTTTGATAAACGATAACATTTACCAATCAAACAAGTAGCGCTCACAGTTTATCAAAAATTTTGATAATTGACAACGATAATACCGATGGATCAATTTTGTTGACTAGCATCAATTATCGTATTGATATTTGACAACTGTAATAGGGGCCTTTATATTGTGAAAGTTGTGAACGTGTTTTTCCTTATAGAACAATAATTTGGTGACATATTTTATCTTCTTTTCAAAAAGTTTGTTTAGCTTTTAAAAAAAAAAATTTCAAAAAAGATTTAGAGTCATATTCCAGCAACCGAAGGGCAGTGCTAGCTAGATCTATTGGATGGATGTTTTTCTATTCCTCTTTTCCGAAGTTTAGCCGCGAACTAGCGTATTAACTGAATGATTATCCTGTATGTGTCTGGCCTGATTATGCAGCTTAAATGATATTTTTTTCGAGATTTATCGAATTTGGGGGACATCTTCTTAGATATAATGCAGGTTCTTGAACTCTTTTATTTGCCAGAAAATTGCCTTTCAACTGATTGCTGCCAACTGATTGCTAACTTTTTCCTTGGTTGAGCTGTCACCAAATATCAGACAACGAAAAACGTGGATTAGGCAACAACACGTTGTGCCTTTAACTTCTCAAAAATGTTTTTATAGTAATGGAATAAACTGTAAAGGGATAATTGATAAGTACATATGTATAGAATAAAAAATTATATAGGTTGCTGTGTATACAATATAAAAGAAACTACAATTTTAAATATCGGCACTAAAATATCCTTGATTCTTTGCAGCTAACATTCCTAAATCTACTTCTTGCGAATAAGTGAGTAAAAATCATCTTAAAATCGAAAACTCCCCATGACTTCCAATCAAATATCCTGCGAAATAATAAAAATTCTTCCCAAATGATGTATCCATTTCCAATTAGGCTCGCTTTTATATCCACTCTTTGGTCGTTTTCAATGTATAGAAAAAAAAAATCTTCTTTCCTGTGATATCAAATCACTTTACTCACACACAAAATCCACCCACCAAACATGCTGGTGTTTGATGGTGAGAAGCGTGGCCAGGATTAAAATCATTATATCCACTCAGAGAATCGAGAACCAAGAATATTAGCCAACAAACCAAACCCACAAAGTACATCAGCATTCTAGGCTTTAGGACGCCAATAATGATGTTGATGATAATGATGATGATGATGTTATTGTGTTGTGTTGCTTAGGATCAAATTGCAACCCAGACACTATACTAATGGCACCCACTCAATATATAAACCAACAGGGTGGACTGACGCACGAACAAAATATAAAATAACATAATCAACAGTCAATTTTGATCCTCCCGGTGATGTCCTTTATTGACTGAACTGTACTCTACACTGGACATTGTAAACATGCGACTGCATTTTGTCATAAAATTGCTACCATTTTTTTTTTCTTTGCGTTTTTATTGATAATGTTTGTGGAAGTAATGTCTTCATTAATCGACAGATTGCCAGACAAAAATCGATTTACTTTGTAAACGTATAGGATACGATGCCATCAGATTCTCAATGAACTTAAAGCGTACGCCAAGCTAATAAACAAAAAAATAAAAATGAAAAAAGGAATCGAGTTCCAGAATATGATGTTGTAATTTGAGAAGTACCTATTGACAATTTTTTTGGGAAAAAAATCAGACAAAAACTTACACTATATAGGGTGTGAATTTAGGGAAAAAAATGTGTGCTGAAATTCGATGCAAGATGGAATCAATTGCAGGATTACGTGTAAGATGACAGCTTGGGCAGGAGGTTTGCAAAAGAACGATGATGGATGTGATATGTCAATTTGTTTAATGAGGCAAACTTGTTTACCTAAAAACAGGGAAACAAAAATCGATTACAGAAAAAGTTGAGAGACATTTTTTTGTTCGTATAAACTTAAGGAACATTTTTCAAAAGTAAGACTTAACTTAAGATAAGCGCTTTAAATAAATAGAAAAGAAACACGTTTTTTATTCAATTTGTGATCCTGAATTAACTCAGAGGTAACTCACCAATTTAACTGAGTTAACTCTGAGTTAACTCGGGATTTCAAAGTGACCGATAAACGTGTTTCTATCAGATTTTACTCGAGGTTAACCTTACCCTGCTATACAGTCTTATTTTGAAGTTCGCCCGAATGACATTCCACCCGGAAAAATAGAAATTTCACCTTCCGCCCATTGTAAATAAATATTTAATGTTCAAAAAACTCCCCTATTGTGATTTTTTTTTATCATCACAGCTAAAATATCATCACAGCTAAAATATTTTTTTTAAAGCGAACGATTGAATAAATTGTGAAAAGTAAAATGTATGCCACATATTAATATTTGAAATTCCGGGCGAACAGATTTTCGTCAGGCGAAATTTTTCCGTGCCAACTTCACAATAAGGCTAATAATCTCGCACTGAAAAACTGGGCCTAACAATAAACAGCTTCATCCAGTCTGTTAAAAGACATTTTTTGCAAGCATTGGACGAAGTAAAAAAAAAAAAAATGTCACGGAAACTTTAAACATTTGATTAAAAAATCATTTCAGAAATATTTTAAAAAAGTTTCTTTTAATGTGTACCATGATCACATCACGAAACATTTTTGAAATCATTGACGAAACATTGAAAGTTTCCTATCGCGATAGGTAAACGGACAAACTTTTTAGAAACATTTCAAAAGTGTTTCAAGCATCCAGAGGTGCCAAATAAGTATTTTAAAAACAATAAGAAACATATTTGAGAAATGTTTTCTCATTTAAAAAATGATTCTGAAATAACTCTGAAATGTTTTTTTTTTTGGTCTGGATCATGTACAAAGTTAATGTCGCAGTCGTTCAACCAGTTTTTTTG